>JACVVK020000007.1:4672500-4762500 GCA_018292915.2 Batillaria attramentaria | reverse complement strand
ATATAATACATTTGAGTAAGAGGAAAAAATGGTATTACCGCAAAACCGATAATATGAATAATATATATACACAAGCAAGTCAAGTAAGAGCGCAATACTTCAGTGTCCTGATTGTCATATCGTAAGTTCAAAAGGGCTGTTTGAAACAGAAAAGTCATGATAAATTTCTGTATTACTGCCATCTGATTCCTCTGATTTGAAACTGGAGATGGACTTCAGGGGGGGGGGGGGGAAGGGGGGAGGGAAGCTTTTTCGGCTTGTGATTGGATTCTTGATACATAATATTTGAACGAAAAGTCTGCTGGGATTAATTTTCTGCACTATATTATGTTTTTCAAGTCTGACAGCCAGTCCCTGAAAATCAGGACGAGGTGTCCAGCACCGTAACCCTGGCCATGGGGAAACCCTTCTGCTCTTGATTTACAGTTATCAGACAGATGTTACGGCTGGCAAAGGCAACACACACCAACGCATCGCAGTCAACGGCAACGTCAAAAACTCTTTTGCTGAGATGGTGCTGCCAAAGCCAGAAGCAAAATCTGCTCATCACTGTGCCCCTAGAAACAGATAATTATGTCTTTGGAAACAAAGTGCAATGCTAGCAAAGCCGAGACATGTATATAATTAAGAAACACAGACACACTACAGTGGAAGTTAAAACATATAAAAAGACACCAGTGCCAAACTGCTACTAGCAGTACATGCATGTAAGCAGAAGGGCAGGTACAGTTATGATATTCCGCTCTAAGTTACGATTACATAGTGTAAGCACTAGCACAGCATACGTGATTCTTGTCATGTTCTTGTGAGTAGAGACATGGTGAACACAGCAGCGGGACAGAACGATGATAAAAACCACAACACCCAACATTCAGCATGTACACAAAACACCCGACATATCACCGCCTCCACATTACCCCAGTCATGCAAGTCTAATTACGACAAGCAAGAGTTAATCGGCACAAAGGGGGGAAATGGACGAGTCTCAGACAGAAGGAGGAGAAGATGAAGAATCAACGATGGCTAACCCGCTTGAAGTTCCCTTCTCCAGGCTCGTCCTCTCTCCTCTTGCCGAACATGGCTCGGAGACGACTCACAGACGGCAGTTCAATCCCAGAATCGGCGTCATATTCCGCGCGGCTTTCCGGCATCTCGTCCTCCTGCGTCTGACCGACCATGTGCACCGGCTGGGGGCGCTCGATGCGCTCCGGGGTGAAGGACGACACGCCCGAGTCGATTGACTCCCTTGGCGTGGAGTTGGTGCTGGAGTTGCTCCCCCGTGAAGAGCGCGGGCTGAACTGAAGGGTGGTGAGAGCTCTCTCAATGCCCGTCACCTGAAGTAATAAAAAAAAAAAAAAATGGAATAACATGACCGAAAAAAATCACTTACAATCAGTCACTTAAGGGGGCTATTTTGATGTTTACTAAACCAACATGTTTTGGAACAGTTTCGTTTGTGAGTGCGCCCGTATGCCCAAAATGCTTTATCTTGATGATTAGTACAGCTCTTAATGCGATACAATGTCGTTTCCACTCTGTGTGAGTAACCGACCATTCAAATTCTACGTGTGGGTACCATGCAGCTTCCAAAACGTTTTATCACGTGCAGATGGACCACAAAACAAACCCTAGCCCCGGCCCTACCTCCTTCTCACTGCGGGCGACTTGTGCTGCAGTCTTGGCCACTTGATCCTCTAGGTCCGACAGACTGTGTACGGGTCCCTTGCTGCCCCCTGCCTGTACGCGTGATTCCAGCTCCCCCACGCGGTCCTCCAGGTTGAACATCTTGCCAGCAGTCAGGTAAATCTGAACGACAGATACAGATCTTAAACATACATAGTTACCTTTGTGACTAAATGCACGTCTGAACATTGCCCGACTACTCGTATAAAAAAAAATGCAGTTTACTTATAATTATGATTGATTCAACGGTGACTCAATGACCAATAAAACGACTGGGTCTAAGCGCGCAACATACTGACCCTTTCACATCCACAGAAGTTCCACTTACCTTTTCCTCCGTATCGTCCAGACTGGGGTGCCTGTTGACTACCTCCGCCACCGGAGAGTAAGGGTCAAGGGTCACGGACCAGCGTTTCCTTTCCTCCGTCTCCTCCGGCATCTTGGGCACCACCTCATAGTCACGACTGTAGGCGTCCCGGTTCACCTCCTTGGGACCGAAATTAAGCACCATGCCACTGTCGTGTTCAGAGTCTAGCGTCACGTCCGACCGACTCATCGGCGAGTCTGTCTCGTCCTTGGGGACGTTCGCACTGGAAGAGGGACCAGACAGTAGGGATCTGTCTGAAGATGATCTGACTGTGTTTGCTGAGGACACCGCGCTGTCCGCCGCTGTGGAGGTAGTACTGTTCGTGGAACTCCTGGAAGGACTGTTCACACCACTGTTCAGTGATGTACCAGCACCACTGGGTTTCGTTTGTTGTTGTTGTTGTTGTTGTTGTTGTTGCTGCTGCTGCTGTTGCACACTGTTCACTTTGGCTTTGTCTGGTTTTGACAACAAGCTTATTGAGACTTCTTCCCGGTAGGAAGAGGAATCCTGAGACATGTAGTCGTCCTCCAGGGGAGGCAGGTCCAGCGAGAAATCGTCCGTAAGAGGCGGGAGGTGCAGGTCCACGGCCGAGGAACCACTCACAAAACTGTTGTCGTTGTCTTTCGCACCATTACTCACAAAGGAAGAAGAATGGACGGTGGAAGACACTGTTTTGTTGTTGTTCTCCTCATCGGGTTCTGAGACACTGGCGGGGAGATTTTGGAGATGAGGAGAATTTGCGTTGTGGTCCGAAGACATCTCTTTTTCGGTCTGTATGATCTCCTCAGCTGTTCGCAACACACTCAGGGCGTTAGAGGTCAGCATCCTCACTTTTTTTGCGGAATCACCCTGTTGTGAATGACAGACGAATTAACCGTTTTGTACATATTTGTACGAGTACAAAACCTGACAACGCAAGCGCAGAACGGAAGATACAAGTTCAATATTTGACTGCTCTGTTAGTGTAAAATAGAAAGTCACAATCAGCGTGAAACCCCAACACCACCCGGGTAAAGAAAAACAAAATGAGAAAGTATAAGAAATCAAAAGAAAGCTTTGAACACCTCAGTCTGAAATACCCCAAACCGAAATCCCGAAAAGAAAAAGAAGCAGACACGGGGAAAAACAACATGGGTACAACAGTTATCGCTTTACAAAGACAACAGTAAACAGAAAAGATATACTGTACACGTATTAGTGCAATATAGCGATTCACCTAAGCGTGCTCTGACAAAAAAAATAAAAAAATAAAACAACGTATGTAATGACTGCACATAAAGAAGACATTATGATACAATTACCCAGCTGAAACTCTTCCCTTCATCTCTTTTAAATCCAAGAGGTCAATCCAGTGTATTGAAAGTCCGGCAGATTTTTTTTATCATTGCTACTAGAGAAACAGACTCCCCATTCAATACTACTTTAAAGCCAATGATTTGCTCACCATGGCTCTCTCATCTTCGATCATTTGGTAGGCGGTAGCATCGTCCACCATATTTGCATAATCTACATTGTTATTCTGTTGGCTGTGTGGGTAGGGGCGGTGGGAGGGGGTGCTGATCTCGAGGGAGTCTAGATGCCTCTCCATGTCCTCCAAGTGCTGGTTTAAGGCGGTCAGCTGTTAGTGGTCAATCAAAGCAAGCTAAGCGTTAGACACAGCACTCTTTACACATACACGACACACAAAACACGTAGAAGCTGAATTTTAAATCGGGGTTCACCCACTACAAATTAATGGCTTCAATTATATAGAGAATAATACAGAGAGAAAAGCATGCTTGCACACACACACACTATCAGTGTTAGACCTAAAAAACAACTAATATCTTTTACAGAGTGTTACAGGGTATAACTTACAGTATATACTTTAAAATTATATGTGTTTTGTGTATATGTTTGTGTCCAGCATGAGTGCAGTATCTACACATACCTATATACAGCAATTTCAAGAGCAGACTGAAATGCATCATATGTCGGTATGCTGTGTTGTCGTGCGCGCACAACATGTAGAGACATTCACAACAGCGTTTGAAATACTCTACACATTTTATCGATTTCAGAACAGGTTTGGTAAAGGGAAAACCCGACAGCCCGTAAAGAAGTTGAGTGCAAAAGTGAATGCCAAAGCCAAAAATGTAACAATACAAACATTAATGATTAAGAGCATTGACAGATTTTCCACAGCAAAAAGTTCAAACTTAAGAGCAAAAAGGGGGAAAGCAAAAGGTCTGAACTGCACTAGCTGTAGCGAACACACAGACACACGCCATAAAATGTGAGTAAGCACACACACACACACACACACACACACACACACACACACACACACACACACACACACACACACACACACACACAAATTCACTAGGTGTTTGCCTCACGTACCTCTTCTGCCGTGACCAGCATGTCCTCTGCCTCCTGCCTCATGTGGTCACGCGTGACTGCCACCTTCTTAGCGATCGAGTCGAGTTTAGGCTCGTCACGGTTCATTTGTAGTGCGGAGGACGGGCGATCAGAATCAGAGTCTGTCGTAATTGTGCTGGTCAGGGACTGGGTGCGTGGCTTTGTCTTGAGAGGATGATCATCTGGAAAAGTATTGAAAAGACGATCATACAATCAGTCGTGACTACTGATTATGTAAGTAAAATTCGTTCGGTCACATCGTGAGAAAATATGGATGGCGATCTTCATGTGGAAAATCAGATACATCTCTCTCTCTCTCTGTCTCTCTGTCTCTCACTCACTCACTCACTCACTCACTCACTCACTCACTCACTCACTCACTCACTCACTCACACACACACACACACACACACACACACACACACACACACACACACACACACACTTCTATACATTTGTTTTGTATGTTTATGTGAGTTTGTTTTGTACCATCCTCTGCAAAACGTCATTCTAAAATACACTGAAAACAGGCATTCCAACAAACGGGTTGCTTGTTAGATTCAAAATGCCCAAAAAATGGTTCCCTTAGCAAAACCTCACTCCAACCAGCCTTTCAGTGAAAAGGAAGCAATGGCATTGCTCGTATAAATGCACCAGAAACACACTTTACTTAGACTCCTAGCTAGTATCATACCTGAGTATGGCTCTACGATGACCTGTGCTGTAGACTTGACCTCCCCCGCCACATTACGAGCCACAACCATGTATTCCGCGTCATCGTCCATCGTCGCGTAGTCGATAGTCAGGATGTAGTCGCGGTTACCAAACTTCTCTGTAAATTGGACACAGTGTACAAGTTCTTATTGAAACTCTGACAATTCAGTCATTTTACAAGGGGTTTTGTTTTGTCGTCTGCTTCCCACAAAATGAAAAACTTGTTTAAGTGTTAGTTTAACCGCAGAAGGTTTGAACAACCAGCCTCAGAAAGAAAAAAAAGATTGACAAGTTTTTCATTCAGATCAGTTCTTCAAACAACTGCTTTCCAGTTTACAATCGGGTATCTGAAACAGACAACCATGAAATGTTTCCCACATTTTGTCCACGTAAACATAATCTGGCTTATTAACGTCAGCGTTTGTAACAGACAATTCTAGCGGTGAGAAAAGTTTGCTTTACTCACCTATACGACACGATCTGCTTCCTTTCAGCAACACGCCGTCTTTGTACCAGTTGATTCTGGGCTGTGGGTAACCTTTGACCTTGCACCTGAACTTGACGCTCTGACCCTCCAGGACCTCAACGTCTTTCAGTTCCTTCAGGAACTCTGGTTTCTTCAGCTCCTGTTTGTTTTCTGAAACACAGATGTGTTCAGTTGAAACTTGAATCGAAGCACTCTTTAAAAACCCTTGAAAATGATTTAACACCTAACGCGTTTGTACTTCTCGGTTTTACTCCTAAAAGGGATGGTATGTCTAAATCAACGGTAAATCTGGAGTTCCGTTGCAGAGCAAAATACCATCGTTACAGCGACTGCAGGCACCTTCAGCACACGCTGTCTAACTCGAATTATCAAGCCGATATACAGGTACGGCGTGCGTTGCCTCCCTTGCGCTGAAAATGCACGGCTCCTCTGTGTCAGGTTAACAGTGACAGCCCATGCACTCGGCATTCACTGTAACTCAGGTTAAAATCCTTCATGTGGAAAAATAATGGTCTGGCTCCATACGCAATGTCAAGAAGATGACTCACTGTGGCCACCAGTTGTAAACCAATTATGCTGAGTAAACTTTGTCATATGTGCACGGACGACTGAGTGCAAAGTGTGCGTCATTTCTCTTATTGTGCGGCTGTGAAAAATGACCACGGAACCACAATTGGGAACAGGTTTTCTGTGCTAACAAAGGAAGTCTTGCAAGCTACGGTCATAGCAAAGAAGCCAATGAATTGCTGCTAAACTTGTCCTTTGAGACACTCAAGATAATTTTCCGCATAAAAACAAGCTTACTCTTAGATTTGCTTGGGAGTTGAAAGAATGCGTTGTTGGGGGGTTAGCGTGCTTTCCAGCATGCATGGGTGATAATAAGTCGCGGTACGGCTGATGTCACACAGGATAAGAGTGTTTTTTAGTACGAACAGCGAACATAGTATTTTTTGTTTTTTTTTTAGTTTCTCGTGTGACATGCGGCTCAACATACCTTTGCTGTAATTATTCAAGAACGTGTTTTGAGCTGTTTTCCACGTTTGTTCTAACAAAAATGTCTCCCGTGTGTCACGAGCCTAACGAGAATGAAGCCAGCATGATTTTGAACACCGAACAGGTAATCGAACTCGACAACCCAATGGTCTGCCAGATGGGCTATCCCTGATCTCTCTTTTTTATTTGCAGGCAGCAGGGTGCACAGTTGAGTGGTTCAGAGTTGTTTTGTTTTTCTTCATTGGTTTAATTTGTTTGTTTTGTTTTGTTTTTTGTTGTTGTTGCTGCGATTGTTGTTTTGTTTTGTTTTTTGTTTTGTTGATGTTGTTGTGGCATTTTTTGTTTGTTTGTTTGGTATTTTTGGTGGGGGAGGGGAGGGGGGTATAGACAGGTAGTCTACCCTTTTTACATATGAAGACGACACTGCCCTGCCGAATTTACTCAGCTTTCTTTGTTACCTTTGACAGTGACGGTGAGGTATTTGATGGCTTTGCCCTTGTCGCTGAGCGCGATGGCCATGTACTGGCCGCCATGGGAGCGGTCGACATTGTACAGCGTGGCCATGTACTTGTCCCCGTCCTGACTCAGCTCCACGTCCTCGCTCTCCTCCAGCTCCTCCACCTCATCGTGCTCGCGGTACCAGAACACGTCTGTCCAAACACCAACGTCATACAGTTCAATACTGATGAGTACGCTACATCAGATGAGAAATCCTCATGCAGCAGAATCGTGAATGTAAACAGTCGACCTGGGGTTAAATCGAACATTGTTTTTCCTAACACTCACAAATCTTGGATTTTGTCAGTAGCAAAACGATTAGCATGCGGAGAACGTGCGAAGACTGAGTACACGCCCGGAGAGGTAGTTCTGAGAATAAAATTATTTTTCAGATCGAAACACAAGCACAGAACATTTACGTGAAAACGAATCTACTCACCTATAGGTTGTGTCCCTGTCACTCTGCATGAGAACTTCACAGGCTCCCCCTCCTGGATAGTAACACTTTCTGGCGGCACCACGAATTTTGGATCGTCATCGTCCGCGGGTACCAGGTCTTCCAGAAGTTTCATCTCCTGTTTTGTGGGCTGCACGATTGGCCCCACGAAGTCCTCAGTCCCTACACTCACATCCTCATAGTCTAAACCAGCGTCAAAGTCTTCTGGTTCTGGTAACGCTGGTTTCTTTTGCCGCGAGGGCACCAGACTGTCCTGATCTGAGATGTCGCCAGTGGAGGAACGTTTGTGGCGTGAGATGCGGGCAAGTTCTGCTGACGTGCCGGGGTAGAAAGAGTTGCCGTCATCGTCAGTGAGGTCTTCGTTGTCAGACAGGTCTGAGAGCTGGTCGACATCCCTGTAATGAGAAACAAAGGGGGTGGGGGGGGGTGTTATAGTGTCACTGTCTTGTTCATTCCTTCTCCGTACGTCTCAGAAATGTTTCATTTTCAATTCTGAAGCACACTCTTTGTTACTGGTGAATTTTCTTTTGGAAACACAAATCAACACACATTAATCACATGGAGATTAGAAAATTGGGATCTACAAAACATGGCGGTATTTTTCTATTCTTAAAACTAATAAATTTTCTCTAGACAAATACTTTCTTGAGAAGATTCCAACGTTTTCAAAAGAAAACTATAAACCCTTGACACAATACACTTACCTAATGAAAGAAACCAAATACAGAGAATGCAGTGTTTTTTGGGTTTTTTTTAAATCGAGTGTGCAGTTTCCAACCATCTTACGGCAGAAGTCTGTCCTGAAGGTAGTAGCAAAGGAAACTAAATCCGATCAAGATTCCCGTACCTGTTGCCGATCTTAGGCGCCAAGTAATCGTCCGGTTTGGGCACCATCACGTACTGTGGAGTATCATCATCGTCACCTCTAATCCTTTTACGCCCTAAATGTTCGTAGGCAGTCGGCGCCTGCCCTTTGAAGATCCAGTTCTCCCGCCAGTGAGTGTCACTGACGTCGGAAGCCTCCTGCTCGAGCTCCTCCTCCGTCTCCTCGGGAATCACAGCCAGGTTCATCTGTAACAGATCCGGATCCAGCTCTTCCGAGTTAAAGTCCAGATGGTCGAACTCCGAGAAATCCGGTAGAGGCGGGTCCCTGTCTCTGCTGTACCCTGAATCGAAACTGGAAGTGCGAGTTCTGTCACTGGCCGGCGAATCGTCCTGGTCGTACGAGGACGGCTTCGACCATGATTGTGTCTCTCTCACAAAGTTTTTCAGATCTTCGAAGTCTCTGGCGAGGTCCGCGCGTTCTGCTTCAAAGTCGCTGGCGGCGGGAGATTGTCCGTCGATCTCGTCTTCATCATCGTCGTCGCCTGGTACGAGCGACGCGCTGCTCAAGTGGCTCCCTCGCCGACGGTCTCGGCCGAGGTTGTTGCTTACCTCCCTTCGATGGTTCTCGAGTATCTGGAGGTATAAAGTGGAATCGTTGCGATAGGAAAAGCTTCCGCAAAGTCAAGCACACGGGGCAATATATCTGTCTTGGAAACTGATAACGATAATTATGCTAGATAACAAAAAAGTACTTCCTTGGTACTCCGCATAAACGTTAATGGGGCTTCCAGGTGATACATAAAACAGATGGTATGTCAGTCCTCTACTGTGTCATAACATGGTCATGAGAGAGAATCTACATATTTTCTTTGCACTCACCAGAGTTTTATTTTCTTTGCGGATATTTTTAAGTCTTTCCACAAAACAAACAAATCAAACAAACACTAAGAAGTAAAAAAAAGAAGCTCTTATTATACATGTACTCTACGTGATAAGGAAAAGAGAAGCTACCTTTGAAACAACTGCCTGTGCGATCTGGTCCTCAAAAGAATGCCGATCACCCGTTGAGTCATCCGAAAGTGAGGACAAATCTGAGACAGCTTCATCGGAGGTCTGTAAAATACATATTCACGAAATAAGTCAGAGCGTTGCTAGACATTCCTTTCAAATGTTCCATCCCTCAGATGTATAAAGCCAGTGCCAATGTAGACTGAGCAGACCGGCATTGAAAATGGCTGATGCTTTATCAACAAAACATCAATCCGTTTACTCCTAAATATATTGTCTCACAAGGCATGTCCGCGACGTGACACATCTCGCGCATTAACATTCTATCAGAGAGGGTGGGTGTTTGGGAGTTTAACGTCCTTTTCCACCACGTAAGGGTGATATCAAAAACGGGGCAACGAGAAAAAGGCCAGTACAAATATTTGGCTCCAGCCGGGATTCGAACTCACAACCCGAACATTGAGACTCTAACACTCTACAATTCGGCTAACCCGGCTCCCCTTTATTAGAGGGGTTTAAAAGAAAAATTGGAACTGCGATATCAGAAGAGGTTTGCTAAGACCGAGGAATGAGTCCATAGCTACCTACCAGATCAAGGGACTCGCCCAGGATGTCCTCCAGAAACCTGGACACATTCTGCTTCACCTGCTGGACCCTGTCATCTGGAGATTCGCTGTTTTCAAAACCTGCAACAACACACAGACATCAAGGGCTGCATACTGCTCTATCCCTTTGTCTATTGTCTCGTTGATTTCTCTAACGTAAGCATTTTCCCTTGAGGCATCAATATAAGCCATTTTTCATTCCACATTACACAAGTTACTGGTTTGTTTGTTTTTTTTTTTTTTTTTTTTTTGCTTTTTTATAGCACATGTGGTATGAAAGAAGTGATATCTGAACACATTATAGTTGAAAAAGGACGAAAGCGAAAACACAAGTTGACGGATGGAAACAATATTGAAACGAGTGAAAAAGACTCAGGTTCAGTTGGACTGAGTTTATTTGCGGGGTAAGCGTTCCGTCTTCACTCACTCTCATAAGCAAGTTGCAAGCGCTGGCTGAAACCAATTAGAAGATCCTTGACTCTCCCCCGAAACGAAAGCATAACCTCCCCATCTGCACAACAGGAGAACGAGAAAAACATTTAAGTCACTCATTCTTGCGGATTTGACTATTAAATAATTAGCACCAAAGGACGCATTGTAAGAGGCCATAGAAACGCACATTATGTAGATGTGTGCAAGATATGCTTACGATTACTCCAAGGTAAACCAGTCAATGCAGACTACTGCCTTCTAGAGAACACATAGCAAACTTAAGAAGTTCGTTCAGCGTTACTTAACTGAATGCTTGACCTCTTTACGTAATACAAAAACATTCTGTCTTCTGTTTCATTTTTTTTTTTGGCTGATGCTCCAAAAACAATTCGCTAACTGAAAAAGCAAGCTGCAATTTCCGTGACGGTCTCTCAGTCGCAAGTGGTATGCAACTAAAACAAGAAAATACATGTATTTTCAGAGGCTCACAGGAGGTGCTGGCGAAACTGTCGGAGAGTCCATGAGGAGACTTTCTGTCAAGGGTGCGGTGAAGGTCGCTCAGTAGATGATCAAATTTGGCCTTGAACTTGTACTCCTCTGCTTTGCGTGCACTGTCGAATGCATGCTTGTAGATATCTGCAAACACAAAAAGACAGGCCCACACTGAACTGACACAACTGTACTCAAACGAAGTGGCAAACTAAACGAACATTATTCCGGTAAAAATATATTCATAGTACGAATACTTACAGAAATGATTAGAAAGGAGGCGAGGAGGGATCTTGGTCATTAAATAATAATAATCATCATCATAATAATTTCAATAAACAAGTAAAGTCCCTAATGTCTACATCTGGGGGACTTATTATTGTTATGAATGTTGAACGAATTCTGTATCTTTTGTTCTTGGCGCCACTATGAACGCCCACCCTCTATGACCAGGAAAATTCAGAAAGAAAACCCAGACATATCCATCAATCTCCCCATACACACGGACGCGACGCGATCGGCAGATAACATTCAAAACCCATCATGCGACATAGCTCTTCGTGAGGGCACTATCGACACTGCCACTAGTATCAGCCAAGGAGATCCAGCGACCACCAAAGCCCTCTCCTGTGATCAGTGAACCCAGATGACCCTAAGCTGTGCTTGACCGAATGCCTAAGGTGACTCGATTGTCACTGGGAGACCTTTCTTGACTCTACGTCCCCGCGTATAAGAAATATAAACATATCAGCTGAAGGCTAATATGTTGAGTCAGGACACACCCACCGGCCTTGTGTTGACTTGATAAAAGCACTTTTAGTATCGAAAGCAGTTGTAACCTTGTGGGAAACAAACGAGCTATACTGGTCCAAAACATCGCTCGCCAACCGCTCAAAACAATCAACTACAAAACAAAAGTACGAAAGTATAATCAAAGTTCTAGGTACTACAAAAGTATAACAAAGGTTCTGTGACGCGAGGATGGATAAACACAGAGAAATTGATGGATTTGTTGTTGTTGTTGCTGTTGTTGTGGTTGTTGTTGTTGTTGTTAAAAGTACACCAATCTTCTTGTTCTCATCATAACAGGCGGCACACCCAAGTCCCTGCGTGATAATTTGTGCAGATCTGCAGATATTACTTGACCGACTACGAACATGCACAATTTCAAAATGGCGCTTTCAACAATAAGGGTGATGTGTCTGTATGTTTGACCTTAATGTCTCTATGTTCGTAATGAGTACTGAGGGGAAAACTTGCCGCTTACAAAGCTCTGAGGCTGTTTGCCAAATGAATGGATGTTCCTTTCGGTTACTGGGACCATTTGTGGCTTCTAACAGTTGACAAATATGACATTTATGGCATAACGCTTTCATACATGTACTACAGCATTGTTTGTATGCCTGACAAACGTACTGAGACTTTAAGAAGCAGTTAGGTGACTTGGGGAAAACAGCTTTAGGTGGCAACGCCTCTCCAGGCGTTTCTCGCTGCGAACAACGCCTGCCTGTGTGTTTTCCTCCAACTAACAAGCCCCCTTGCTACTTCAACACGACAGGCATCACTTTTACGGCGCTCACTAATTACGTGCCTGAAGACTGAGCACGACCGTAATGCGTACCTACGGGGAAGACGAGAAACATGTACATTTGTATTAGCAGAGGCCACGCCTTGATGGCGTTTTCTCCCATTTAGTAAACACTGTAAAGTTTCACCATTGTGTAAAGAAACACTGTAAAGAATCAGTATTGTAAAGAAACACTGTTAAGCAAAGTTGTAAATAAACTGTATCTAGTCTTCTCTAATGGGGAAAACAAAGGTCACAATTAAAGGCTTTTAGAAACTTAGCTAATTTCCTTGCTGCCAGGCAACAAGTGTATCAGTGATTTCTACAACTACAAAACACAACTAAGAATATAATGAAGAATGAGGACAAGACTTGAAAAGAATGGTTTCTTTACCTACAAGTCATACAAAATATTTTGTCGTATATATTTGCTCGTAATCCAGATGTCATACCGACAAGACAACATGCATAGCATAGCCAACATGAACAGACTCCTACGGGGAATCTCAAAAAACACTGCGGAAAAATACCGTACACTGTATCCAAACTTGTCAAATAAGCAACTCTACTGTCTCGAACCAACAATAGAACGACAATAGAACGATGCCGGAGACAAAGAGAAAGGAATTCAATCCATGTAAACCCTACCGTATCAACAACACTTCCAGGAAGCCATGATGGACAGGCAAGGAGCTAGGGAAGTACGCAAAACCCTGGATCGTTACTGAAGAGACTGGATGTTCCCTTTTTCGGCCACCATGTCTCCCCCGGCCGGGACAGCAGCAAGCAAGAAACCTCCCGTGTCCTTTTCCCGAACAAACAGGCCTGCAGCCGTGAGAACACGGGCTAACTTCACAGGGACATGCAGACTCCCTGCGATGTCTGATGACGTGACTACGAAAGTGCAAGCCTGTCTCCTACGCCTGTTGCAGGACTGAACGGCCATTGAGAAGCGTGAGAAGTCCGGCGAGGTGTGCCCTGAATGCTGAATGAACGCTTGATACAACGACAGGACACACGGAAAGACGTTCCGCATGGTGAGCTGGTCTAGTTCTATGGGTCGCGCGTCAAGGCTATCAAATTTAACTGGTGTCAAACCACTAAAGAGCGGTCAACATGTCTGCTTCTTGTTCTTGGCGCTATTTCAACACCATTAAATGAATCCTGGTGGATAGTGTCCGGTATTAATCAGTGCAGAGACAATTTGAGGTCAAGCCACTTAACATGCGTGCATTCCACTTCACACTATTATTTGTTTGGCAACGTAAATGAACGTAATGAGTTCCCTATGAAAGAGCTTCAAAATGAAACCTGTCCTCACCTTCATGAAGAATGATCACTGCGACAATGACTATGTCATATGAAAACCTAGAAGATTCTGAACTGTCTGGACAAACAGTAGCCAACAGAAACCAGAGAACGTGACCAGGTCCAGTCTGACAGGTTAGGACAGCACCAACAACATGAGTGTTGGAGGGTTTGCTGTCTTGAAACACATTTCGTGTCGCCAAACCTTGCAGGACAGCAAAGGTCAGGCTGCCTGAGAGAAGGGTTACTCAGTATGCCCTGTGTGTCCCTAACTGATGACAAACTGGCCCCAATCTAAACACTCCCGGTTTTTAGGCATTCCTTGCAGGCCAATTTCCAAAGGCAACCCAACTGGCTCTATTTGCCGTGAGCTGTAAAGAGATTTCGGGCACGGTGTTCGTAATAAAGACAACCCAAAGGGGATCGGGCGTTTGACGAAATGCATGTGATCCAACAGCTGTGGCAGTTTCTCAAAATGCAGGATACCGAACGTCTACCAAGTGCGGTCTGATCTTCAACATAGAAAACCACTACACGTCAGTCAAAGCAGCATTCGTCACTGCATGCCAAAACTAACGCCACCTTTACAACGTATCTACCAGCAGGTAACGTGTTCACAGGTGTCATTCTCGCGATATAAACACAGCGGCCTAGCTGGGAAGACCCTCCAGTGATGACCTTGGCTGCTGGCTTTTATAGGATACGATTTACGCTGGACCACCGGGGACAATCCTTGTCAAACATTCTTGTACCTGGAGTTACTATAACGGGCTACACGCAGATATAAAGAACTATAGATACTTCCTGTTACGGGATCTGGGAAACAAATACAAGTAGGTGTCATCAGGACGCATGTGGCCTTTCACAGCGGTATGGGATTAACTAATGTATAGCGACTGATATCCCTATTCAACCGAAGGATTTGCTCCGGACTCTTTGGTTTAGCTGACGGTTTTACACGCCGGATATCAACACAGGCAAGAAGCCCAATTTGAATGAATTGCCATTAATTTATAAAATAAACAATGGCAATTCATTCAGATGGGAGCTTCTTGCCTGTGCCGTGTAAGTTAATCTTACGGGAGCACTAACAAAAACAAAGAAAGAACACTTCAGGTTAAACTTAAACAGATTTAATGCAGTCAAAGCTAATGCATTGGTTTCCCTCGATAGATCCGAACAGGACACTAGATTCAGTAAGATCGAGGGAAGAGGAGAATAACAGCAAAAACCACCACCAACAACAACAGCAACAAAAATGGCACAAAAGCTGGCGGTTAGGTCAACCTCAAGAAAGAACACGTGTACCAAAGTTCAGAAGCTAACTTCATTACAGAACACTCGTACCAGAATTCAGCAATTAACTCGACAGTTTAGGTTTCCAAACGAGGGTGGGCATGACCGCCTAGTGTTTGCAGTGTTGTCAGAAGGTTTGAGGAGAGTGTTTGGACATCGCCTCCTCCAGTACCCGCATGCGTTTCGTATCGGCAACAGAGCTTGTGTCTATATACGCCAGTTGCTCGGATTTTTTTCCTTCAATTTGTAAAAGAGTTTTTCCCCTTCCTTCGGGGCTGGGTGGAGTGTGTGTGTGTGTGTGTGTGTGTGTGTGTGTGTGTGTGTGTGTGTGTGTGTGTGTGTGTGTGTGTGTGTGTGTGTGTGTGTGTGTGTGTGTGTGTGTGTGTGTGTGTGTGTGAGAGAGAGAAAGAGAGAGAGAGAGAGAGAGAGAGAGAGAGAGAGAGAGAGAGAGAGAGAGAATAATGCGTCTCGTCAAACACCTTCTGGTTGACCCAAACACATACAAGACAGACCTCCCAAATCTGATAACGAACGAACGGCTACAACTACACCAACATAGTATCTACATAAAACCTTCAAAAAGATTCGTCTGCGATAAGAACCTTTTTTTCGACAAACTTGAAAACTGAAGAAGGCAACGAAATAAGGCAATGTCAATGACAGCGATGAAAACAAGAAACGGAGAGTGGTCATCTTCAAATGTTTGTCCTGTGGTATATTGCTAAGCAACCAATCCACTGAGGTCTAGCTATGCTCACTAACTTCTTAAGTGTCGTGAGAAAAGCGGTCAGGACGGTATTCAGCTACTACTGTCAAAACAAAGGAAATGACAACTATCTAATTTTAGAATGGACTACAGTCAGTCTTAATAATTATTGTTCAGTTCTATCCTCACGAGCAAACTCCTCGGCCCCAAGAAAAAATCAAAGAACAGAAACAAAAAGAATCAGAGCACAAAAGACCACTGATGCACTAACAAAATGACTGAAGCCTGGCCTACAAACAAAAATATCGTGTAATGCGTGTATTTTAGGTGACAAGAACGTGACTTCACAAAAGGGATTACCCTGTGGTGTCAAAATCCAACACGTTAATATACTCCAACCTCATTCTTGACTGATGCAAAGCGAATACATCAAACCATACTGTCTTCTGAAAGGCAGCAAGCTCGACGGCTGATGAAAGTTCACCTCAAAAGTTATTAGCTCGTACGACTTCTAAGTTTAGCAGCTGCCGTATCGTGCATATCAAACATGGGAAGAAAGGCGGAACACGTTGACTAACGACTTTGGACTTCAACCTTTTTTCTAGTTTATGGCAAAATCCGGTTTATGTCACCAAAATGGATTGGTGTGTAATACAGGCAGATTCTTGTGTCAATGGTGGAGCACAACAGGAATCAGTACACACAAATTTGGAGGTCTTTGAAAGTAACAACGCAAAAACAACACAAAACAGTCACCCTTTAAGGCCAGTTACCTCACTTCAAGTGAAGACCGGTGGTGTGTTGATGCCTGGATCTTTTGCTCTGACGATTTAACAGAGGACAGAGCCTAAACACTGTGACGACAGTAGGTCTCTGTTAAAATCACCAATTCCCGTTCCTACTACAGTACAATAAGAGTTACCTCCATCAATCACCAAAAGACAGAGTCAAGGGCTTTCCTGTCCGACCTGATGTACACCCCATCGATTACTCGTTAAAGTGACACACGCATGTGTTCGTAGGGACTACAATCAGTCGAGTGCCAGTTGACCTCATTGGGACGGAGGCGTCGTCTACAGTACAGCAGTTACAACAAGGTGTGAAGCTGATTAGCCCTCGGGTGAAAGGGTAAGCAAGACGGCGACAAGAGAGACAAGTCAACCACTTGACACGTTTCGACAGGTTACGGTTACGTTGGGAGTACATTGGCCTAGTGAGGCCAGAACGTTACATGAGGCATAACAAGAAGTCAGAATCTAAGGAAACACACGGACCAAAGAGGACAGGGTTGAAGAGAAAAACGTCAGCGCGACGGGGGTGGGTGAGGCGTGGGTGCTATGACCGATACTCTAAAAGACAGTTTGTGCTTAATCCAAGCTGACCATAATCCTATCCTTTTACGTAATGCACTAGTCGACCGCCGCCCCCCCCCCTCCTCCTCCTCCCCCCCCCCCAACACACACACACACACACACACACACACACACACACACACACTCTCTCTCTCTCTCTCAACCCCCCACTATCCCGACGTCATGCCCTCAACACCCCCCCCCCCCCACACACACACACCTACAACTGTCATTGCAGTTTAGGAGGATAAGACTGAGATGAGCCCTACTTGTTTCTTGTGCCGTTATAATATCGCCATGGTTCTGTATCAAAAAATTTCACAATATATTGCAGCTCAGTATTTCAACAGCACGGAAATTATGGCATGTTGCCAAGTTTGCTTTGCACACTGCGTGATCATGACTGACAGGCAAGAAGCTGGCGATGACGCTGACAAATGAACTCAGCACGTTATAAAACTCAGTCTGCATTCTGATCAGACTCACCTCTCGTATCTTTCTTCGTCTTCCCCCTGTAGTTCTCAGTCTCCTTTGACCGAGGTGTGCCGAGGAGGTTTTTGGCGCGCGACTTGCTGGTTTCACCACCACGTGGTTTGATGGGGTCAGGGGTCCGAGAGCGCTGCTGGCGGGAGGATGGGGATGAAGAGGAGGAGAGGAGGTTGAGGGTGTCCACTGACCCGGCCCTGGACACTGGGCGACTGCTGCTGGCGGTGCGGGAGGTTGGGGAGCGGGTGGTAGTTGTGGTGCTCTGTGTGGGCAGTTCTGCGACGACAAAAACAGAGACACATTTTAAAAGTAAATAAAAACCAACAACACTGACGCATGCACGAGAGAAGCGAGGGACATAAAGATATGAACAATAAACGGTTATGAAGTCGCCCGCATTGTTATCTGACAATAATCCAGGCATATTCAATGCAAGGTGTACATTTATACGGAAAAAGTGTACGTCTCTGTAGCCTTGTTTATATGACTGTGGACAGAGAGAAGGTTTGCAGTACCCACAGACAAATACTGGTTCTTGGCAGTATGTATCGTTGATTTTTTTTTATATAACACTAATATCACTGCCGCAAAGTAAAAACAAAACAAAACAAAAACAAAACAAACAACAACCCCCCCCCCCACACACACACACACACAAAACCCCCACAAAAAACCAACAAAAAACAAGAAAAACAACAACAACAACAAAAACTTTTAGCCGAGAAAACGGTAAAGGAAATACAATACAACAAAGCTAAAAAAAAAAAAAAGTCTCGAGACAGCAACATCGTCACAATGGAAACTTGATCCTTCGTGTCTTCGCCAATGTCTGCTAACTATGAAAGTTAAAAGAGAAAAATAAACTACAAGCTGTGTAACCATGAAACAAAATGATTGCAGATTCTAATCTAAGCCGTGAGTAGGAACAGCAGTATTCAAGTACAGATGAACCCCTCCAGCAAGGACAGTTATGATACTGTCAATAAACTACTGCAAATATGGCAGTATCTTCTTCCTTCCTGCCCACCTCCCCACCCCTCTCCAACACACACACACACACACACACACACACACACACACACACACACACACAAACACACACACACACACAACAACAACAACAACAACAACAACAACAAACAAGTTGTAATCCTCTCATTTCACAAGTTTGAAGTGCGAGCCAACCTAACATACGATCTGTGTCAGAGCTATCGAGTGATTACATCAATGTTTGGCCAACTCTGACCGACTTACGCACTAAGTCGACCTTAATGTCAACAAAGCCAGCAAAACACAACGGCGACAAGCTGGATTAAAGGGTCCGACAGACCTAGGTGCCAGGTATTAGTTGGGAATTGATACCTCAGGTGTAATAATAACACGGTACCAGCCGCCAGTTGTCACAATCTGACACACACGGGGCGCATGGCAGGATACGAGTATAGTTTATTAGGTGGTTTGACACGCTGGTTGTGAGGTGGCTTGTAACGCTGGATGTGACACTTTCGCCCGGCTCTGCACTTCGAGAAGAGACGGGTGGCTCAACTGCCTTAGGTCGTGGAGTTCGGATACTGGTTTAACACAAGTTCTGTATACTGCGGGACACTTCCCGCTTTTAAAGTAGGTGCCACTCTGTCCAGTCTGAGCTACATGCTGACTAACGATTTGTTTCATTAGTGAAGTATTTCCAGTTTGGAAGTAATTCTGGCGTGTGAGGGTGGAATGTCTGGCTTAAACTTAAAGCAGTACATCCAGCTTTACAGCGGGAACACACACAAGTTGAGAACCTCTGACGTTGCCCAAAGCAAAGCAAAACAGCCATCATCCACCCCAAAGACACTCGCCCAGCCAAGTAGCCAAAGACACATGCCAGGAACAGCTTGTCCTTATGGGCTAAAAGCCATGGGACGTAAAGCAAGCTAATGATACAAAAGCCTTTTCAATGCACCCGTCTATGAAATCACCTTCACGGTGGACGGTAACTCTTGACGTTCAACACCCACCCACCCAGTCAAGTCTCTGCAGGGCAACATAGTGAACACTAGGTAAAGTGCTGAAAGGAGAAACTTGGCGTATTCGTGCCGTTGTGTGGTGTGTAACAAAACTGAAGTAAACTACTTTCTAGTAAAGCCTTTGCATCGATCAGAACCAAAATCCACTACGTTCGCTTCTCAGACCGGCCATGCTATGCGTTGGACTGGTATGATAGCGCCATTTTGATATAGCAGAGACGTTACTGGCTATTCCATTTAATTAACGTCGACAGGACGTAACACAGTAAGTTCACAGGTGTAAGTAATGTTGATCATAATTACGCCAAGAAGCTAACACAGTTCGACACGCACAGCACGAGGGCGCGATATCCCTACAAATACACCCGAAAAGCCGGGCGAATGCAATAATCGAGATTAATGAGAATATTCGACGCATGAAAGGCTTTATTTCCTTCTTCGACATTGGCAGAAGGATTCAATTAATCTACAGGCGCCAGCACGATACCCGCACTGTATAAAATGGATTTTCTATTCCTTCAGTATAAAAAGTCAATTGACTGTGCAGAGATAGTCAGTAGGCTCCCCGTAAGACGTTCGCGCAACGTAATTGCTACAAACCTCCCCCACAGTGCAAGACAAACCTAGCACTGTGTTAAACGATGCAGGGGGAGTCTCAGTTGAAAGCTTTCCCCTCCCCTCACCCCCTTTGCATTGACGACTGCCAGACAAAACAAACTTGGAAAACGAGAATGTCGACCCACCACATTCCCCAGATACGACAGTACAGCATGTTAATGTCGGTCGTAGGTCATGGTGCGACAATATTGTCCCCTTGCTAGGTTAATTTGGGCGAGTTGTAGTTCCTGTTGCTCTTGACATATATGGCTTTCCCGCCAACAGCTGAGCCGTACCCCTGTAGGGTGAAGAGCAGCTATGCACGCGTATGAATAAACGAGTGTATGTATGAATCTGGCGGCTGGCCAAAAGGTTACATGGCCTGGGTCTGCAATGTCCTCACGACCCCACGCTCGTTGGTGTCTTTGAAGGCAAAGTGATCGTTAAATGGTGAACTGCTCAACAGGTGCGAAATGTTACGACAAGACATATTTGAATAATACAGGCGTGTTTGCCCCTTGATTCGATCTCTTGAGCCTACTCAGATAAGCTGGCCTTCAAACTCAACCTCTTGTATTCACTCAGCCAGAAGTCGCCAGTTTCCCATACAATGTAATTAAACGCTAAACGTACCTTTGAGTGTATTTCTCTCGATGTGTCAAGAACAACACTTCCCTGGCTCAACTGTGTCAGTGAAAGACCAGGACAAAAAGACACTCTATGCAGAACTGTGCTAAGACTTGCATGTCAACCCGACCATCGGTTGAATAAGGAAAATCTATGCGTTAAATCGGCCTTTGGAAATCCGATCTAAAGAGGATTTCAATTCGGCTATGTAGCCAGCGATGCGTGTTTTACAAAACCAATAACATACACGTCTAACACAAGGGAATGTCAACCTCCGTGTTTAATATCCAAACCGGATCCATGTTTGATGACTAAGTACATATATAACTCAAGGAAATGTCAAACACCGAGTTTAGCTTCAAAACCTGCTCTATGTTTGACGTTCCCACGTACCTAATAAAAGACATGCCGCGCTTGTCCAACACTAAAACCTTCACATCAAATCACAGTCGAACGAGCTGAAGAAGAACTGAAGCTTGGCACTTACCTATCTGATTTACTGACCCTTAATCCTCCAACGTAAATAGCTCAGACTTAGAAAGAAAGATGTCTCGTAAATCCCAAACGCACGATTGAATAATGATATCCTCTTGGTAATCCTGAATTATGATGCCAGAAACACAACACACAGCCAACGATCCACGACTGTCGTATTCATGAGGAAGCAAACCGCTTGTCAGTCCACGCCCCCAACATGACAGGTATAGTATGTAGAACTGGCAAAGTCAGTGCTGCTGGGTTGACTGTGGCAGGTACACCGTGTGCATGTGAAGTTATACTCGTCAGTACATGTATTCACACGACTGACATCAGTCCCGGGACACAGAAAAAGGCGTGCACAAAGGCGAACGTAAACCCGCTCGTTATAATAGGTCTGCATTATGGTTAGATTGAAAGGACCGTTTAAACTGAATCTCAGCGAGGGCAGCAAGTACGCGGGAACTAGCTTAATCATCGTGTTGAAGATTACATGCGGCATACCTGGTCACCGAATGCGTTGAATGCGGTTTAACAGAGATCGTGGTGGTTATCATTGCAGTTGTCCGGTTATAATCACATGATGTTTACCAGTACAGGCTGACACACTGTTTCCTGCTTTCATTTTCCTTGTTTCAGCCTGTAGGCGGCTTGCCTTATCAGACCTCTGCGTGTCTGTGTGTGTGTGTCTCTCTCTCTCTGAAAGACTTAACAGACCCACCTCATCCATTCCTTCAACCATTCTCTCGCCAAGGACCAGACGCTTAATCGCCAGTCCAGTGCGGAAAACATGCTACATGTACTATGCTTACATCTAGCCACGCCCGATGCTGTAGCAACATACTCGTATAATAATAAAAACAATAAGACACGTGTCATCGGTGTCTGTTTTGTGGACGCTGGACATCAGACTACGACGTTGCACATGGCTCTTACATAGGAAGCCCCCACCCCCGTTCTCTTCAAAAAGTAAAAAAGAAAAGAAAAAAAAAAAAAAAAAAAAAAGGAAATAAACCATACACTATGGCCTTCAAGTTGTCCCAGTCTGACACCATTTTCATCTCACACGAGTCACATGAGCCACGGTCTCGAAAATCAAGTTTCAAAACTCAGTCACCTGTAAAAGTGAGACTGTCCCCTTCACCTTTCGGTACAATCCGGCTGGGTCACCCAAGCAAGTCGGTCTGTCGGGACTCAGGCCAGGCTTCAGTGATTGAGCGTTAAACTTGCAAATAGCGATGGCTCGCTGCTTTCCGCTTCAGTGCTTTCTTTCATCTTGGCCGACCTCCCCCTGTGTTTATGCTGCAGTGATAAACCCGATCCCCGCTCAACTGCTGGATCAGGATTTATTGGTTAATTCGGACCCTCTGTCTGTTTAGCCTGGATGTCCCCGAGCAGAAACGGTAGGAATGGGTTCAAGGTCGTGTGGGAATGGGTTCAAGGTCGTGTTCGTCTTAGCCGGTATCACCGACGGTCAATTTCAAGCTTGTACCGCATGTCCTGGAGCCCAAACACGTATAACAGGCAATTAGGAAGTTTGGGAATAGGGATCACATCCGGCGCGGGGCGGGATGAACTAGGCCTTCTACTGCAGGTCAGACCGACAGGTAATGTTCGTTTACTGAGTAGCCTACAGGGACGTGTATCACTATTCAAGTACAAAAAAGTGAAAAAATAGACGCCATGATACAGCGTACTAGATACAGTGTTTTATTTCCACATTCATAATAAACTGCACAAACGGCCAAGACCTCTAACACAGATGACGCGGACAAAACACTACAGCAGCACCAGCGACGTTTGATCCAGCGTAAATTCAGTCTCTTGTGCGGCTTACTGGCCTAAGGTGCGGTTTTGAATCTCCGATAAAATGGCCCCTAATCTGCACATTGCAGGGTTCCGCCGTGATGATATTCAAGTGAAAACCTCGAAATTAACCCATGTACCAGCATCTACCTAAGCCATCTCCAAGGCCAAAGTCAGTCCCACCTACCCTCACCTAGCAAAGCAAGATTCAGTGTCCCAAACAGACGTTCAAAAGTATAGGATACAGATGTCACAAGTTAAGTCAGTTGCACATACTGACACTAAACAAGCCGATGACATGTGTTGACGAGTCAGTCGTGACCTACTACACCAGACGTCACACACTAAATTAGCCATCAGGGTGGGGATGGATGACACCACTAAGTGACACTGTACCAAAGATGTTTAATCTGTGAGGATGACACACAGAATCGCAACACGAGCACGCGACAGCACTCATCGCGTTATCACAGCTAGGCAACAACCACAGGGACCCTGAATTAGCCTCACGTACCTCATCGTAATACGGTTATCTTGCAGAATGACAGTTACAATCTATGAAATTCACAACTCCACCCATTGTCACCTTGTCGGCGACCTCAGTACGCAAACATTTGACTGTAGTGCCCTCATGATATGGCGGCAATCACTCTACTCAGCAAGTGTTACTTGAAAACTAAGTACATGGTACTGGTAGTCGCTGCTGCACACGTAATGTGTGCACAAGGTGGGGTGAAGTCACTACATGTATAGTAGCTAAGATGGGTAGGTTGAAGGCAGTATATGACCAGCTGTTTAAACCTGTGAACCTTCATTTAGCTTTCTTTCGCATTCTATTCATGTGACCTTCTACAGCAAATGTCATACAACTGTTAAATGAACAAAACTGCCTGAGGGAAAGGGTGGGGTGGGTGTTTGGGGTTTAAACGTCCTTCTCCACCACATACGGGTGATATGAAAGACGGGGCAACGATGAAAAAAGCCAGCACAAATATTTGGCCCCAGCCGGGATACGAATTCACGACCCGAGCACTGAGAGTCCAACGCTCTACCATTCGGCCACCCCGGCTCCCCTGCCTGAGGAAAAAACCAAAACTACAATAACAACAACGTCCAACATAAACAGCAAACAACGATAACAAAATCAAAGTTTTGGTCTGAACAATAATTGTTGGTCGTGTACTATTCCTCTCTGCCTGTCTGGAGATCTACGCCAAGACTGACGAGTCGGTGTTTCTCTTCAACATATCGTATGACGGTTTCTATTGTGGAAAGCACCATATCGCTGTAGCAACAAAATATTTACCAAGTCGCACTACCCGCTCAAGGAAAACTTACCTTGCACTGACTGCTCCTTTGCGAGAAAACGAGGACGGTGAAAATATTATACTTTGGTCATCTACGCCCCGAAAATTAGTTTTTTTTCAAAAGCAAAAGATGTAAGACGGTCGGCTAGCATTACACGCGAGCAAACACTGCGTTAGAACTGCTAACGCTTTGATCCTTCGCTGTCAAACAGGGAGTTAGGGCAGGGGTGGGAACTGTTGGCTTTTCCTTGTTTTCGGGACAACCTGGGCAGAAATTCAAACCGTTTGAGGTCATGAAACAGCGATTTGTACCTGTCACCGGCGTCTTCGTCTCGCCTAATCCCGTTTGGGACTTGTGAGCGTCTGGGAGATGGCGAGGCAAAGACAGCTGAGGTGAAGGCTAACTCTGAAGTTGAAAGCCGGCGCGCGCGCGCGCGCACACACACACACACACACACACACACACACACACACACACACGCTCGCACACTCTTCACTCGCTCCTTCAAAATTTACAACAACCTGCCTCAAGGCTCTCTTCCATTATTAATAACCCCACGCAGCACTCCTTAAAAAAATGGGACAAGTATTTTACGACACATGATATTGTCCTGTGATGTGTCTGATAAGGAAACAAACAGGGATCTGGTTTGCTGGTGTATACTGATTTCACAACCTGCATGGCAACATTCCTGGTGAGACACCGTGAAGGTTATTTTTGGTGTGTGTGTGTGTGTGTGTGTGTGTGTGTGTGTGTGTGTGTGTGTGTGTGTGTGTGTGTGTGTGTGTGTGTGTGTGTGAATTTCTGTATCTGTATTTATCGCCCACCTCATCTTTAGTCTCAGTTTCCTTATTTATCTACCACGATATAAAAAGCCATGGAATCTACTGTGGACTGGATGCCTTCAGGACAACGTCCGGAACGTAAGTACCACAGTCCTTCGAGAGAAAAAAAAAACAACAACGAAAAGACGAGCACGCCTCTAAATACAGGCTGACTGAGATGAAAACACGACGTAAAAATACAAGTAGTGAGAATCACCCAACCAAACCAGCCTAAGGTGTTTTCTCGCTGTCTGCGCATCACGACAGTGAAACACGTGTGCCTCTCTAACCACTGATGTCGGGGAGATAATTACGGTGTTCTGCCGAAGACATGGGCGGACAATCACCTCGAAGGTAATCGTCCCCTGGTAAACACCGGACTATGTAATTTTACAGTGGTGAAAAACAGCTGCCAAACACGATGATGCGGGCGAACAATGCTGCTGTTTGTTCAGCAACTGTCCTTATGAGCGAAAGAACACGCGGAGTACCCTCATCATGCTGATCTGATGGATGGGAAAAGTACATACAGCTACTGAATAAGAAAGGGAAACAGTTACCCTTGAGGGCCAGCAAATTTTGGGGTGAAAGGAGAGGATGGTGGTTTCGAGGGCTCAGAGAGAAGAGATTAAAAAAAAGTGTGTGTGTGTGTGTGTGTGTGTGTGTGTGTGTGTGTGTGTGTGTGTGTGTGTGTGTGTGTGTGTGTGTGTGTGTGTGCGCACGCGCGCGCCTGACAGTGAACGCGCTTGCCTGACAGCGTAAGTGTTACAAATAAAAGAAAAAGAAAAAAAGAGAGGCATAATCCGGGCGTAAAGAGTGTGGTGAAGTGGTAAAATCACGCATCAGGCCACTTCTTGAACATCGCGCAGGCCATAGAGAAAGCGCTTACAATGAGTGTAGCCACAGGACCAGAAGAATCACAACAGACTCTCTGTTGCTTTTGAAAGCAGTCAGCCGGAGAGAGAGAGAGAGAGAGAGAGAGAGAGAGAGTGCGTGCGTGCGTGTGTGTGTGTGTGTGTGTGTGTGTGTGTGTGTGTGTGTGTGTGTGTGTGTGTGTGTGTGTGTGTGTGTGTGTGTGTGTGTGTGTGTGTGTGTCTGTGACAGTGAACGCGCTTGCGTGACAGCGTAAGTGTTAGCAAACTGCTCCTAGTTTAGTGTAGCTAGGGAAAGCGGACACCACCGATATCTAGAAAGTAAAGACAGACCTCCCAAGGAATGCTACAGTCCCCGCCATCAAAAGCCGAGGTCGCGCGGGAAAGTAACTGAAGGCGTTGCTGACGTAAACACGGTGACCAGGACACAGCCTCTACCGGCCAGATGGCTCACTTTTTATGTCCGCACCTGTGACGACATGGGTGCCTACTGACCGCAACGATACCCATACGTCGCTGCACATTGATTTAACGGACTCGGCTGCCCGCCACGGCGCGAAATCTGTAATTTATGTTTGTGGCACTCGAACAACGCATGAGAATCAGGACCTATGATACAACAGGTGTTTTGAAATGGTTGCATATGGGTCGCTTGGTGGGTTCTGACGCAAAAGAGGTCACTCGTGAAAAGAAGAGTGATATATGACTCCAGAACAGCTGTACAGTTGGTGACCTTGTTCTTTTTTCAATCTCGTCCCCTTACAATCCGCGGAGGCAACCACCATAATCACAACATTAGTGACTCCAGCTTGATTGAATGACTGTGTTGATTTACGATGACTTTCAGTGTAGCGACCGCCAGACCGTGAAACCCTTTCACTCAGACACGCATGATTTAATTCTTTCTTTCAAGTTACTGAGTATACAGCACCAATTCCAGAATTCAAAATCTGTCCAGCACTGCGGTACTTCGAAGGATCTTTTCCAGCCAGTTTCTGTTCAATGGATGTCAAATTCAGATCTTTGACTGGACGACAGAAAGACTTTTGTGTTCTGTGTTTGTGCCCTGAAGGACATAAGCAGACGCTCTTCCTCTACCGCGACTTCCCTAAAAATATTTAACTTTGTATCACCAGTTTTGCATACTATGCATAGGACATTAAATTTTCATGTTTGGGAAATTTAAGCTCACAGTTTGCGGTGTAAGCCTACTGTGCCAATGATGTCTTTAAAACAATTTAGACACATGCTGATAGGACCAAAAATAAATAAATAAATAAATAAATAATCTGCAGATTTGTGCCACTCGATGGAGAAGCGTCACCAAAACACGCCGCCGGACAGACGATTTCAGATGACGTCTTTGCGAACGTCACAACTGACTTCTCTAAAGGACCAGCAACATTTTCCCAGCCGCCAACCCTGAATGGCCTGTTACCGTGTCCTTAGAAACGTAGCCACGGTCTAGTGACTGGAACTGACAACCGTCAAATTGATGGGACAAGCCCAGTTCAGTGTCGGACAACCCTTATTTGTCAGCGGGCTTTTTGTGAGTGGCCGGGGGGTTGAAATGACCTGACCGGTGCTTTCAGACGGCGGCCATTACTTGTGTTGTGGGCACCTAGGAATGTCGCCGAGACTGTGGAGGACCGAGGCCATATCGAGGGCAATGGGGAAGAGACATCAGACGCGACCAGTACAGTAGTAGTGGCTACCGGGCCAACCACTTATCGCGGGTAAAGAGGTGTGGATTACTAGAGTCTCGTGCTTAATCGCGTATCTTGGCAAGAGGACCCTGCGTGCAACTACCAATGAGTAAAGACTGAGACATCTTTACTTCGAGTTTACAAGACTTTGGAAATGTAGCTTTGGGGACTTGATATGTTCACTGAATCCAACATAAAATGTGTGCAGATGCGTAGTTAGGTGGGTAGATTCCTAACACAGGTGAGCAGGTAAAGTCCAGACCGCAACATAAGCAACACACTTGCAAGACATTGAAGAACTGAACTTCTTTTGACCGATTTCGAATCGCCGTGTTCACAGATGCACAGATTTTCTTCAAATTTACAAAACTGACTAAGTAGTGTGTATTGTGCCACATATTTGTGCTGTCAGCTGGTAATTGCCTCTGTCACAGTAGGAAAGAAAATACAAAACAACAACAACAACAACAACAAACAACTAAAAAAAAAACAAAAAACTGACGACACTAAACGGAGGGAGAATTTGGGCTATTTTGAAATCGACTTCAAAATAGTTTATTAATTCCAAGAGGGAAAGTTTCAACGGTGTTTACTGGTTTCCTTCGAAATTACAAGCTGACTAGATGGTTAGTACAGCGCTACTAGATACCGGGTTTGACAGAAACTCGAGGGTGAGTGGGTGTTTAGGAGTTTAACGCCCTTTTCCACCACGTATGGGTGATATCAAAGACGGGACAACGAGAAATAGACCAACACAAATATCTGGCACTAGCTGGGGCTCGAGCATTGGAAGTCCAACGCTCTACCATTCGGCTATCCCGGCTCCCAGAAAGAAACTTGAAGACACAGAGCATCGAGTGCAGAACAATACACTTCAGATCGTAATGGCCCTTTTGCCTACCCGCCAGTCCTTACTCTCCGTGGGTGTATGTCTTACTCAGAAATCCTACCTGACCCACTGAAACAGAATGGGGTCTTCCAGCCACAAAAGCAACGAGGATTAGACCAACAGGAAGGGATGAGTGTCGTTTGTCACACGATTTTGATGAATGGCACCCAAAGATAATGACACCCAGTTCACCAGGTATGAAAACCCCCTTAGAGAACCAGCCACGTCAGTGCCTAACTGGGCCAGTCTTTTGTGTACGCAAGATCTTCAGTTCAAGCCAAACGGGCGTTTAAGATGACAACGATATGATACACTAGCTCGGCGCACACAAGGGGCACCCCGCCTCGACAAAACGTGCAGGAATTTTCACACAAAACAAAGATCGTAAGATGATCTTGGAATCTTCACGCAGACTTGACTGTTTAAAAAAATGGAACGGCTGGTTGTTAGGATTTCCTCACAATGATGAATTCTGTCGTTTACGCCAGGCTGCACTCTAAGAAGTGAAGAGAGTACCAGAAGCCAGAAGTAAGCGACTACTGCTTAAGCGCAATCAAAATCCATCTCGGGAGAGGGGGTGGGGGGAGGGACATTTCATTGTTATGCCACGTAATCTGCTGATTTATCACTTTTAGGGGCTAATGCTACCTTTTTGTGCTCAGAGATCGTTCTGAGCTGTTTCAGTGGTATCTAACATCACGCTACTTAGACACCTGGACAGTAACAGCGTCTGTAAAACTGGCACTGAGCTAACAGAAGCGTACTCGATAACGCAGCGACCACACTGAGCGCTCCAGTAGTGTAACGACAGTCGTAGAATTTGAATGTTTGACCACTCGCACAAAGTGTAATCAGCATTGTATCGCATTAAGAGCTTTACTTATCATGAAGATAGAGTATTTCGAGCGTACAGGCGCATTCACAAGCGAATCCGTTGCAAAACGTAAGTTGGCTTAGCAAACATGTAATTAGCCCGTTTAAATTCTCAAGAGGATATCGGTAAAATAAAGTGTGACGCGTACCTAGACAAATGAGATAAACATCAAAACGCAGCATCAAAGATACACAGTGTTTTTCTGGTCTCGGCCTGTGGGTTTTGTGGCTTTCGTTTGGTTTTGTTTCCAACAGATGTGACAATATACACAAAGCTTTAAAGCCGGGAAACAGATGCGCCATATTGATAACGGCAGTGTGCCATTAATTTATTCTGACAGTGTACTTTAATATATTCATTTCTAATGTTCATAACGGGTGAGTCGGGGTGGCAGAATGGTAGTGCGTTGGACTTCTAATGCTCGGGTCGTTAGTTTGTATCCCGGCTGGGGCCAAATATTTGTGCTGTCTGTTTCATCGTCGCCCCGTCATTGATATCAGCCGTATGTGGTGGAAAAGGACGTTAAACCCCCAAACAACCACCCACTCATCCTCATGTTCATATGGGAGTTATGAGCGAGATAGTCGCTGTCAGTTCTACACGAACTGCCTCCATAATATTTTGCACAGTACGCCACTTCTCGTTTAGCATCACTTGTCTGTCAGCTGATAATTGTTTGTACGGCTGCCTTGCTGAAAACAGGTTTCTGTGCCGGGTGTAAAGTGTATAGGCAAACAGCTGTGACAGCAACACAGCTTGCTGCAGTGCTGCAGACACTCATATAGACTACAAGTATAAAGAAATCAATATGTTCGTGCAACGCCTACACACCTGTGTTACAAGAATAAGACACTGCACCTATTTCGTAGTATGTCTTACTCATCAGCAGTTACCGTGCACACAATAATGTTGGTGATGTGGAAAAGACAATTAAGGAATAAATTGTTTAGAAATATATCAAAAGAAAAGTGCGTAGCTGATGGCCATGACGGGAGAGTGAAATCCGAAAGAAACGCTTGAATACAGAGTACACGAATACAAAATAATTTAGACAGACCAGAAACAATTCAATCTGAACTGGAGTTAGGTATCTCATTATATATTTTCGTGGTGCACTGTTATTTCAGTTTTTAATAAGAAAAGTCATGAAAGATATGTAAAAGTGCAGTTTGATAGTGGATGTGATTCAGACGACGGAAACGAGTATTTAGCGTTTTCAAGAAAAAGAAACAGTGACCATAGAAGAGTTGAATGCCACTGCACGAAATATTTTTGTTACAAGTATATTTTTGAAGACACTGTGAATATTAGGTGAACAAGAACCACTATACGAATCTCTTACCAATGCTTGCACCTGTGGGGACAAACAACACAAAACAAATCAATAACAAAAACACAGTGTTTGCATAACAATAGACAACAGAACAGTCATACAGAACAGCATGACAATACAGTATGTATCACGCAGTCAGTCAAATGTAAAAAAAAAAAAAAAGCATTTGCTCTAACACACCACAGCTGAATGCAGCTTTTTCAGTGGATACTAAAAGCACACGTATATTTACCCAAAGCAGAGTCTTCTAATCTATGTATCGCCAGAAACGTCGATCTGGAGCCGGTAGTTACTAAATTGGAGTAAGTGAAAACCGACCACATCCCACATGCACAGCCCAAAACATTCCTCGAACCAATCACTACCCAGCAGTAACACACTGACCCGTCCGTACTAGAATGACTACAGTCACAAACGACCCTACCAAAAGCTGCACCAGGACTAATAAGAGGGGCAACGTCCTAGTCCTGGGATACAGAAAACTTCCTTCATCCATCGTTTGCTGTGTGTCTGTTTATCTCAAACTCCGCGTCTCGCTAAACAAAGTTTGAAAGGGGTGGTCAGCGAAGAAGACTTCATTTGTCTGTGGTTCCCTTGACAGGACCGCTGATAAAGATTTGCCTTTCGGTTTGTAAACTACTACCCAGTGTATCTTCGTTCCTCCGTTTGTCAGAGTTCAGTGGTGTGGATGCTGACGTTGAAGAGATCCTGAAGAACATCCGGCGCAGGGTATTAGCGTTCAACTCCAGTTGCTGTCGCAAAACCCGTATAACACGGGGAAATCGGCAAAAATCGGGAGTGTTAAGACTATCATGAATGTTATACAGTTCACTTACACCTGGGTCCATGTCGCTAGTCCTACGTGTCAACTGTCCTATGTGTCAAGAGTCCTACGCCGATAGTCCTACGTGTCGATAGTCCAATTTCTCGATAGTCCTACGGTCGATTGTCCTACACCTATCCGTCGTCTCGTCAGTCCCACGTATCACTAGTCCTACGTGTCGACAGACGAGATTTTAAGTGTAGGACTATCGACACGTATGGCAATCGAGCGTAGGACTATTTAAAAAAAACTGGACTATCGATATAAAATGCATAAAATCGTCGGACTATCGACACGTAGGACTGTTAACACGTAGGACTATAGACACTCCCCTCCTCCTCCCTCCCTTTACACCTGGATTGTTTCAGTCGAAAACACGCAAACAAAAAAGCAAAAACAAACAGCGTCTGTGACTTGCCTCAACACTCCCGGAAACTCTACTCCAATCCACATTTCAACTCATCAAGTCAACTACGTACGACGTCCACAGACGTATGCACGTGTACTAGTTTTACTGAAACAATCATTCATTGCACGTAAATAACAGCCTATCCGGCGCATGTTGTGGCGCAAGAGACGTTTAAAATTGCTTACCAATAAACAGGAGCATTTCAGTAATGCTGTCCATTGCACCAGTGTAGTCAGAAAACGCGTACATTGTTGGAGTGGCATTACTGAATCGTCAATTTTCAGTCAGTGCCACATTGCGCCTCAGCACTGGTCAGAATCGAAAGCTTGGAGTTTGAACGGCGAACCTCTTGCTCACATGAATGCAGCAGTGTACGGCGATTTATTTGTGCTAATGCTATGTTGATGCAACAATAGCACGCTAATCCTCTCACGCTGCAGGAACAGGCTGGGATTTGCTAGGTCTATCGGTACTTTAGTCAAGTACTGGTGGAAAACACAATAGCGGGTTAATTGAAGCGGTAAGTTCCAGAGCTTTTCAGTTAACTTGTGACTGCAGTTCAGTTGCATTTCAATCACACACACACACACTCACACACACACACACACACACACACACACACTCCTTTCTTGCGACTGGTTTGCACCAGTACTCCCCCCTACCCCCCCCCCCCCCCCACACACACACACATCTCCTCCTCTCTCTCTCTCTCTCTCTGTGACCAGAAGGATGCTAAATAGGGTGGGTGGGTGTTTGATGGTTTAACGTCCTTTTCCACCACATATGAGTGATATCAAAGACGGGGCACCGAGAAAAAGGCCAGCACCAAAATGTTGGCCCTATCCGGGATTCGAACTCATGACCCGAGCATTGAAAGTTCTACCGCTCGACTATCCCGGTTCCGGGTGCTAAATAAGGCAGGAGTGAATGTGTGAAAGGTCCGAATGCTTCTGTTTCGGCCGAAAAACATGCTAACTTCACTCACGTTCAAAACAGCACCTTTTTCCCCCCTTTAACCAAATACACCCCCCTGCCCCCCCCCCTGGCCCCCCCCCCTCAAAAAAAAGGGGGGGGGGGGAGAAAATACGTCCCCTTCGTCTTGACCCGGATTCACAAACTAACTCCATCAGCACGTCCACGACTAAGTCCTTGTGGGTGGCGCAATCCTCCTGTGTGTCCACGGCTCGAGCTTCGGGCTGTGCCAGGAGGGCCCCAGATCCTCAGCAAGGTTGGTGTAATCCCAGGTGATAGGGCAGGTAAGTGAAGCAGGCTCGCAGGTAAACATCACGCTTGTCAACTTCCTCCAGTTTAGCACCGCGGCAAACAGGTCGGCGTGTTGTCCCCTTCCCGTTAATTAGTTCTCCAACACGGCTTTGCGGATTCCTCTTGCGCATTTTTTTGGATGGATGAAGAGAAAGAGAGAGAGAGAGAGAGAGAGAGGTGTCGAGACAACGGTAGGCTATGGCTTTATTCACTCACTCTTGTTGTTTTTTACCGGAAGTCGTTCGTCTAGGTGAATCTGACCTTCAAAGATACCTGAAGTTATTTTTCTAAATGAAAATGACCGAGAACAACGCCTCGTAGAAAGATTTTTGCAGGATGTCGCAGTTCTCAAAACAGAAGAATAAATAACAGAGGAATTATTTCACTTTCACTGCCCCCTGTGTATCCTTTCTTCTGAATGTGCTCTCTGTTGTTCAACACATGCGCGTAAGTTGTTTTCTTTCCTCTTCTTCCTTTGCACACTGCAATCAATTTTGCAGGCCAGACTTGAGGAGTGGAAGCGGTAGCCGACCTTTCTGATTCTTCAAACACAACACGCACAAACTTAGTTTTAGTCCCTGTGAAAACAATCCAGAATGCACTATAAAAAAAATCCGCTCAAATCTGAAAATTTAACTAAATGGAAATTCTTGTTGTGACGAGACCTGAACAAGTACAAGCTTGCAAATCGTTTCAAGTACAAGCTTGCAAATCGTTTCAAGTACAAGCTTGCAAATCGTTTCAAGTACAAGCTTGCACATCGTTTCAAGTACAAGCTTGCAAATCGTTTCAAGTACAAGCTTGCAAATCGTTTCAAGTACAAGCTTGCAAATCGTTTCAAGTACAAGCTTGCAAATCGTTTCAAGTACAAGCTTGCAAATCGTTTCAAACCACTTCGAGTTATGCTACATTTAACTCAATTCCGACCGAGTACGTTTGGGGTTGTGCACCAGTGGCCTCAAAAAATAATAATTAATTTATTATGTCTGTATGGATTTAAATTTTGCTTTGTGGGAGTGCTGCATTTTGATTATACATGTACCTGAATTTGATGCGGTAAGACCCGCGAAGGAACCGCCAACCCAGCCTGATTTTCGCAAACAGGTCCAAAGCCGAAAAACAGTCAAAAACGTGGGGAAACTCGTACGCGGTTATGTGTTAATCGATATATTGAACTAGTCATAGTTACCTCCAACATCTTGTAGTAATTTCTGCAATATTGCTTCCAGCTCGCGCTGACAACAGGCCATGACAAGTCCATTCTACGCCCCTCAAAGAAATAAAAGTGAACAAGAAAGTGGACCCCCGTGTCTAAGCACAAGGCGTTGTCTTAATTGGTTATTCTGTTTGTTGTTTTCCCAAGCGGACCATCTTTCCGGCCCGACGTAACAGAAAGGCCATACAGAGAACCCCCTTCGGGCTTCGGGTCCCCTGTGTTACGTGCGACGTCTGAAACACGTCCAACAAACAGGTGTCTCCGCGCGTAACGCGAGAATGACGAAGCTGATCCATACTTCAGATTCAGAAGTGGACAGATATTACGGAGGAACAGCAGGAGGGGAGGCGGAGGGGCCGCTACTGACGCCGTCACCTTCAGATGTCACGGGAGGACAAACACCTTGAGTGAAAGGCGGCTGTGTGTGCAAGGTATGACCTCCATCCACCTGTTGCGTAGGGAACAAGTGTGAAATTTCTGCAAGGCCGCGTGAAGCGGTTCCTGACAATTTTGGGCGCGAGTTTAATTTCTTGAAAGCTGTGGCTTTCCATGCGTTGCATGCCTTCTCGTGGCATTGTTTGTTTGGTTCATAAGGTATTTGCTTCTATCGTTAAATTCATGAACTATACTCTTTGGGGGAGAGAGCACGCAGACAGGCAGAACAAATGCATAAATCGGACATATATGAATCAGTGGAGAGCCGCGTGTAGGCGATAGCTCAGCTAAGGCTTTTAACACCCTTTCTTGTGATGAGCAAATGATTATACACACAAGAACTACAACAACAAAGCGCACACGCGCGCACGCACGCGCGCGCACACACACACACACACACACACACACACACACACACACACACACACACACACACACACACACACAGAAGATTGCAAAAACTGGGCCCGGAACAACTGGACCTGGACAAAATCATGGTCCCTACAGGCGCAAACTCGAGATCTGCCGATCTCATGTCCATGCTCGACTTGTTTAATAACTATGTCCGTAGGACAGACAAGCGGGCAAGATCCAAACCCGGTCTCATGATAAAATGACATCTCCATAACCATTCCGATGTCCCGGGCAGTTGGTTTTGTTTGTTATCTTCTTCTGTTTTTAATCTGATGACAGGCACGTCAGTGAGTATCACTCCTGTGGTTTGTGAAATGTCACTGAGGACGGGTCGGCTTAGTAAAAATGTAACGACAGGAGTATGTTCACATTTTGATGTAGAGCTGATGATACTGACAAATACTGTGGGACAAAAAGCTTAGAAATGAAGCGGGCGTGTAAGCAGAGGAAATGCAGAATAGTAAAATACGTTTGCACAAACCCCCTCATGGAACAATCAAGCGTTAAAGTGATTGACTTCAGGCTCTCCAGAAGATGAATAAAAAAAAGATATTGGTAGTCGCATGCCCGGCATTAAATCGCAATAAAAACACCTGACGGCAAACCCAGAGGCGCAAATTGAGGGGAAACGAGGCAAGCAACCGTGAACTGCATTATTCAGACGAGGATTATTAATTTTCTATCGGGTCGATCATTGACCCAAATACCTCCCAACACCGGAGTACAGGGTAACTGCTTCACCAGCGGTCTCTTCAACAGCCGCGGGTCTCTTGTGTGTAGGTGAACACCAGGGAACTGACTACATGTTTTAGGAATGAAGTTAGCCAAGCCAACTTTACTTCAAAACACTTTACATCTAGTCTGTGTACATGTCTTTCATTGATGTTTTAACACACAAGGCCTGTTACTTGGTTGAAGTTATTTCTGCTCTGATGCACAGTTTAGACTTTCGCTCGCAAAACACACATCAGAGCAAACTTGCAAACCTGCAAGTCAGCCTACCAGAGGTCGTCAAACCTGCTGCATACATTGCAATTTCTGTCCAACAGTAAAGACTTTAGGCACACGTAATCAGAGCTAATGAAATTTCGGATTTGGGCTGTTAGTTACTACCTACATGTATTATGCGAGCATGGGTATGAGCAAGTTACACCTGAGAACATGTTGCGTGTCTCGCATTCAAAGGTACATTCGTTATTCTCCGATACAGTCATGTGAAACATTTTGCAATTTATGTCCGCTAATGAAGCTTTGATACACCGAGACAAGTCATTAGAGCTCGTGACATTTCCGGTATCCAACTGCACGTTTTCCAACTTAGCATGCCAAGCATGCATCCGAGCTCATTGTACGTGAGATATCGATCCGAAACGCAATATCCCCGCAGCTGTACATGTATGTGTCCTAGTTGAGTGCTCCGACACGAAACGACCAAGGCGACTGATGGGCTGACAGGCACAAAATACTGTACACACACTAACAGCTGTGATAAGACAGCATTCGTGAACTGCGCGAAAGATGGCAGAAGTGCGCTTTTATTTGAAACACCACATTCGCACTGGCCATGGTGGTCATGAACTGTAGTTTTGTCAAAGAAGCAAGGGATGTGACTGTAAGCATCTCTGAAAATAAACACACCTATTTTCATCACCTGCGGAACTGCGTCGAATTACTGTGTCGACAAGATACAGCGGCTTGCTTCATTGACAACCTCGATATATCTCTTGCGCATTCCTATCGTTTCTGCGGTAAAAGCTTGGGAAATAAATGCACTCCCCTGTTGATCACATAAAGACTCCCGAGTCTCCCTTTCTGTGCAAATACCACCCCTTGAAAGGATACCTTAAATCCCCCCAACTCCTACTCACTATGGATACAATAGGAGGGGCTTGGTCACTTCACCGCTCTACTTAAAAGGTATTAAACGCTGCTCCCGTGCAATTAAGGAGGGTGAAGAGGGGGTACACGACAAGGGAACAAGCACTTGGTATTCAGCCTATCTGCCCTTACTAATCGTTAATGACAGCTGTTCCCGAACGATTGTCACCGCGCATGACCATCTGGAAAAGGCAAAGCAAAAGGTGGTTGGCGTGTTGTGTGTGAGAAAAAAAAACCAAACAAACAAAAAACACGAACTGTTCCGTACTGTTTTGTAATATGCGCAAATAAAACTCCTCAAAAGCCGACGAGACAACAGAGTTTGAGGCAAGAAGCTGCCAGTTATAAAAAACCGAGGATACTGACAAACGAGGAGGAAGTGTGTGTGTGTGTGTGTGTGTGTGTGTGTGTGTGTGTGTGTGTGTGTGTGTGTGTGTGTGTGTGTGTGTGTGTGTGTGTGTTGGGGGGGGGGGGGTATTTGACATCCACTGACTGCTTCAAAACAGCACAAACTGAAAACCAACAGCAACAACAGCAACAAAAGCCCGCCCTATGTGCAACCATACCACGGTTTTGTTTCCATGATGACTTAGCATTCATGCAATAGACCCTAGCCCGTGTTGTAATCTGATGATCTCCCTGATGTAACCTGTACCGTACGTCTCGTCTAGACAACATCAGTGCGCGTAGATCCTTTCCATGTCGAACCGACTCAGTAGGACACGAAGAACACAGGCGAGCTTTTTACATACATAACCAGTGCATACAGGACTGCCCAAACTGTTGCGCCCCTTCCACACCACGAAGACAAACAAGGTGAGAATGATGACCCAGTAAGAACGGAAACACCACTACACGGGGAGTAGTCGAAATGGTCACGGGTGTTTCGGGTGCTACTCTGCTCCAATAGTTTCGATGGTGATTCTCACGTAAAGCAGTAATAATACATGTCTGAAATATGGACACTGGTGCGCACGTCGCTGTATTGTAGCGACGCGTCCCGGTCAATGTCGTTGCCTGGTTGATAAACGGCCCTTCTCTTTCATACCAACAAACCTAAGTCCGCTGAAAACATTTGGTGCTGCTCAAACTGATTTGAAAACGGAAACACTGGGTGCTACTCAAATTTGAAACAAAATGGGTACTACTCAAATTTGAAAAAAAAAACCCACTGGGTGCTACTCAAATTTGAAAAAAAACACTGAGTGCTAATCAACTTTAAAAAACTGGGTGCTACTCAAATTTGGAGAGAAAAAAATAAAAACACTGGGTGCTACTCAACTTTAAAAAAATGGGTGCTACTCAAATTTGAAAACAACAACAACAACAAACCACTGGGTGCTACTGCCTGGACACACGTCTTGGCGGTGCTACTATTTTGGAACGGAGCACCGGCCACCGGCCCACCCATACTGACTACACCCCGTGACCACAACAGGTACATGTACAACGTCGTGGGTCGTATGTCATCCCCGACGTGGCAAGCGAGCCCCTCATGATGGCGCTGGATAACGCTGTAATCACCCCCATCCCACCTCACCCTCCTTTCCCACTACATCATGGTGGTGACACATTAATGACCAGGCGACAATGTGAGGTGACCAGTAAGAGTTGGGTAACAGCGGCTGGTGTAGGAGCAATCACCGTAAGAGAGCGTGGAGGGCGGAAGAGGTGCTTCGCAATCTCAGTCAAGAGTTGCGACCGCTCACCTTTTTGATGGCCGCGTCCACTCTTTACCACCTTTTAGTGGACCCCCCCCCCTCTTTCCCCCCCCCCTCTCTCTCTCTCTCTCTCTCTGAGACAATGCGTCACCCACTTACCTACTTTCAATTCTGTTGCCGGAGGCACCGGACAGCAGCCCGGAAGCCAGAAAACTGAAATCTTTATCACATACTACAGCTCGACTTGGAACCGAACCCACGCTCTATTGTTAAAGCCGCGGTGACGGCTGTTCAGTGCAGCACCTGCTGAAGTCGGACGCGTTACCTACTGAGCTGCTGCTCACTGCAGACAACAATGTCCTGTCCAGACAACAATGACCGATGCCTTCTTTATGTGTTACCATCAGGAACATCGCATGATTCTGTTATTCTTCTTAGAACGCTCGTGGCTATTTATAACGCCTGTTTCAGCGGAATCAGCGGTTTTAAAATTATGTAGGCTTTTTTTCTTTCTTTCTCGATTTTCCAGTGACAGCGCACGACGCGCGATCGATGCCATCATCTCTTGTTTTTCAGATTTTTCAGACAACCTACAGGCACAGCTAACGAGGAAGTGAGTGTGACCGCCTGGCTATTTCAGGCAGCTGAAAGGGGAAAACATGGTTTCACAGCTTGCTGCGGAAAAACTATTCCGGACAGTCATCTTATTTGTTCCTTCTCCGCCCTGTCCCTCCCTCCTTCCCAGTCTTGTTGTCCAGGCTAACTTCCACAGGGCATCTGTTTGTGTGACTGTGTGCCTGCCTAACCCTCTGTACATGGAGGGTGTGTGTGTGTGTGTGTGTGTGTGTGTGTGTGTGTGTGTGTGTGTGTGTGTGTGTGTGTGTTTGAGAGAGAGAGAGAGAGAGAGAGAGAGAGAGAGAAAGAGAGAGATGACGAGGACTGAAGCTATCATCGTTTCAAGATAAAACTCAAACGATGCATCAACTGCCTATCTTGCAAACCGCTATGCTGTCAAGCCAGACAGAGAGATAGAGACAGAGAGAGACAGACAGACAGACAGACGGACGGACAGACAGTGTGTGTGTGTGTGTGTGTGTGTGTGTGTGTGTGTGTGTGTGTGTGTGTGTGTGTGTGTGTGTGTGTGTGTGTGTGTGTGTGTGTGTGCGTGTGTGCGGACAGACAGTGTGTGTGTGTGTGTGTGTGTGTGTGTGTGTGTGTGTGTGTGTGTGTGTGTGTGTGTGTGTGTGTGTGAATAAAAACTGAGACAATGCCCTTGCATTCTGGTGCCAAATAGGCTGCTGCGGTTAGCTAGAATAACACCCGCCACGCACCTTTCACATTATTCACAGTTACAGTCACAATAAAAACTCCCATGTTACCCTATCCTAGTATCCTTACATGAATGGAAATGAAGTGCAGCTGGCCATCACTCCTATTGCAACACGTCAAAACAGAAAGTGCATTTAAGCTGACACGTATTATGGCAGGGGGATACAGTGTAACGTCCTGAGTCATACGAGGCGTACTTGCGTTACCTGCATGATTGCAATGTTAGGGAAACCTGAGTCAGAAAGGTGTGCACATTGCCACGTAAGGTATGCCTTGTTGATCCGTCTCTGCTACACTGTAATGTACCGAGCTTCTCGCCGCATGGGGGGTAGGGTAAGTAGGTCTATCGTCTGCTGGAGCCGAAATGTCCTTGGGGGTTTTCATGAACGTCATTAATGAGAAAGTCGAGGGCGGCCCTGGGAAAAAGAGGGGCGCCTTTTCTTACTCAAAGGCCGCGGGCATTTAGGACGGTTTGTATTTTTTTAACCTAATTTTGAAAAAAATAGAATGGGGCGTATGACCCCTTTTTATTCTGTAAATATTCTCCTACAGGGTAAAAGAAATAAGTAAAGATTGTATAGATAGGGCCGATTGGGGTGGTCAGAAAGACTTTAAAATATAAAAAAAAGTTGCATAAAATTCCAAAATAAAAATTTTAACATTGAAATTGGGCTTAATGCCTATCCAAAATATCCTATAAATATGTCCCAATATCTCCTTTTTAAACTACATGTACACACACACACACACACACACACACACACACACACACACACACACACACACACACACACACACACAGAGGACCGTTTGCCAGTCAAACTGTAATTTGATATGGGTCTCTCGATGGTTGGTTACCAGCGCATACAACATACTGATCGAAGCACATGCAGCTCGCACATCTTTCCCCCAAAATGCCTACGCCCTTTAATGCTTTGGTTTATTTTTCAATCCGGTAAATGTCCATCCCATTCTAAGCTGAGCTGTTAATTCTCGGTCGTTTCCGTGAAACAGAGTATTTATAATTATATGTATATACGGCAGACGCACAGCCACGATCACTTTGAAGGTCTTCTGTGAATCATCCAGAGAAGGCTTTTTGTGAATGAAACCAAGCTTAATGAACTTGCTACTTCTCTTGGCTAGAAGCACGCTGTGACTGAGAATGTCAATGTGCTGCACTTTTAATTAGCCTGGATTAATCACCATATCATTATATTCGCGAAAACTTGTCTACGTGGACGCAATGGCGCCTCCCATTTCCGTGATAATTTCGTCCTAATTGTGGAGCGTGAGTAACAGACCGTTAAAATGTAAATCTGATGAAACAGTGCACCACACAGCCCGAGGTGAAAACGGACTGAAGGCTGTGTCATTTCCCACAACCAGAGATGTTTTTTTCATGTGTCACTGCCTAGACCATAACAGGGTAGACTGGGTGACCACATTGACGCGGTTTTCAATCCATGGAAGGACAACCTGAAAGTAATTTAAGACATCCTGAGACAGGATTGTTGATAACTGATAGACCACAACGCGGGGTTGAGTTTACCACACAAAAAACTCGTAGTCCTAGCCTCTGGTTATAAAATGCCAGGGATACATGACTGTGCCACCTACGCTGCCACCGACTGGCCTTTTCACGTTTCATGGTTCGGATCAGTTTCCGTCCTACTACAAAGACCTGGGAGCGACAGAACACAAACAAAAGTTAATGGGCAGTAGTTGGACCCGAGGGGACACCGAGGGTTTTAAGCTTGGGGACACACAATTGCCTGGACTTCCTACACTTTCCACCTTGCATGCCCAAGTATTGCTTTTAGCTAGGTATAGCTGGCCTAAGAACAAATCTCTAGATGACAACTTGGTGAATTAGTCACCCCCTGAGGGGCAAGGGAGGGTCTTAGCGATTAGCGGTCACTGGACTTCGGGGCCCACCCCCCCCCCACTTCCCTGCATTCTCCACCCTACCCCCACCTCCAGGTCCCAGTCACGCTGTGTAAACTGTGTTACAAGGGATCTGGAAGGGAATGGGGTCGACACACCTGGATTTTAAATTGCCAGGTAATCGATTTATGCAGTCGGCCATGCGCCGTGTCGGATATCAGAGACGAGAAGAAAGGGAAGCGTCCACTTTGTGGTGGAACATTAGCTTGACCTATATCCGAAAACAAAACACTGCTGTTGAACTAGGCATTTCAATGAAATGAAATACCGACATAAGCCTTCAACATGAATGCTGTACCACTGACAACTGGCAGCGCGTTCCAGGCTTACACCAACGCTTACTCAGATTGTTATCTTCAGGCTGACACAAGCTGCTTTATCTTTTTTTATCGACAGCTGAGCCCAGGATATTACAGCTGAGTGTTCCCCATGCGTGATTTTCCACGTGTACCCGACTGATCTGGCCCTGACTCACGCGTACGACAACACACCTGACTGACGCGAGACCGGCAGTTGAGCGCTGGAGTAAAGCTCGATAAAGCCCCAACGAACAATGACTCGGAAACGAACAAAGAGAAAACAATGACGGGAATAAAACAAACTCACCATGGTCGAACCCAATAAACCACGTGGAGTAATTGGATCCTTCCTTTCTCCCACGAATCATTTCTGCAGCACACACGTTTTAGTAAGTACTCCCGAGTTGTCACAGCTGAGCTGAAAGTTCGGTCAGCATCGTGCGCGTGTTGTTGTGTATCTGTACACACGGGGGCCTGCAGCGCTATCGTTATCCTTTGTCACACAACGTAATCCATGGCCCAGTCGCTGACATCACACCTGGTTTGTGGCTTCAGGTTCCTTCCAAAAAGACACGGGCAAAATTTCAGGTCTCGTGGACTATGACAAGGTGAAGTCAGGTGAAACACGGTACAGGTGTCAGTGCGGAATTCCCTGCTGCACCGGAACTAGTCTCGATCTGCTTGTGTGTGTGTGTCACCAGCCTACTACACCTGAGTTGCCCCCACACCACACACAGCGGACACAGTCGTACAGCGCGGCCCACTCGATCAACACAAAACAGCGCGCGCTAGCAGCTCGGTCGACGCACGGGGCTGTGACATCACCAGGGGTCAGAGGTCACATAGCAGCCAGTCATTGGAGCCTGACTTTTTTCGGTGCTGGTTGGCCAGTAGTAGTACTCAAGAGGGGGGGCCTGGGGCAACCAGCTGCGTATTAAATCAGCGTTAATCCCTTTTATGTCCTTACGTAAACCCCTCACCCGCCCAGAAAGTGGGCCGCGGCTGATTTATCCCTGTCTCGAACTAATGTCTTCGTTACAGGTATGTGTGCAGTAGAGCTGCCGGTGAAATTCTGGAAATTTGAATCAAGTGTGCGGCTTGAATGGTGTCAGTCAGTAAAAGATGCAAATGAGCGGTTCTGGGTCTGTAACTTGAGACATCTCCAGGCTTTACCATGACTAGACTTGCAAAACGTATCTGTCTTGGCAACACCACCCTGGAGCCTACCTGTCATTTTACCGTGAAAGAAGAAAATGGAAATGAGTGCGCGGGTTATACTTGCTGTATCATTCTCTATAACCCCTGTAGTATAATATTCTATAAGCCCCTTTTCCCTCACTATTCGCGTGTCCAGACACATGCTGTGATTTCAGAAGTAAAGCAGACTATGATGATTTTGTTTTGATACGCTACAGCAAGTAGTCTGGATAATAAGAACGAGAGCAATGACAACTACTTCATTTGGTTTAAACAAAACTTGTTTGTAAAAAAATCATAAACAAATACTATATGAAGTTAATCGGGACGAAAGCCATTAAACGACTTTTTTCACAAGTAATGAAAAATATGACTGCCAACCCACTTTTCAAGCTTGACTTTACCCACTTTCAAAAAGTCTGACAAATACAATTACTTACACCGGCCAGACAAGGAATAAGTATCATGTAAAACACACACACGCAAACAGGCTGCTTCTCGGTCGTGTTTTTCAAAGTGCTTATTTCCTGTACGTCGCACTCGCGAATGTTTTGATTTACTGCCTTATCCACAACAATAAACCTAAAGAATGTTAAAAACCCACCAAGAAAGAGCCCATTCTTGTCTTAACCTATGAAGTGACAGCATTTACAACCAAATATGGTGCTCCATCGGAATACCTAACACGACACAGATGCACGCAAAAAGGTCTACCCTCCATCTTTTCCCTACGGGCTAAAGAACGAGACACAGCGAGAAAAAAGAAAGCCAGTCAGACCTCCCATCTTAAAATAGGCAGGATTGGCTCCACGTTGCTCGTTTTGGGGGCAAGCAAGAAGGGGATCACATAATTTACTCCGTATAATGAAGCATCGGACGTGACAGTGATTAAGCGTCCTCGTTACGCGGAATGCCCAATGAGCTAAGGTCCCGTGTGGAAGTGATACATGTACATGTGTACAGTGATGAAATAATCATGAGCGGGGTCACGGCTGTGACTTGCACCTGCCCTTTCATCCACGTGACTGATGTCAAGCAGAGTTAAGTGGGTTGCCGAATTCAAGTTTGTAATCACCAGAAATGCGCACACACTCCATGTTGCCATTAGAATTGATGAATCTCCCACGGAACACGCAGCGTACCTTTTTTTTTCAAGTTTTTTCTCTCGCTTTTTCTCTCCTTTTTAAAAGACGGTGACCTGCGTTAATTAATGGCATAAGAGAAAGCGCAATCATAACGAGAGTGGCGAAGGTAAAATCAACATATACAAGTACTGTAACTGTACAACCAGCGCAATCACGCACACCCCAGTCTCCCCCCCCCCCAACCTTCCCTCCTCCCCCACACACATCACAGACAGCGGGAGAACTGAAGAGTGAAGAGAGATAAGTCAGTTGAGCTCTGAGCTCTGTGTGTGTGCGTGTGTGTGGGGGTGGGGGGGAGGGGGTGGAGGGGTGGGGAGGGGGGCAGGTGTGGTGTCACGTGCATATCCACTTCTTCAACAACATCGTATCTCACATTACTTCCTCAAACCTGGCTGAACCTGACATCTCATTACACACTTGATATGAATACCGGGAAGCTGGTGTCCCGCATGTCTGAAGCTGATGAGGTATAATATGTACGAAAGTAGCCTTGAACTGTAGCTGGCAGTAGCCGCACATCTCCTTGTGTTTCCAGAACGTTCATCGTCTCCTGATTAAGTGTATTGCTAATCACTAACTCCTTGTGTATTTATCGTGACTTCTACACCAAACTAAAAACCGTATAAAGTGTTAAATACCGATGGAACTGATTACAATGATAAACGCTTGAAGCAGCTATCACTCAGTGTCGAGCCAAAGCGTGGAAATATGGGCGGATACAAGCATACAAATACTGACGCGAGGAAATAATGCACATGTCCGCGTGTACGTTCACATACCCCCTTTCACACACACACACACACACACACACACACACACACACACACACACACACACACACACACACACACACACACACACACACACAAAACACACACACACACACACACATTGTGTCATCTGTAGGCAAGTTACCAAGAAGCTATATTTTTGAATACTGTGTCACATTTAACACTGAACATGCAGCGACATGTAAAACTGAATGACCTCAAACAGGCCTCCAACTTTTTTTCTTCCTTTTTTTTGTACATGTAGTTGTTTCTTTCTGTCTTTCTCTTCCACACAGCCTGTTTCAAACCCAGTCGCCTGAAGCTGTTAAAATGACGAGCAGCTATGCGGAACTGCGCCTGAGTGTGACTTCAACAGCGACGGGCAATTAGGCCAGGTAACATATGACACCTTGACAGGTAGGCACGTAACGTTACACAATGACTCAACACAAGCAACTTGCAAACAGTTGCCTCTGACACTCGAAACTGCACAATCGTGTTACCGACAAAAACCGCTGTACAAACATCAGTGCCTGCGGTGCATTTGTCCGGATGTTACGATAGTTGACTGCGTTTGCATTTATTTGTGTGTCTGAATATGTGTCTATGTGTGCGTCACTTGTGGCAGCATGCGTACAAAATATGTCACTTGAGACAGCATGCCCACAAAATATCTCACTCGAGATAGCATGCGCACAAAAATATCTCACTTGAGACAGCATGCCCACAAAATATCTCACTCGCGACAGCATGCGCACAAAAATATCTCACTTGAGACAGCATGCGCACAAAATATCTCACTCGAGACAGCATGCGCACAAAATATCTCACTCGAGACAGCATGCGCACAAAATATCTAACTCGCGACAGCATGCGCACAAAATATCTCACTCGAGACAGCATGCGCACAAAATATCTCACTCGAGACAGCATGCGCACAAAATATCTCAAGATGAAGATGAAGCGTTTTTGATGTGGACAGAAGTTTGGGCCTGAAGAGAAAACACTCAGACCCAAATGGTTTGAGGCACAAATTTTCATCATTTTCATGTTTCCGCCCATTTTCACACCCGCTGACCTTGTTGTTTCTGTCTTACTTGTCTCACGGGGGGGGGGGGGGGGGGGGGTAATCAAAACGGACACGCCCTTTTCCCTATGCTATGTCGTTTCAAATGTTTCGACGACGATTGCTCTCATCTAAAGCCGTCTAAATCTATACATGATCATATACACATCTTTAGGTTGCAGTAACGTATTAGTACAAATCGGTTTCTGGGCCCGCATGTAAAAGTCGGGGTTAGGGAGTTTAGCCCCCGGTTAGCGTCTAACCTCGAACTAAACTAGTTCTAGGGTTAAATTTTTTGTTTTTTTTTTTTTTTTTTTTTTTTTTTGTTGTTTTGTTTTAAATCAGGAGGTGGGTCCATTCCAGCAAGGTGCCTATGCCGTTATAGAAGGATTTCTTTCTTTCTTTCCTTCTTCGATTCCTTTTTTAAAAAAAATTAATTTTGTTTTGGGGTTTCTTTTGTCATAGTCTGGGTTAGACCCGTAGCCGTGGGTTTAATTAATCTCGTTTTATATACGGGCCCTGACTGGTAAACGGCCTATTTTAATCGTTCTAACCGACAAGTGAAAATCCAAAGCGTCTTTCCAGTGCTATGGTGTTTTGAATTTGGAAACACGCGCTGCTATGTCGCGGGAACCCGCTGACTGGCGATGCAATGATTTCGAGCTGTACAGGAAAAACGCCCGTCCATTTTGTTTCACCCCGGTGTGTCTGTGGGTCCTCTGAGCACCCAGCACACCACGCACTTTGGCCATCCACACCTCAGGTAAATGTCGCCAAGCAAATATTGTACCTTGAATTCTGGAGGTCAAATCTGCCATAATTAACGCCCGAATGAACTCATTCAACCTGTCAAAAAGTCGGAGCGCCCGACCTGATTTTAAGCGTAGACTTCAAAGACGGCAAACTGTTCAGGAAGTCGGCGTCATGGGGCTACGAAGCGACATAAATTCTTCAGTTTCATTCAGTGCACGCCTGACTGCCACAAGGACATCTTCAGAAACCTGTCATGCGACAGCACGTGACGCAATCCCTCATAACTCGAACTACAGGCAATCCAGAAGCATCCCCTAGTCGTTAGGCCCATTCGGTCACTGACAGGAAGGCTGGGGGCAGTTTCGTCTCAAGGTCTACCCATGCATATGATTTGATCGTGGAAATCTACGAAACCGACACTTAACTTCAGGTCATTTGATGAGCTGTTAGATTTTATCCAGAGAAAGGCAAAGAAAGCCCCCAAGCCATTCGCCACTGTAACTTACTACTGGTAGGATGGTTCACGGAAGTGCTGCTGGACTACTATAGTTCAACGTCGTTGTAAACCCCAACAGGAGGACAGCAAGATGGGGGAAATATGTGCTGAATGGACAGGCCAGTAGCCGTGAAAATGAAACACAAAAGAACACTTTCGCCCATGCGGTCAGTCTCGTCGCTTGTTTTTTGTTTTGTTTTTATCTTGATGGTTGAGGTGAAGACAGGCGTTTCTTGTTTGTTTGTTTTTGTTTTTTTTCCCTCTCCTGCTGTCTCACTCTAAAGACCATAAGTGATATCAATATCGTGTAAGTAATGCACTCTAAATAAATATGGTATTGAACGTGATTTGAACATGTGATTTAAAAACGCGCCTGAATCACGTGTTTTAAAAACACGTATTCAATTATATGCTAATATGAAAATCTCGCACGTGCGTCGCTGGTAAAAAGTTACAAAGTCTCCGTATAATTTGCCTTTAGGTGAGTCACAAAACACACTTTAATGCGGTTTTTCGACAACAAAAAAGTCATTCACACGGTAACACAGGTGCGCGACAGGTGCTGTGAACTGATCATGATACAGTGAGTGTGTTTGGGGTGGGAGGGTGAGTGTCCTAGTGAAATTAATTCCGCGGTTGACGGCGGTTTCTTTAAACAGTCGCCACCTGACAGCCTGGTGACTCACCTGATAACTGCTCATTTTTCTCTAAAACCTCTCAGCTCCTTTCGCATGATGTATGGTCTTTGCTTTTTACGTAATTTAGGCGTCATGTTGAGAGCGACCACTTCAGAAGAATAAGGCAGTCGCAGAATCAGTTTTGGGACCACTGTGGTTGAATGAGCCAGATTGTGGCTGGGCCGGCGATCTGTACGATCTCTACGTTTTGATTCCACGACGAAAAAAAAAAAAAAAAAAAGATGACAGTGCCAGTTCAGACTTCAATAGCTTTCCGCTGTAGACATGCATGCCTGCAACAAGCACGCATTTTTCGTGGCAGAACACAAAGCTGCCACGAAAAATATATGAATGCATGCTGCGGGTATGTGTATGCACGGGGGACAACTCATGCAGGCAATAATCTCTAGACAGGCTGAAAATGTACTGTGCTGAATGCGACAGTTTTCACCGCTTCTGTGCACACTGTGAAATAACACGGGGACCTCAAAGTTGTTCGCAACTGTCCACTTTCCTTGTCACTGAGTATTTTTTCCCCTTCTTTCCTTCTTTTTTTTTTTCTCCTTCTTTCCTCACTTAGCTCGGCTCGGTCTCGGTTAGCCCGACTTGGGCGCCGTTGCAGGAGTAAAAAGAAGCGCGGTCCCGGAAAAGGGATGTGCCTGCTTGTACATAATTATGTACAAAGCAGAAAAGGAAGCAAACCTGACTGCCAGTGGAAGTATAAGCAACTAAAAGCAACAAAAAAAAAAAAAAACAACAACAAAATATTGTCTGTCACAAGTTCTGATAAAGGAACAATGCCGAAGCGCTGGCGTGTTGACTGTGAAATGTGTCTTTTAAGATAAGTGGTTGATATTTTTTCTTTTGTGTTGCTTCTAGTTATGTACAAGGCAGTAAAAGTGGAAATGTCGACTCTCTGGCATTTAGTCAAACTTATAACTATTGAAAAACACTCCAAGATTATGACGGGCAACGCTGGGAATGAAGCAGTCATCTGCACAGCTTTAACGAAAACAACGACGACGAGACGCAAACGATCGTGACAATGACAGCTACGCAAAAACTTTTTTTGTTTTGTTTTTGTTTGTTTGTTTGTTTTTTGTTTTTTTTTTAATTTTAACTCAATGTATACCAAGTAAGTTTGGGGTTGTGCACCATTGCTCTCTCTCTCTCTCTCTCTCTCACACACACACACACACACACACACACACACACACACACACACACACACACACACACACACACACACACACACACATCATAATTAATTTATGTTTGCATGGATTTAAAGTTGGCTCGGTGGGTCTGTTGCACTTTGATCATACTCATGTTTGCTGCAATAAGAACTGTTAAGGAACCGTTGATATTGCCTGATTTTCGCATACAGGACCACGACCGAAAACCAGTCAAACGTGAGAGAGAGAGTCCCTAAAGCTATTTACATTTATGACCTTCACCCCACAGCCCTTTGGTATTTTCAAAGTATTTCCGTTCAACTTCGGACAGCCGTGTGACATGTAGTTGTTTGCTTAAACTTCCACCTGAGAGCAGCCGAACAAAATATCAAATGTAAAGAATTCTTTAAGGCACATGCAGGTGGCAGAATGGCCACCACAAATGTTAGAAAAGCACCCCCCCCCCCCCCCCGACAAAAAAAAAATCTTAAACACACACACACACACTCACACACACACACACACACACACACACACACACACACACACACACACACACACACACACCAGCGGACCGCCATGGCACAGCTACTGGGAGACAAAGAGGTGTGTAGTACAACTGGTATTCATGTTTCTGTTTCAACTACACAATTCCAAATATGACGATCCACCTGAAGATTAAAACTGCCGTCTTGCAATAGTATGATTTGCACTGACCTACGCTGAACCCGCGTCTTTTAACTTCGTAGAATTCATTCTCATACAGCTCCACATGGAAGGACCTTGTGTTTTGTAACGCAGAATCGTGCGCGAACTACATAACTTTCTCCTTGTCATACCACACATGATTATTTCCACGAGTGGAATCGAAAGGTTTTAACGGGTCTCCGCTTTTTTTCCACGTTGACACTGTACTGACCAGGGTTAGGCTACAGCCGCAGGATTTGCTCTGGCGGTCACCACGCCCTGAATAACAAGCGAAAAAGGTGCCGACGGCCAACACTGGAGAGTTGGAGTGGCCAGGTAGACAAACCCACCTTGCGCTCCGTTACGCTGTGTAAAGTTTACGCTGCTAGCGCTATGGTGTGGTGGGGCATGTGTGTGTGTGTGGAACTCGAGGACGAAATGTTAGAACCAGTGACTCACTTTGTTCACTAGTCTTTTCGGGGAGTTTAAAGTTTAAAGGTTCTAAGGGGGGGGGGGGGGGTGATCTATTTCAAGAGGTGTAATTGGTCCAAGGAATGACATTTTTTCATTTGTTGTTGAGCATTTCTTCCTTCTTTTCTTGTTTCCATACCGAGGAAGGGAAGGGAAGGGATTGGGGGGAAAGGTCTTGGGCATTCCGTAAACCTATCTTCACCCATGGTAAAGGTCACTTAAAACAGCGTGACTAGTTCCTAAAAATATTATAATTTGACCTTAGCCCTTAGTCCTGCAGTGGTCATACATATAACATTGGCCCATCTCTCTCTCTCTCTCTCTCTCTCACACACACACACACACACACACACCGGCACACACACACACACACACACACACACACACACACACACACACACACACACACACACTTGCATTAACAAAACAGTGCATGAATTAATGATAAACAACAAACAAACAAAAAAGACACCACCCCAACACAAACAAAAACACAAAAAACACAAAACAACAACAACAACAGCTACAAACAAACAACAAACAAAAAACCCAAACAAACAAAAACTGGTAACATCGTATACAGATAAACCGTAGCAGTCAAATTTCTTTAGTCTGCTGTTTAATCAGTCGATGAAGCGAGTTGGTGAAGAGCAAACTGAGACAGATTCAACAACGGAACGAACGACCACATAAAGACTCAATACCTCTTCAATAAAAAGTTTGGCAGGAAACAAGAGACAACAGGCAACGCATCTCAACATAATAAGACCTCTGCTTGTTGGCGAAATGCAGACGAAATCAGGAGTGCGTCTTCTTTCGGACGAATCATTTTGCATGACGTTTGCTTGAGAAGGAGAACGGACATCTCCTCAACCACTCCTGTATCCTCTGCACAATGTTCAGAACAGACCTCTCCTTCTTCCGCTGTTTTCGCTTCACATTTGCCCATCAGCATTGCCCCGTCCCGGAAGCCAAACATCCAACAGCGAAGACGACACCAAAAAACCTTCCAGACGTTGTGCTCGATAAATAAGGGACCAGGAAGAAATTTGTGGGTGGACGAAATTACGCCAGCGGATGATGAACGAAGCCCTGATCAGCCAGCAGAAGAATTACTGCTTTGTGCTGCAGTTTTCTTTGATGTGAAATTGTGCTGGTGTTGCCACAGATGTGCTGGTTAGGTTTTTAAGCGGCGATACATCCTCGAGGGATTCTTTCATCAACACCGTGTTAATACGGCTGACGCTCTTTCCAGAGTATCAAGTCTGAGTATTGTTCGTGTTTTGCTGTTTGGCGGTGGCTGGGTTGCATTTTGGAGTCGGTTTGTTTGATTTTTGTTTATTTGCGTGTTTGCTGTCTGTCAGTACAGTGTATCTGAGAATGAATCACTGTGTTCGTCCTTTTCTAAATCTAAACTGGTTATTTTGAAAACGACAACTGACCAAAAAAAAAAAAAAAAATTAATACGGGAACAACTGTCCGCCACACCACTCAGGCATTTACTCACTTACTCACCATCATCGTCACAGTCGTCATCTCCTTCGTTGCCGTCATGGTCAAAGACGTCTGAGATGCTGGGTCGACTTCGGCGGGCCGAGCCGTGCAGTTCTTTCAGTGCTGCTGGATCATAGCTGCTGCGGTCTACCTCCGTGTCGGCTGTAACATTATCAACGTGCATCATCAACAATCAAGTTAAAAGCGCACATTATCTGTGCATATCAGTATCGACTGCCTACAGCATTTGTAATATGTAATGTGTGTGTGTGTGTGTGTGTGTGTGTGTGTGTGTGTGTGTGTGTGTGTGTGTGTGTGTGTGTGTGTGTGTGTGTGTGTGCTTTAAGCGCACCTCGTCCTTGGAAGTTGGAGAACAGCGCTTTATAAAAGCCGTGTATTAGTATTAGTATTATTATTAATAATATATATTTTAACATGTACCTAAATTTTTCAAAAGAAACGTGAAATGTTGTTTTCCTGCTGCTGTTGCTGCTGCTATTTCTGTTTACAGAATGTTGTTGTTGTGGGTTTTTTTTTTAAATTACCAGCAGCAACACATTAGTTTGTTGGAAATCTAAAGAAACAACACATTTAGTGGTCTGTTGTCACAACCGTTTGGGAGACGTCAACCGTCAAATTATTTCTGCAAAAGCAGTTCTCAAAATGATGGTCAAAGGAAGAAAGAAGGAAAGGCAGCCACTGAAAAAACCTATCTGGTGCCGGGCAAAACAATTACATTCTCAAAGAACAGCTTTGAAAAAAAGACAGTCTCGCTTTGCATTCCATAGCGGCCTAGCTACTGTCTGGAACATGCTTGTAGGTCTCGATCTCAAATAGAAAACGGGACAATCTTTTACTACGCTCGGTACAGAGAGAAGCCGTGATGAAGCAGAAGCGGGTTAGTCTCGGACGAGTATTGTCCCTTGACGGGTTTGCCGCCAGCGGTGACAGTCATTGGGTTTCTTCCTATACTAACAGATTGTACGTTGTACATGACAACACAGAGCATGTCAAGCAAGTTACGTGAGAAAAACGCAAACAGAATCGTCCGCTGGCTAATCAGAAGAATGGTGACAAAAGAAATAAAAAGTGAGTATGAGCTGTAGCTGTGGATGCCTTAACTTATAGTGTTTCTTCAGCTAGCCCCTCCATCATGTTACCCACAACAGGAATCGAAGGCAGACAACCTCGCAAACGTGACAGTGTAGTAGACCTATGATTGCTTACCTTACTTTGGCAGTGTCACAGTTCTAAGCAGTCGTACAGCAACGGGCAACATTCCACTGATGATTTGATTTCAATTTGCAGTTTAGTCTTGTGTTTCGAAGAGAAAACATATTTTATCATTCTCTTTTGCCTGTTTGTTTTGAGAAACTGGTGCCGGGCGACCACAGATTGTTTATTTATTTATTTACTACTTTATTATCCCTTTCGGGGAAATTCGGGCTGTTTCCCCCGGGGGAAGCGCGTCGCTGCGGTGCAGCGCCACCCAAATCCTATCCTTTATTATTTTTTTCAAAAACAATTTTGCTGGGGAAGGAAAACCGGATAACCCGGAGAGAAACCCCCGATGAGCACCCCGGCAGCCAGGAAAAACCGGTATCACATATCACTCCTATTCGTCCCCACGCTTCATCGCCATGACACTGGTGACGGCCGTTCAGGAGCGCAGCGGCTAAATCCGACGCGCTACCTATTAGACCACCGCTCATCCCCGTACATTTGTTTTTGGTGTTTACTTTGAACAGCAGTGAGTAGGTGCTCACTGATTAACTTGGGAAAAGAACCCGCTCACCAAATACCAAACTAATAAAATATTGAAGGTACACTGACTTTAGAAATGCCATGTGTTGTGGCACATCTTTGTTCTAAAACGTTTATCTATTACAGCGATGACACAGACAAGGAAGTAAAGGCTTTGTCTATTGACATTTCAAACAGAATTTACGACTATTTAGGCGGAGTGACTATATACACTACGGAAACAAGTAAACACGACACCTACTCACAACTCCTACCGCTGTCACTGAGCTACAATGTAAAAGTTGACCTTGGTCGCATTGCAACATGCTTCATGCTCGGAAGATCCGCTTTGCGCAATCAGTCGCATGCTAGATCCAATGAAGACAGGTTAGAGACTAGTGGTATGACTTCACTTACAGGTTAGTTTTTTCTTCCTCTTGACAGGATTATCGGTCTGAGTCGCGGCAGCGTGGCGTAACTTACAATAACTGGTGGTCTTGTAGAGAGAGCGGACCACCTTGGCGCTGCCGAACCGACGGAATCTTTGGCTGACCGTGTTGTAGAACCAGCTGCACGTCTGTTTGGGGAGGGCTCTGTGGACAAACATAACACAAAAATACATGCAGATTTATGAGGGATTATTCAACTGAAAATTATTATTACAATAATTATGCTAAAGCCATATCATTGTACGCATATATACGTATTTATGGGACATTATTCGAAATGAGGAAGTGATGAATATACCGGCATTGACGGCATTGCAGCAGGACTTCTTGCAGTTTAGTTTGACGTGTAGGTTAACAAGATTATTTTGGACTCTCTGTCTGTCTGTCTGTCTGTCTGTCTCTCTCTCTCTCTCTATTTTGACCACACACACACACACACACACACACACACACACACACACACACACACACACACACACACACACACACACCGCTTCCGGTTCAGTGTACATTTCCGGCAATTGCCGACGCCGGCCATAATTATGCAGCCGTGCATCCGCCGCATGCACACTGATGAAATATTCACATCCAAGTGTAGGATTTTATCACGTGAGCAATCACCCTAAAAACCACCCTGCTAGACTGACACTGAGCTAGACTGCAGAGGAGCCAACCACCGAACCAACCACCCAGCAGGCACAGCAAGCGGGATGTACTCCCTAGCTCCGTATACTCCAGGGCACTTCACGCGTTAACGATGGATCTACTCCCTCTAGTCTAAATCACCCTTACACGCAAGATTCACTCACATGCCGACAACACCCCATTAATGAAACAAATCGTTAGTCTAAATGTTTAGATTGGGGGGGGGGGGGTGCATCCTGCGTTCACGCGGGAAGTGCCACTGGAGTATACGGAGTTGGGAAGTACATCTCGAATGTTAAACAGGAACACTAATTCTACTAAGTGATGACCAACAAACGAACTGCACGCCGGACCTGCCTACTCAGAAATACATAAAAGAATAATACATGAAGCTACGAAAACGCCTATCAGCAAAATACATTATTTTGTCATAAAAGCCCGTGTACCGTACATAGAATATTACGCCTTTGCAATTTTCTGTCAGACAGAGCCTTATCGCTATGATATATATTCACCATGACAGCGCTTTGACAGTGATCACGACAATGGAAACCATTAAAGATACTGACAGTGCCAATGGGCAACAGAACTAGGGTTCGTGTATTCAGGGACTGACACAAGTCGTTTGCAAGCATTATTGCGTCCTAGTTTTTTTCCCCTGCTTCCTACAACCCCGACCGGCACCTAATGGCCCCCCTGTTATGCCTGTCCATTGCTCGCAAATCACGTACACAGCGAATGGTTGTGAAATTATTACATCCGTCCCTACACTCTCCGGCCTCCCCACCACCCCCTCATCATTTCTGTGGCCAGCAAATCCAATTGCTTCTGCGCGCAAAACTGACTGCACGTGGTGTTATGGGCAAACAGCATCATTTGTTGCGCGTAAATCTGCTCGGCAAAGTTCCACACCTGTATGTTCAGTTGCGCGCTACGATTACGAAAGCAGATGCTGCATTTTAAACCATATTTTTAGGTCTTCTGCATCTTCCAGTTTCATGTCAGCCGCTTGTCTTAATTCTCTGAGTGTTGTTGTTGTTGCTGCGGCTGCTGGTGCTAATGCAGTTGTTGCTGCTGCTGTCATTGTATGTTTGGTTTGGTTTTGTAGTCAGTCGTAGCTTACCTCGTTTTCACACGACCGTGATGCGGTTTTCGGCGGTTCCCGGTCAAGACTAGTATATATCATTACTCACTAAGATAATGATGGGCAGTACTGACTTTACTGCGATATAATTGCATCATAAAGCTCAGAGTTAAAGATAACTCTGAACAATATTTCTCACTACATTCACTATAGCACTCATATTAGACCATGATTATTATATATGTGTCCGGCGGAATACATTACAAACTGCATTTCTCATGCGTCCTTCTATTCAGTGATATAAATACAATGCCTACAAATGTGCCTATTCAGTGATACGAGGATGTATGTGCATCCTCATAAAATAGTGAAAAGGCCGCAGGTTTCTAATTTTCTGTGGGAATGATAAGGATGTCATAGTTTTAGCTACGAGTCTGTGAAAACCTCTCCATCAAAAAATATGAAAGACTTGCCGCGTTTCAACTGAACCTTTTACAGCCCTGAACAAAACTCCACATGCGGTGACTAAACCCACTTAACAGAAAGAGGTCTGCCATTTTTGTTTGGTGTGCCGGGCAGTCTCTCAGCAACAAATTAGCCCCCATAATTTTCTGTAATGATGGCAGCAATTAATTCTGCTATTTGCAAGGCAGGAATCTGGCAGCATGCCTGGCACTCGTCGGGCAAACACGGAACACCGCACATTACGTTTGCTTTTCGGCTTTGTCACTAGCTCAAAAAACAAAGAAAAAATGGGTGGAAACAAATACAGGCGCTCGTTTCCCGATCATGAATAATTAAGTACCGGTTTTCAGCGGATGTTGGAGCTTAATGCTAACTTTTGCATGGTGGGCTTAGTAACAGCGACGACGGCGTCAAAAGTGACCGCGAAAAAAAACAAAAAACTGTAATGATTGTGTTTTACTGATTACAGTTTAACTCATCCTACCCGAACTACGACTACAGCCGTAACAGTTTGTTGACAATTTTACCTCCCTTTCCAACATGTTTGCCGTCAGTGTTCCTACGCAACGGCTGAAGGTGACGTCAAAGTAGAGTACAAAATCTAAGCAAAACTTCCCCTAAATATGAGATTATTTGGCCAACATATGCAGAGTCACCAGGGAATCCATGCAGCTTGTGCCAGGCGTGTGACAGAAGCGTTAGTATAGAAAGGGTTAAGCCACGTATATGAATGAATGCCGATGACTTCCACATTACGTCCTGGGGTGACGCACGCACGCACTCACGCACGCACACACACACCAGCGGAACGCCATGGCACGGAGCTAAAGAGGCGTGTTACACAACCGGTATTCATGTTTCTGTATCAATTCCAAATGTGATGCTCCATCTGAAGATTAAGACTGCCGTCTTGCAATAGTATGATCTGCACTGACCGAGGTGCAAACGTTGAACGCGACTATTATCATAGTCGACCACTAAGAGTAGTATTTCATGACTCACTTTTCCTTTGCGCAGAAATGACAGATATCTTTCTTCCTTTCCACGTCATAGTCGCAGCAGTCCCTGCAGACGTTGAAGCCGCAGGCGTAACACTGACGGCGGCGGTTGAAGATGAGGCCGAAGACCTGGCAGCAGCGGATGCAACAGTTTCTGTTGAACTTATTCTGTTGTGACAGGACCTGTGTCTTGTTCTTCTCGTTGTTTAACGTTGACTCTATGGCTCTGAGAAGCACAGAATAGTTAAACGTGTAAAAAGAAGTGTTGCATCATACTGAGAAGTGTTACATCTTTCGCTAACACTTAAAAGGCAGCTTACACGCAAAAGATACCTCGTTCATGGTTCATCTGCTGTTTCTGAAGAGAGGAGAGTGGTGGGCGACAAGGGGGTGGGGATCAGAACAAATGTTTCAAAACCTAAAATGTCTATTGCTACTGTAGACAGCAGATGCAAACAGTATGATTTAAGTTTCACTCAAAGACCCCCCAAAAAACAAACAAACAAACACCAAAAATAAAACACACACACACACAAACAAACAAACAACAACAACCTCCCCCCCCCCCCAAAAAAAAAAAACAAAAAAACAAAAAAACAAACCCAAAATACATAAAACAAAACTAAAACCAAAAATAAAAAACACAGCAACAACAACAAATCAGAAACGTTAAAAGGAACTCAACATTATCTCTGAAATAAAGTTTCCTCTTTTCTGCCTGGAACGTTCACTTCTACTAACAAACAAACAAAAAATCAGCCAAATAAGCTGAAATGTCCAGTCACAGACAGTCACCAAAGACGGTTATTTGAGCCCATTGAAAGGTTGGCCCTTGCAATCAATAGCAGCAATCACAAGGCGAAGCTGCAAATGTCAAAGATACAAAGAAATCCGAGGACTCAACTAATGACGCGTCAAAGGGCATTCAAAACGCCAAGAATAAAAACGAAAACAAAAAGCTTATGATTTTTTTTTAATGCAAGTTTTGTCGGTGAAGGCTATGATGAAATACTCTGAAACCACATCCCTGCAAAAAAAGCTTAAGGGTTAGGCTATCTTTCTTTATCCATTTCTGTCGAGCGTCTGTGAATAGGCTGAACTGGGTTAACAAAATTAATGGAAGGGGAAACTCAAACTGCAGGAATTTCTCAACAAATTCCACATAACTTCAACAGCGTCGATTACAGTAGTTGTTTACGAATTGTAGCTCCTCCAACTTTAACGTTATCCCCATTTGCTGTTTTTGCTATGCAAGTTATTCTTGGTATATTTGTGTCGTGCGAATCTATAATAGTCGGGAGCAGGTTAAAGCTAGAGAAAATAACGTGGACAAAATAAATCATCCCATAAACGGCAGTCCATTTCAATGCCTCTGATCCCTTCTCCTCTTTCAGCTGAAGCCACATGACATTGTGTTCAGTCTTGCAGATGATGACATTTCGATATCGCTGCTATCCTGTTATCATTCTTGGTCATTGGTACGTAAAGTGCACATCGAGCGCAATTATCTGACACACGACAACGTGGCTAGCTCAAGTATAAATGTTGCAAAAGTCGCAAAAAGCCGCTCCTGACTTTCCGTTTTATTGTTGTGTGTGTGTGTGTGTGTGTGTGTGTGTGTGTGTGTGTGTGTGTGTGTGTGTGTGTGTGTGTGTGTGTGTGTGTGTGTGTGTGTGTGTGTGTGTGTGTGTGTGCGCGTGCGTGCGTGGCTTCGCCGGGATGTCAGTTATTATGTAATACTCTCCAGGTATGCTCAATGTGTGTGTGTGTGTGTGTGTGTGTGTGTGCGTGTGCGTGTGCGTGTGTGTGTGGCTACGCCGGGGTGTCAGTTGTTATGTAATACTCTCCAGGTATGCTCGTGTGTGTGTGTGTGTGTGTGTGTGTGTGTGTGTGTGTGTGTGTGTGTGTGTGTGTGTGTGTGTGTGCGTGCGTGCGTCCGAGCCCGTGTGTCTACGCAGGGTGTCAGTTATTGCGTAATACTCTCCACGTATACCCATTTAACTGCCACAATTACAAGCTTCTAATACTATTGGTATTCCAAATGACTGAGCTAATTTGTACACAAACTTTCTGGATACACACAGAGGCGGACGGCCAGACACACAAGGGACAGCGTTTGACAAAATCCTGACACAGCCTGTCCTAGCAATACTATACTCTATAATGATAAGGTAAAAGCTGCAATACCAGCAAACACTATGAATCATAATTATTCCCCTTACTCACCCGATTCTCTCCCTTTCCTTCTGACGTAGCTCGAAGTCCTTCTGCAGAACGTGAAGGACCTGTTCACATTCCTCCTCCGTCAGATGTGACAAGTTCAGCTTACGACCCATTTTTTTTCTCTCGATTTCTGATCAGTGACCGTCTAAAACTAATACACGGCCAAAGTCCAAGCACAGGCACCGGTAATAGAGATGTGTAGTTTATGGTCCAAACCACCCGTCTAGTGTCAAAGCAGAGCGAAGAGGTGAATCAACAACTGGGCGATCTTCAGCAGGCAACAGTTGAGTGGACAGTGGGCGCTGCATTCACCTTCGCTCTGTGGGGGCTGGCACCTATATAGGAAGGAAAGAAAATTTATTTGTGTACTGTGGTAGTATAGCGTTCATTCATTACAGGCCTTTTCTTTTGTTGTGGTGAATGTATGCCACAGTATACTCCTCCATGTGGTTTGGTTAGGGTTATTGTGCACTCTAGGCGGGTTAGGCTCAGAGTGCTGCCTATATTCAAAACACTGATTTGCCAGGGGAGGAGACGACAGCTGAGGTGCCTCCTATTTCTGTCGTGCTATGTCGCAATGTGACGAGAACGCTGAAATCAGATATGGCCATGTACAGTATCAGTTTGTAACCTGTTCCTGACAAAAGACTCGGAGCTTCTCGTTGAAGTCCCTAGTAAACTTTAGGTCCGGTTTGAGGCCCAACAATAGGGTGATCTTCACTGTTACCTGTTAGTGATAACGCCCAAGAGATTACTCCTACGCGTTGGCAATGCCGAATACATGTATCTCAGTCTTGCCATAATTCACACACACACACACACACACACACACACACACACACACACACACACACACACACACACACACACACACACACACATCAGTGACTGAGAACACCTGCACCACACTCAAACGTTTGCATTCCTGAGTTCATAATACCGTACTCATCTAGGCCTCTGCCGGCTGCTTTCAAAAAATTCTATATATATACAGAAGACCTACGGGCTGAAATAAAAGTGTTGAAAAGCTCGGGTATTTCTTCATACATATATGTACTTCAGAGCCTCCATTCCTCTCCCTGTAAGTCTTTAGAGTTCTTCGTCACAGAAACTGCCAACCATGGACATGTGACAGCAAGGGTCATTTACCCGCCAGTTCTTTTCAATGCGGGGACTGTTGAATTTTGGGGTGCAATGGGGGTCAAGGGTGAAGGTTAGGGCTGCACTGACGGGTACGGGAGGTAGGCCTAGGTCCCGCTCTCACATCAGTGGCAAACGCATCGTCGGTTGCATTTACATCCTATTAACTTTTTTATCAGGCTTGAAATGAAGCTGGGTGACATCCGGAACCACTTCCTGCCACGACACAGCTTGTGGGTGTTAAGCTGATAAATCCGTGTCGCAGTCTATTGTGAACTGATACGCCTCGAAATCAGTGACCGTGTGCAGGGTACAAAGTATGTGTACATTTTCTTCACGTACAACTGGTTGGTTGGTTGGGGGTTTAACGTCATTTTAACCATATACGGGTGATATCAAAGACGGGGCCAACGAGGAAAATGCCAGCACACAATATTTGTCTCCCAGCCAGGATTCGTACTCACGACCCGAGCACTGAAAATCCAGCGCTCTATCCTTCGACAATCCCGACTGCACTTTTTGTACAAGGTGATCTGAAACTTATGGTTGACACGAAAGGGCTGGTTTGAGCTCCATCTGTTCAGTGTCATTGGAGGAACACATAGGGTTTAGGTTATATATGATGTGCAGGTGGCATAGGTGATTTGGGTTTTACAGAAGTACGTCTTCTGTCCACCACGAAACTGGTTTCAAAGACGACACAAGTAAGGAAGCTCTGTGCAAAGTTTAACACTGCCAGGATTTGAACTCAAAACATTCTCATGTGGAGTGCAACCTGAGCTTTGCGGCCGACCCCCGTCCCCAAAGAATATCTGACAGATAGCAAGAGACAAAAGAACCAAGACCAAACAGCTCACCGTTCAATAGCTTCAAGATTCAGAAGAAACCAGTCAGCACACAAACATTACAGGACAGCAGACCATTTCAAATGGCGCCAAAACGGAAGGCTACGTCATGATGGATTTTCAAATGCGCCATCTGATGCTAGGCCATTAAATTAAACGTGACCGCTGACAGTTTGAAATGGAATACAAAATGATGCCAAAGAGGTCACTTATCGCATGATTCATCTGCACCTGCCATGAAGGGTGTGTTAATTACGTGCGTGACTATGCATGCTACTTCAAACTTTCAACTTTCACGTGAGAAAATGACGTAAGTGGAGACGTGATGTGGACAGGGTTTCCTTTGATTATGTGGCTAGTTTTAAATATCAAGGACGTGTCACCTGTTTTGAAAATCAAGGCATGTTGACCAGTCATGTGCAGTCTACTTTTCTTTGAAAATGGTAACAACAACAACAACAACAACAACAACAACAACAACTGGTTTTTATGCTGTGGGGGGTAAAAATCCGTTTTTGTGGTTGCTGTTGCTGTTGTTTTCTTTGCTCTGTTTGTTTTCAATAATGGTCAGATACAGTGGGACCAAAAAATTGTTTTAATTACATTTTATAATGCTGACATTAATCTCGACAAATAGCCGTGCATTTTTCACCCATAGGAAGTTATGACTGCAATGATTTATTTAGCCTATCTTCTGGAGATTTTTTCACACACAAGTACAGTACAAAAGGTGTAAACTAGCTTTGACGAAAAAGCGTTTTCTCTCCGTCGGAGTAACATGAATATATCATACGTACTGTTTACATGCGAGTGAACTTCAGGACAAAAGTATCAGATTTTTATCACAAAACCACATGGGAAGCCCGCCCCCCTGTCAGGCCTACACATGATTTTTTTCACCTTGTGAATGAACTGCGTGTCATCAGCAGACCATATGGTACGCCCCCCCCCCCCCACACACACACCCAACTTTCCCCCGGCATACCCCCCTCCTCTCATTTTTGCACGACGTGTATCAGATCAGACGGTATGCCCCCTCCCCACACCCCTCCCCGCCGCTCCTGCTCATCTGCAGATTGTTACACCTGTCTCACAAATATTCAGAATCCGGCAAAATATACGATGACACTGACTGGATCTAACAATCAGGTCAGCCAAACATAGGCGTCAGCTGTTGCTGGCTTACCTGCTGCTGTTGTCTCCACTCATAAACGCGAACTGGCCGACAGTTATAATTTTTTTCTTTTTTTTACGCACGGAACCAACTGTTTCAAGTTGTTTCAGCGTCAACAACTTGGCGGATTACACGCGGTGTGTGGATATAGCCAAATGGTTGGGGCCATAACAGGCATTGCAACGCCTCACTGGTTTTCCGTCTCGCCTGCTTTGTCAGTCCGCGAACAATTCTAGCATACACACTGAACCCACTGACAGATTTCGTGCCTAAAGTCAAGTTTGGGTGTTGATGTCAGCCACTCTTGCCCACTTGCCGTTCAGTCACGAGTGGACAGTCCGGCCTCGCTGAATTGTAAATACACAGCATAATTGGCAGTTTGACTACAGAAGCTCTGGACAGTTACGCTATTTCCATGGGACAGGTCTCTGTTACCCCCACGTATCATTACAGGTCCCCAGGTCTGTGTCTAGGAGAAGGAGGGAAACGCAAGTTTGAAGTGATAAACAAACGTTGGTTATTTCACGAAAACTTTACAAAAAGCCAATCTTTTACTACACGTACACACTATCGGTAGCACAACTCGTCAGGAGTAACTGCCCTGATACTGGCATGAGACAGGACACGTTCACAATGCTAACAAACTTACGCGGGTGAAAACTACGTAAAATGATGCACAAACAACCCACCTCGATTTGAGACACAGTTAGCACATTCCTTCGCCCAGTTGTAAAATCCGATGTGGTCAGCACACAACCAACACGCCGTGATCGTGCACAGCTCAGCACAGTTCCACACTCAAGTACGATGTCAGTCAAAGCGAATGCAGACGACAATTTTCTATTGACGGTGGAAAGTGTCGGCTGTGCGCATGCGCCGCGGCGGGGACACTACAAGCGCGAGACAAAATCTACACGGGTCTCCCCGAGTGGCGTGTGGAATTCAACAATCGCCACGCTCCAGCGACTCAGTTTTCCTTCTTATCCTGCAATCTACACAATGAACAGTTTTATGTCGTTCTGCTTGTCGGGGTAGTTTAGGCTGTTTTTTTTTTTAACGCCGCGTTTTGAAGATAACAGCACGTACTAATGTGGCTAATTCGACGTATTTAATGTTGGATGTATTTGTAGATAGATATTTGTAGAGTAGAAGATAAAAGAGCAAACTGTGTTAGACAAACTGCAGGGGAGGAGGGGGGGGGGGTGGTGGATCCGGTTAATTTTTAAGAAATAAGTTGAACGGTTTGTTTAAATAAAAACTTGATGTAACAACCGTTTTAAAATGTAACAGCCGTTTTAGTGCTTCCATCAGTTGCTGCCCTCTAACGCAAGAAAAGTAAGTTTAAACAATGACATCGATTCAAATCTTTTTCATTATATGCATGTACAAGAACTGTTTGTGTGGGGGGGGGAGGAGGGGGAGGGGAGGAGGGAGAGGTCTTAGGGCAACCTAACTTTTAGGAAACTTAAGATACATACTTGTAATTTACGAAAACAAGTTAGAGAAAAATAAAAACGAAGTGCACACCCTCCGTTAAAAAAAAAGAACTCCACTTCTCACCCCTCTTTCCTTTCACCAAGGATGTAACCTAAAACTATTTGACACGCACAATAGCTTTTTTTTTTTCAATAGTCTCGACAGACTGTCACATAATAGCTCATGACGCAGATGCAGTCAAGTGGAAAATGACTCCAGTAACCTGACTGTCCACCATACAACAGTTTGCCTCCTGTTACAGGTAACAGGCAACCACCCACACATTTCTGTACACCTGCAACACCCAAGTCCCCATACGTTGATTTTCGACAGATAGGAGGAGGGGAAAAGTGAGCACCTGTTATGACGAAGAAGACGAGCTCGTATGGTAGAACCTGATGTGGCGTTGTTTGCTTTTTGTCTTTCTGGTCGGATTCAGTGATTTCCGTGTTATGAGCACTTATTGTTAAGGTCTTTCAAAATGGCCAGTAGATGCAAATAAATTATGGGCAGTTGTTCAGGAGTTTTTGAAATTGATAATGTTTTGTCTTTGAAATTTTGTTGTTGTTATTGTTGTTATTGTTTATCAATTGGTTTACAAATTACATGCCAGCCATGCATGACAATACACATCTGTTGATTACGTCAGGTTTTCCTTGAGTTCGCCGGGAGTTTGGATAGCCGAATTCTCGAATGGTAGAGCGTTGGACCTTCAATGCTCGGGTCGTGAGTTCGAATCCCAGCTGGGGCCAAATACTTGTGCTGGCGTTTTCCTCCTTGCCCCTCTCTCTTTGATACCAGCCACATGGTGGAAAAGGGCGTTAAACTCCCAAACACCCACCCACCGTCGTTGAGTTTGCTCGTTCATAGGAACTTGGTGCATGTGGAGACGTTTAACATAAGATATGGCCGCAACCTGTTTTTGTTTTTCAAACCCAAAATGGTCACAAGGACTCACGGGGGGGGGGGGGGGGGGGGGGGGGGGGGGGGGGGGGGGGGGGGGGGGGGGGGGGGGGGGGGGGGGGGGGGGGGGGGGGGGGGGGGGGGGGGGTAGCTAGTGCTGAGCGGGCAAGCCCGTATCAAAACCTCTGCTGAGATTTCCTGGTGGAGGCTTTTCGGATTTTGGCGAGTTGCCTGGTCATTAAATATGACATTTCCCCCACCGGTAACAGTAACCTTTAACGCCTCACCCAACACCGTTTACGCACTTTTGTGGGCGGGAGTTGATGCCAGTGGCGAATTTGATGACCGTTCGTTACTTGATTCGCAAAAGTCATATGCCTAGTGCATTTTACGTTTGTTTTGTTTCCAAGGCTGGTAACTGGTGCAGCTTTTGTGGAACGAGAGTTTGAAAATCGCTATCAGTCTTGTATTGTCATAGTCAGAGAGCTATAATTATGTGACTCAGTGCCAAATGGTCGTCAAATAAGTACGGACATAGTCATGCATACAAGGAAACTTATCCTCGAATACCGCTAAGAGACTTTCTCACAGAACTGTTAAAAATACAACAGCAGCAAAAACCACTATATTTTCAGCATAAACAGCAATATTTCTATATCAGTCGCAATATTTCTCCGCCATTTCTGGTCGTGGGTTCGATCCCGGCTGGGGCCAAATATTTGTGCTGGCTTTTTCATCGTTGCCCCGTCTTTGATATCACCCTATGTGGTGGAAAAGGACGTTAAACCCCCAAACACCCACCCACCCGCCATTTCTGAGGCCCACCGTTTGGTACTAAGTCATGGACAGTTTAAAGTCAACCCCACGTCAAGGTACACATAGAATTATCTGTAATCATAATATTAGCCGATCATGAACGTTGTAGACATACATAGAACAATGCAATGGTCGACACAGTCTCTAGCTGCGATGTTAGTCCGCCAAGTATCCATTGTGAAGGTGAATCATTAAAGAAAACTACAGTTGTAGCAGTTGATTGTTCTGATTCAAAATTGACTTTTACCTCTCATACAGCGACGCATTTCCAAAATCTGTGTTGTCCTTGACGACTGTTAATATGACAGGAATATTATCGTCTTCCCTGTTCACTCTATCTACATCACGATGACAAACATCATCAGTTCATTCTTATCTATCTTTTTCTGTATGACAGCAGTCGTACACTTTGTCTCGAGTTAATAATAATAATAATAATAGTACTTATATAGGGTTATAACCTATCAGTTGATAACAGTTCTAAACGCTAAAAAAAGACAAAAAAGGGGATAGGAAGAAATATATATATACAAAAATTTACAAAGCCGTAAGGTCAGGGCGCAACCACACACACACACACACACACACACACACACACACACACACACACACACACACACACACACACACACACACACACACACACACACACACACACACACACGCGCGCGTTAAGACGTATTTCGTCTTTGAAGAAAGCGCAACAACATACACACAAAAACATGTTTTCACAAAAGAGGAAGACCGCCCAGAAGAACCAGGGAGGAAAAACAAAACAGCAACCAAGCGACAATCCTTTGATCCCTCTAATTACGCGAAGGCGGCATCTAAAACTTTCCCCCTTTCCTTACTTACACGCGTATTACACTCAGACAATACGGGCAAACAAGAAAGCCCCCTGCCTGCAGCCCTCTTCGCCTCCAATTAAGCAACTTGACCCCAATGCATGGAAGACTATCGATGGATTATACTGGTTTTGTAACAAGGGTCGTGGCTGAGCGAGTTCCGTCAGCCCCTGGTACAAGGGTTGAGCGAGTTCCGTCAGCCCCTGGTACAAGGGTTGAGCGAGTTCCGTCAGCCCCTGGTACAAGGGTTGAGCGAGTTCCGTCAGCCCCTGGTACAAGGGTTGAGCGAGTTCCGTCAGCCCCTGGTACAAGGGTTGAGCGAGTTCCGTCAGCCCCTGGTACAAGGGTTGAGCGAGTTCCGTCAGCCCCTGGTACAAGGGTTGAGCGAGTTCCGTCAGCCCCTGGTACAAGGGTTGAGCGAGTTCCGTCAGCCCCTGGTACAAGGGTTGAGCGAGTTCCGTCAGCCCCTGGTACAAGGGTTGAGCGAGTTCCGTCAGCCCCTGGTACAAGGGTTGAGCGAGTTCCGTCAGCCCCTGGTACAAGGGTTGAGCGAGTTCCGTCAGCCCCTGGGACCAGTGTCTGACATTTACTTAGCCACTTCTCTTGTCCTTCACACACGGGGGGTAGCCAAAATGGCGGAGTGTTTTTTCCCTGATGCTACTCCGATTCAAAGGTTCCCTCTTGGGAAAAGTCATATAGGTTTTAGGTTGTGTGGGAGTTTAACGTCGTTTTTCACCATGTAAGTGTGATATTAAAGTCCGAGTGTTTTTTTTGTGTGTTTTGTTTTATTTGTTTTATTTAGCCAAAATGGCGGAGTGTTTTTTCCCTGATGCTACTCCGATTCAAAGGTTCCCTCTTGGGAAAAGTCATATGTTTTAGGTTGTGTGGGAGTTTAACGTCGTTTTTCACCATGTAAGTGTGATATTAAAGTCGGAGTGTTTTTTTTTGTGTTTTGTTTTTTTGCCCTGATGCTACTCCGATTCAAAGGTTTCCTCTTGGGAAAAGTCATGTAGGTTTTAGGTTGTGTGGGAGTTGAACGTCCTTTTCCACCATGTAAGTGTGATATTAAAGACGAGGCGACGAGACAAAGGCCAGTACAAATTATTTGGCCCCATTTGAACTCACGACCCGAGCATTGAGAGTCCAACGCTCTACCATTCTGCTATCCCGGCTCCCCTCATATCTGAAATATGAGGGGAGGGGGGGAATGGTTGTTTGGGGGTTTAACGTCCTTTTCCACCACATATGGGTGATATCAAAGACGGGGCAACGATGAAAAAGCCAGCACAAATATTTGGCCCCAGCCGGGATACGAACTCAAGACTAGAGAACTGAAGTCCCACTCTACCATTCGGCCACCCCGGCTCCCCGTTTGTAATATGAACATAGCATAGATATACTGTAGTACCGGTGTTAGCAAATGTGTTTTTCTGGTTGATACTCGATCCCTTCCTTTCTAGCCGACAAACCGAGATCCCAGGAATTTTTCTGGTGTACCTCTTATTTTAAAAGGGAAAAACTCGGTGCTACTGGTTACTGGATTTCGATTTGTCTGTGTGAAAGAAAGTGACAGCAACAACAAAAACAACAACAGCAACAAAACACAACAACAACAACAACAACAACAATAACAACAACAACAATAATAACAACGACGACGACGACAACAACAACAACAACAGGCTTAAAACATTACAAAGATGCAAATACGTGTGCATGCCAATATTTCACACTTGTGGCTCTCCCTGAAAGCAATCGTCGTAAAACATGATTCGTTATATCACCAAAAATCTCTCCGCCATCTCAGCTACCCCCCGTGTAGATTGTTCCCTGTATCGATCGGATCTGTAAAGACAGCGCCCTCTGGGGCTGAGACCATGTGGGTACATGTTGCAGATGCCGCCGTCAAACATGTAAAACGTGGAGTGAGACATGCAGGGGTAAGACTCATGACACACGGGAGACTAGAAAACACGGATGTGTGAGGTGGGTGGGTGTTTAGGAATTTAACGTTCTTTTCCACCACGTAAGGGTGATATCAAAGACGGGGCAATGAGAAAAAGGCCAGTGCAAATATTTGGCCGCATCCGGGATTCGAACTCACGATCCGAGCATTGAGAGTCCAACGCTCTACCATTCGGCTATCCCGGTTCCCCTTGAAAACACGGGGGGAAAAACCCATGTTGTTTGTTTGTTTGAACTAAAATCACTCCCATGTGACATCGACCTAAGGCAAAAAAACCAAACAAACCAAACAACAACAACCCAACAACAACCAACCCAAACACACACACACACACACACACACACACACACACACACACACACACACACACACACACACACAATAAACACAAGCAAATTGCCGTGGCTTCGGTTACCTAACCCTTTTCATTGTCGCAGCAGTGCCCTGAAAAGTGCAAGACTTTTTCTGCTGAGTACGTAAGTTCATAGAGACTGACATTATGAAGATCCGTCTGTGAATACATTTGAATATCAGCTACTATATCTGAACTATCCAGCTGTGCTCTTTTTCTAACATATTCAGTTATTGATAAACTTGACCGTGAGGGAGCGGCGTCTCCAAAGGCAATTTAGTGGATTTGTGTGTCTGAATCTCTGCGTGTGTGTGTGTGTGTGTGTGTGTGTGTGTGTGTGTGTGTGTGTGTGTGTGTGTGTGTGTGTGTGTGTGTGTGTTATTTATTTGTCGATATATTTATTTTTCCACTCATTTATTTGTTTGTTGTTAAAGACCCCATTGCTACCATTTTGAGGCTCAAAGATCGTTCTGAACTGTTTTGGTGATGACTACCATCACACCGGGAGCATGTCTGTGTTCCCCCAGGTCTATGTTCCCCCAGGTCTATGTTCCCCCAGGTCTATGTTCCCCCAGGCCGATGTTCCCCCATGCCGATGTTTGTCTATGTTCCCCCAGGTCTATGTTCCCCCAGGTCTATGTTCCCCCAGGCCGATGTTCCCCCAGGCCGATGTTCCCCCAGGTCTATGTTCCCCCAGGTCTATGTTCCCCCAGGCCGATGTTCCCCAGGCCGATGTTTCCCCCAGGCCGACATAGAAATAAAACGACAATGTTGCAACAGACACTCCTTTATCACTGAAAATTCTATTTCGGTACAGAAAGGGTCAGACGGTAATTATGAGGTCTTTACGAAAGATCACGTATGTGCCGCTAGATTTCAGGAAAATGGAACACAAAGCCTTCAACTGCAGTATAACTGAACTGGGTAGTTACTTTACGAAAAATTACAAAAAAAATACACGATGTAAAGCTCCGCGTAGGTTCCAACAAGAATTGTGCATCGTATTTTGGGAACAAACATTGTTTTTAAAAGAAATGGGAGTGGAAAGAGACACAAATGTGCATTATGTCAGTGCGGAAAAAGAAAGTATTGAGCATGTACTGTGGTACTGCGAAATAGTAAAGACATTCTGGCAGACTTTGGAGGATCTTAATCAGAGCCCAAATGTGGACATGTTCATCACCTGCAATCTGAACAAAAAAAAAAAAAAAAGTGGTGCTGTTTGGAAAAGACACTTTCTTGGAGACAGACGAGATATTTGATTTTCTAATCATGTTAGCCAAGGTTTTTTTTTTAATATACAAAGGTAAAATGACAGAAAGACAACCTGACATCACCCTTTTAACAAAATGTTAAGGGAAAGATACTGAATTAGAAAGTATATTGCAAGCATAAACATGGATTATATAAACTTTATGAAAAAATGGATTACTGTTTGAGTAAGTAGAACAGGATAACATGCATGAGTGCATGTTTTTTCGCTTGTAGGCAAGCAGGCATGTATGCATGTATGTTTATTATGTTTATATGTGTGTGTACATGTATATATGTATATTCGTGAGTAAGCTACAAAAACAAGAATTTAAAAAAAAAAAATGTCATTCCTGGGGGAACATAGACCTGGGCCGGGGAACATCATAGTAGACCTGGGGGAACATCGGCCTGGGGGAACATCGGCCTGGGGGAACATAGACCTGGGGGAACATAGACCTGGGGGAACATCGGCCTGCGGGGAACATCGGCCTGGGGAACATCGACCTGGGGGAACATAGACCTGGGGGAACATCGGCCTGGGGGAACATAGACCTGGGGGAACATCGGGTGCCTCCCATCACACCAACAACACACTATCACAAACACATGCACAGACAGACTGATTGAAGCCAGTAGCCGGTGGCATTGTCGCTCACGACAATCGACAAACACCGCGGACGTCGTATACGGACGGTTGAGCTTTCCTCGCTTGCACGGTCATCAAACGTCAGTGTGTTTCATTCGGAGCTCTACTAATCTAAAAGACAGGTTTTTGCGGGCGGACAGCCTCGGTCACAAGCGAAACTGTTTCGAGGCAAAATTCTCCCTGTATGAAGTCTTGTAATGGTAGCAAACAATGGTTTCTTGGGCTTCTTCAGCCTTCATTTTATAACCTTTCTTTCTTTCTTTTTTTAAAACCTTGTACCTCAGCCCTGTGCCTCTTTTACCTTGTAAATTTTTCAAGGGTGGCCTGAAATTTTACCTTTTTTTTTTAACACAAGATTAAAAAAAATATTGTATAGACAGGATCGTGATAGTTAAGGGGGCCTTTTATTTATTTATTTATTTTTCTTCCCAGCTCTCTTCTGTAACGACGAGGAGTTAAACAAAATATAATATATATATAAACGGATTTTTGAAAAGCCAAAATTATTTTCACAAATGTCCCAAGACCTCTTTGTTAAAGGAAAGGACGTTAAACTCCCAAACTCAACAACAGCAATGGTTTCTTTGACGCTTATCCGAGTGACAGTGTGCACCTATGGGCCCGCTACACAGTCGAACATCTGGTGTGACCTGTTCAAGTTTACTCTGAACAAAACACCGTAGTAGGGCAGGCAGAAGAATTACGTGACAAGCGGGTAATAGCGCAGGCTGTACTTGACACGTGTGCAGGTGTTACTTTCCCGTATGCCGCGCGCGGCGTAACTTTATCTCTGGGTGCTTTGTCGACAGCTGAATATGATGCAGTTGATTACATAGGGCTCGATGCCACTGGTGTATAGCTGGATGAAGTTGCTGATTTTTTTTTCCTTCCTTGTTCGCCTCCCGTTACTGAGACGAGCAGCCCGGTGTTCTCGATGAAGGCTGCCGTCCTTCGCAGCTCCTCCAGGGTGCCGTATAGCTTGGTTTCCACTGCTGTCGGTGTCGGCCAGTACTTCCTCCTGGATGCTGCATGCGTCGTACAATCTTGAAGGATGTGGTCGGTTGTCAGCTGATGGTAGTTTTATTTCCACTGATTTTGCTCAAGACAATATTGAAGCGGAGGCAAAAGGCCAAATGCCTATGTATAGCCTCCATCTGTTTACATACACAAGCCGGTATCAGTGCGGCGGCGAATACAACAATTTCTGCACATCATTGAATAATGAAGAGAGAGAGAGAGAGAGAGAGAGAGAGAGAGAGAGAGAGAGAGAGAGAGAGAGAGAGAGAGAGGTTGCTGTTCGCAATACTGCGGATAACACTACTGTACACGCACAGTGTACCGCCGGAAAAAACTGCTTCTGCAATTTTACCTAACACTGAATTTTATCAGTTTACTTGAAATGCGGCAGTGGTCAGCTGACGGACGTGAAACAAGGTACTGAGTTACCGTGAAGAAAGATGAGGATGTTAGACAATAATTACAAATAATCATAGTTATCGTCCCTTTATTTTTTATGCCGAGGTATTCAGCTACTGTATTTCAGAATCATATCTATTTTCCCAAAAAGCTTTGGATTACCAACTACACTGTAAACAGAAAACAGTAATACTTTGGTTACTTCAGTGCAACAATTTTCGGTCAACGTAAAGCTAACACAAGAATTAATATCATTATTATTACCCGCTCACATTCAAAGGGACAAAACTCTATTCTGAATGGCCTCTCGTTCCACTAGTTTTACTAGGTTGTGCCCCTTGTACTGTGAAGCGTTAAAATGATTACAACACTAAGGGGAAACCGCATACAACTCGTTGATTTTAGAAAGAAAACAAAAAGCGTTTTTTTTAAGCTGTTAAATTGTCTTGTATTTCTTGCATTGTATTTCATGAATAATTACTCAATAAGGTTTGTGCAGAATAATCACACGTGCTGATTTGGTGTGACAGTGTGCTGCTCAACTCATCCATACACATATCATATCAGCTAACTTCTACGCGTATAAAGGGAGATAATCAGATCCTAAAGATTAGGTTGCTTCCCTTTTTCCAGTGCATCATGCCTAGCTAAGTCTGGTCGTTTTCCCTCAGTTCCGACATGGGTGATAGCAATATGAACTCAGTAACAACAATAACAACAACAACAATAAAGTACAGAACAAAAAATAAACAACAAAGATATGCTGGTCTGCGTACTGAGCGCCCTTTGTACCATGATCCTCACTGATCCAGGAGATACCTTGATTTTACTGAACGAAATGCGCCCCCCCCCCCCCCAATGATTTTATGAAAAAGGAAAGACAGGCAAGCTATAGATAGATAGACATTTACTGATTAATGATTGGTTGATTGGTTAATTGTTTGAATGATTGGTTGAACACATCCACTGAGTGGCTGAAAATATTACTGTTTGCTTCAGTCTCAAGTTTCCTCAGTTTTGCCGCGTTGGACTTTCAATGCACGTGATTTCGAATCCCGGCTGAGGTCAAATAATTATTTGTTGGCCTTTTTCTCGTTGTCCTGTCTTTGATGTTACCCTTACATGGTGGAAAAAGACGATAAACTCACGAACACCCACCCACCCACCCACCCTCCCACCCTTTCTCAGATGATGTATCGTCAGTGTTTGGAATGTGTACGTCAGTTACGAAATTCAGTGTCGATCCGGTATGCCGGCAGAACAAAGATAACACTAAACAAACGCATACATGTATAACATACTGCACTTAGACTCTTAGTACACACAAACATACACACACGGCACGCGACTCTCTGAACATCGCACGCCAGCCTGTCAGCCGTGTCCAACGTTAAGTACACTAACATAAACACGTGGTGCAGTGCTGTTTATACAACTGGGTCTCGCCCTCTTGTGTTGGCGTACGCGAATAAACCCGCCGCTTCGCTCCTGCGCTGTTTACTCATGTGGTCACCATTGTTCTAGTACGGGTACACATATACACACACTACATCCCGTCCCGGAAAGGAACCGAGATGTTTTGACTTCTCCTGATTGTGAGCTGACCGCGGCTTGTTTTCATGTAGTGTATATTTATTTGTACAGCGCCCACAGTTATCCCGGCTCGGGAGGAGGAAGGGGTGGGGGAGGGGGGGGGGGCGAATGAAAGTGCGAGGGGTGTAATTATTCTGGTGAAAGGGATGAATGAGTGAGTGTGACACTTCTGTAAACGGGGCGCGGGGCAGGAATGTGCAGTTGCGCAGGCAGGGGTGCGTCTTCTCACAGTCAGCTTCGGAAAGCTGCGTTATAGACACGTGTGTGTGTGTGTGTGTGTGTGTGTGTGTGTGTGTGTGTGTGTGTGTGTGTGTGAGAGAGAGAGAGAGAGAGAGAGAGAGAGAGAGAGCGTGTGTCAGTGACGGTGTGTGTGTGTGTGTGTGTGTGTGTGTGAGGCTGTGTCTGCCGTTGTGTGTGTGTTTGTACTAGCTTGTGTCTTGTGTATGTGTATGCCGGTATACGAGATCCTTAGAACTCTCCAACTGACTATGTAATAACTGAATAAATGCACCCGATGCCAGTATGTAATGTTGTCCTATACGTTTCGATAAACCCAAAACACGAAAAAAAAAAAAAAAAAAAAGGCGTCCGACCGAACATCAGCCACTGCGTTGCACGTCAGTCATAACTTACCGTGCAACCAGCGTTTACACAGCGTTCAGTCAGTAATTTCTACTCTGGCGCCTCTCTTCATAAGCTGCACCCTGCAGTTTACAGGTTACGTGTCAGCTTCACTTCTGGCGTCCCGGCTTGTCCGTTAGCAGGGATTGCGTTTTCTGATAATACACTCAGTCTGACAGCATTGCGCACGTGCTGTGTCAGTTTTCGCACATGCAAAATTTTCGTTACTATGGAAGGTGGATAGGCTTGTCCGCCGTCAAGTTCGAAGTCAGTAAGGTCACAGTGAAGTCGCAGTTGAAGTTATTCTTCATCAAGTCAAAGGGGCATTGATGAGAATACAATACAAACACGCGGGCAGGCACGCATATATAAACGAAACAAATACATGTCGCAGTTTACAAAGACAATTAGCAAGGAAAGGATTCTGAAAAGAAAACCTAACAGAATAGAACGTAGAAAGCTAGGTGATAACGTGTAATTAACAGAATAAAGACTACAATAAGAACAGTTAAACAAGGACACTGGAAATGATTACTGTGGGATACCCCCCTCCCCCCCCCCCCACCCCCAAAAAAAACCCCAAAACCCAAAAAACAAAACAAAACAAAACAACAAACCAAAAACAAAACAAAACAAAACAAAACCAAAAAACCCAAATTTAATTACTGAAGTGAGTTTAGTTCATTTCAAATTAATTCAAATCAAATCAATTCAATTCAATTCAAGTTATTTCAGTTCAGTCACAGTCAAAGGTCAGTTCTGTTCAGTTCGTGATCAGTTCAGATTAATTCATCCTCAGGTTTCGTCTACTTGAGATGGCTCAGAAACCTGACTTTAGGCTAAAATATAAAAGGCAAATTTATATAGAACAAACCAACCACCTAGTCAAGAAACAAACAAACAAACAAACAAACAAACAATTCCTGTCTTCACGGTACCGCGGTTTCCTTTTTCTTACACATACTTGTTTGGCAGCCACGGGTTCCTAAACTCCAACAGAGATCAGAAAACAGACTGAAATTGTTCCCCTTGCCTCCAGTCATAACACGCACCTAACCTCGTTAGCTGGAAAAGCAGGGGGCGCGGCGAGCTGACGTTTTGTCGTTGCTGACACGATCCTGGCCAGGTCATGCACCTGAATCTCGCTCGTTGTTCGAAGTCCCCCTGTCATCGCTTATTAGGGACTGCACTTGGAGAGGATTCAGCGAACGAAATAACGAGACCGCTGACACAGGACTGGGCGGGGACGGTCAGGCAGGGAAAAAAAGTTTTCTGTTTCCGATTTTAAAATAGGTCATGGGTAGGTCGACTACGTTTCAGTATAGGGATGGAACTGATTACAAGAGCGATGAAAATTTGGGAAACGTCAACTGCCTTTGAGTTTTTTTTTTTTTTTTAAATTTTGGTGTGTGTGTGTGTGTGTGTGTGTGTGTGTGTGTGTGTGTGTGTGTGTGTGTGTGTGTGTGTGTGTCCCGAACAAAATAACAGCAAATACATTTTCTTTTCTTAATTGCAATCATTGCAGGGGAAATAACACGTGTTTGTTGTTGTGTTGTTCGGGAAAGTTGACGGACTGACAACTTTTTTTTTTTTTTTTGCCTGAGAGGAAGATATGATGTTCCATCATCAGAATTATGAGTGCGATACGATCAGTCTAAGTACGGTACGTCATCTGGGACCATGAGGGAAGATGGAGTGATTCCACCTCACGACACGGCGACATGCCAGTTACGTGTCGTGTTTCGTGGTCGAGATCGTGGTCAATGTACCGGGTAACTCTACGTTCGTTATGTTCCCACTCATAATCACCATACACACCCATGGATCTTCTGTTTGCCCAGGGGCTGAAGATATCAGTGAATGGGGACAAGGTTGTTTCTGAGTGCGCGAGGGTTGTCCAGCGTGTCCTCAGTCGAAGATGCTTTGCCAGCGACGACCCGTCTGTGTGACTGCGTTTTCAACGAGATGAAGATCCTGCCGAAGTGTCGTAGTCAGTGATGTTTAGCCCTTTAACCGGTATAGGTGAGGTGGTTAGCGTTGGCGGACCCGGGTCGTGAGTTCGATTGCTCGCATAGAGGAAAATGCTGGTATGCGCTGATTCTTTTTGCCGTTGCCTCGTCTTTGACGTTCCTCTTACTTTGAAGAAAAGGACGTTAACTCTCTAACAGAACCAACCAACCAACCAATACAGAAAGTGTATCTGAGTATTAAGTTCGAAAGAAGGAAAACAAAATGAAGTTAAAAGCGCAACACACACACACACACACACACACACACACACACACACACACACACACACACACACACACACACACACACACACAGCCCGTTCTGGACTGTCAAGACCCAACACTGAACCCAAAGGCCGTCACTGAGCACTAGGTGAAATATCAGCATCGTCAGCAAGCAGCAATGTTCACAACAGCGAAGCCAAAATACCACCACAACCACCAGTCAACTCAGTTCTCTATAACGGCAACAACAGAAGCAGCAACAGCAGCAGCAGCAAATCACCCGCTTCCTCATCAGCGCGACATGATACGGACTGATGACCACGAAACTCCAATCCCGTATAATTTATACGAAGGAGCAAATTCGAGGCATTCAAAGGTCCCAGCTTATCGGAGTCTCAAATGACCTTACGGTTTATCCACTTTGTCACACTAACAATGCAGCAACGGGGATTGATTGTACCCTGGGAGGAGGGACCGAACCAGCCACTAACCACAGCAATTTATCGAAGTAATAATCCATTTATTGAAGAACTCTAGTCAGGGAGAAAGGCATCCCACAAAGAAAATGATTGTTTGACCCCCAAGATCTCTCCCCGTCGACCCGCCGCTCCGTGAGAGCCTGCGACAATAAGCAGGAAGCAGCGCGTGTATGGTGCCTGTAATCACTACTCAATGGAACATTTTCTGCTTCAGTTCCGGTATTGTCCCCCTACTTTACTCCGCGGGTGTCTGGGGGGAGGGGGGGGGGTTGACCAGGGCCCGTTGGTATATCTAAACCGGACACGGGGGAAGTAGGAGAAAGCGGGAGAGGAGGGGAGGGGGTGGAACTGTCAACTCCAGCGGATGCAGTTTTACGGAGAACGTTACTGGTTGCATACATATCTGATGTATGAACTTGAAAGGTTCGAGTTCGAATTTGTAGTTTTAAACCATAGACGATAATACAAGACAAGAATTTTACAACATTTCGTTGTGCAACTTTTCATTTTCTTCATTTTCATACACTCGCTGTGAGACTTATAGTGAGAAATATTTACCTTAGATGATTTTTTTTTCCTCTGACCGCTAGAACCAAAGCATCTTTGGCTGTTTAGTCTATCCATACACCTTTCGAAAGGCCGGATTCTATATATCCTTCCTGTATTTTATCATAAATCACATTGTTTCCAGACTTCAGTCAGTTTATTATTGGTTGATTCTGAATCCGCCCAGACCTTTTCTTCCCATCCTCGTCCGCGTCGTCAGCTATTCCATCAACGTCGACAAGTCGTGTCGGACATGGCCACAGCGGCTACGGGCCGGTCACTCAGGTGTGTCGCCACGTCTCGGCAGGAACATCGCAGGGAGTCGGAAATTATAAAGGAATCCTCGCACCTTGAATTTGCACGGCGGTTTGCGGAGACATGGAGTTTGAAAGAGGAGAAGTCAGGGCGGACGATCCATCATAGGGAAAGCGGTGACTGTAGGGGGAACAGCAGGTGGTTTGTGTGGCGAGGTGTCTGATGGGGTGGTGGTGGTGGTGGTGGTGGTTTACTGGGCAGGTACAGAGTAGAAGGCGACACTGGGTTGGCGCTCAATACTTCAGTGATGCCCATTATCATACTAACAGTTGCATGCGTTGTTCGTCCCCCCCCCCCCCCCAGAAATCGGATTGGGGAATGTTGTTGACAATGGCTGTGGCTCGTGCTCTCTCTCTCTCTCTCTCTCTCTTTCTGAAGTACATCATAAGATTATACTGGCCACGGACACATGCGATTTTTATAGACTGTTTTGACGTAGAAACCTACAAATAATTTATTTCAAAAGTCCTGTTCAAACAACAACAATAACAACAAACCTATTGTCACTGCACAGTCATTGTGTATCTCTGATGACATGTTGTCACATTGTCAAAGTAGTACATCTAAAACAAACAAACAAACAAACAAACAAACACACAAACAAACAAAACGACAAACAACTGAAACAAGGAAAGAAATAATTTCTCACATTCATGTTATCATTCGTTCACCGACTCCTGCTCATACTAATCGTAGACACACACACGCACACATCGCAAAGTGGACATCATCACACAGCGTCATCATACATCAGCATCAAAGACGTCCTCTCTGGACACGTGTCCTGGCGTGTGTCAGACCCTAAGGAAACAAGTGCACGGACAAGGTCGGTGCCAGCAAGACATCCCCCTGGTCCTTTGCTTCCTCTGTCTCCGAGCATCAGCACTCGCTGCCCCCTGTCAGCGTGAGCAAGGACCTGCCTCTCCCAACGGCGAATCACATCCATCGCCACAGGTCACCGGCGCCTCCTATCCATTTTGGTTCCGAGTACAGGAAATAGACCGGGTTGAAATTTGTCCGCAGAGACACTCTTGAGCTCGGTTGGAACACCCAGTGGGGGTGTAATTGTTTAACTTACAGGCTTTTTAAAATGGATTGGTTTCGTACAAAAAAAAGGAAGGTCAGCGCTTACGTAAAAGTGAACTGTTTTGGATTGACTTGCCTGAAGTCCGCCTCTGCTGTATTGCCGGTGCGCCACAATTGAAGCCGGTTACAGCTGAGGATTTCGATTACAAAATCCGATCACTTAGAGACCCAAATCAGTCTCTAGGTGATGTGGAAGCATGTTGTACCTAGGTGTAATGATTCCATGCACTCGTGCTTGAGCGGATGGTTGCTCAAACAGTTACTTATCATTACAGTCCCGTAGAAATCCTAGTGACATATTGGTAAAAAACAAAAACAACAACAACAACAACAACAAAAACGTCATGAATAGTATAAATGCGAACAGACCTGGCAACGTTGTCAATAAGAGAGAGAGAGAGAGAGAGGGGGGGGGGGAATCAATTTCAGTAGTGACAATTTGATTACACAGAAACCTAATGTGGGTTCAGTGATTACTTTAAGCGTAATACGAGCCGGCGTTTGAAAGAGGAGCGATGACACGTCACTCGCTTTGCATTCTAATTGCAGCCTCAGATGCCGTATCTCCGTTCAGACCACTTCTGTCCATCCACTCTGGCAATGTAATTACGACACACTACGTGTTCATTACAAGTAAAAGCACGATGCACACTGATGCAATTTTCCCGGTCATGGGGTTGGGGCTTCTGGTAAAAATGGCCAACGAGCCGGTCGTTTCACTTCATCGCTATCTGTTGGAGTGCAGCTTTGAAACGAATTGCTTGTCGTCCCCGTTGGTGAAAAAGAAGTATGTGGAGGCAATTAAACACACACACACACACACACACACACACACACACACACACACACACACACACACACACACACACACACACACACACACACACAATTTTCAACGTCGCGCACAATCTCGAACGAATCTGAATGCCCTCCCGAGCCAACAATTTCTGGGCAGCAATCGCCACCATCGTGATTTATATCACAGAAGTTAAAAACCGCGAAAGAACTGAGAATGAACGATAAGAACTGCCTGTAAAATAGCCTCCCGAAAGATTTTATAGATATTGCGCAACGTATATTACGAGGTGCCAGCTATGGAACCCCCTGCCCCAAAATCGATGGCCAGTTTGAGGAATCTGACGTGGGATGATGGAGCAATTCTCGTCTTGCTACAGAAGGGGATACATTCATCACTACCCTGTTGCAGTCAAGACACCCTGGCCTTGGCAACAGGACAAATGGGGAAAGGGTGATAACCCACGACGCCAGTGTAACAGATGAGAGTGACTGCGCTTGCTAGATTGCCGATCCTGGGCACCAATTCTTTCCCTCAGCAATAAAGAAGCAGCAGAATGAGGGCAATATTGACGGGTCGAATTTTGCAAGGGATGGACTTCAGTTCTGGGCGGATTTATTTGTACCAGATACACCCACGTTTGATTTCGTCCTCCCTGGATCCGTGAAAGATGACAAAAGATAGAGTCTACCGAGTGCATGTTTGGCTGTCCCAGGCGGATGAGTTTGAGTCAGACCGATGGGGCAATTAAAGGAGATTTATATTGTATAATCTTGAGAAATGCAAAGACCTGCATGCTGAGTAAACACGATCGTTCCTTATCTGTGGAGCCCTTTCGTCTCGATGACGTCTTTTCGTTCAAGTTTGTAAAATGGGTTGGTTTAATTTTCATCAAAAACGTACTAGATGGAGGAGAAGTACCGTTGTCTGAAAAAAGGCCAAAAGGGCCCATAAAACCACAGAAGCTCATAATCTGCGTTACGCTGATGCTGAACCCCTGAGTAAAATATGTCCACTGTGTCAGCTTGATACTGAAGACGAGTTACATTTTCTTTTATACTGTCCTAGTCTTTCTGATATCCGTACCCGGTTTATTCCTGGAAAATTTTGGAACCATCCAAGCAGCTTTCGACTTACTTTGCTAATGGCATCAAGCAACTATTATACAGTGAAGAACCTGGCATTATATAGACAACAGTTGCTCAGCTGAGTTGATATATTTTATTGTGCACTTTGGTTATTTCCCGTACAAGTATTGTTGTGAATAAGAATGTCTGGTTGTCAATTTCAACTGTGAATGGGCCTAAGGTCTATCAATAAACAATTCTGATTCTGATTCTGATTATGCCCTTTCCGCAGACGACGGTAGAGTATGTGGAATGCAAACGACGGTACCAGGAAAATGAAAATCTTCCCCTTTCCTTTTCAGATCGGCAACAAAGTTGCAGCCGGTGAACACTGAAACCCCAGAGGACGTGAAAGCTAAGCCTCTCCCAGTTTAAATAACCCCACATGTCCACGCAGAAACCCTGCAAATCTTGGATGGATTTTGCACCTACGTCAGCTTTGCTGAATTTTATTACTGATTAGACAAAACGCGAGAACTCCGCTGTCTGTGCTCACACTAACGGGGAGAGAGAAAGATCAGCCGTTGTTACGTGCTCCCTGGGACCTACTTCCCGGGCGGGTAAAAGCTTCCAGGAGCCATGGTCTTTGGCGTCATGAAAATTTCAGCTTCCAGACGAAGGCTTAATTGGACGGGGTCGATGACGCAGTTATCTCCCTTGACTGTCCTCGGGAGACGACCCGAAGGCGACATGTGGGCAGATGTTACCAATTTTCCTTCTCCGTTAACGTGATGGCTGCCTTTTACTGGAGGGGTTTATGACCTGAAGTCACGAACGGGTTTGTCCTTCAGCAGCCCGAAAGGAATTTTAGTTTGAAGTACGTAAATGGCTTCTTCTCGTAAAGGTTTCTAGTTAAGTAAACGTTTCTAGTCAAAAGCTAAATACAAAAATACATGCTGCTTCCTAATGCCATTACCTCACTCAAGGAAGACATTATGTATATTTTGCTTTGTCAATCTTTTTTAAGTGTCTCAACTTTCTAAACCGAAAACAAGAGCGAATTCATTTCCCGTATCATGCTTGGCATTTGCTTGTACTTCTGCAACGATTGTTCAAAAGCTAATACATTTGTTAAATATATATGTGCTTGAGTACAAGTATACTATTCTAGATGAATAAGTTTTCCATAGAATCTAGACATGTACATGTTAGCAACACGATCCAATAAAGCGTCACAAAAAACTGAAGCTTAGACGCTTTGTATAAATACGAGTACAACTGTTTATTGTATTGCTTATTGTAAAAATGCAGAACATCCTGTAAGTTTCAAAACACACACACACACACACACACACACACACACACACACACACACACACACACCGAAACTGCGCGCTTGTCAGACAATCACACAGCCCAGATGTATCAAACTTTGGTGTCATGGAGAAATTGGCGAGGAGATCACCTCCCCCGACCTGATGACACTCGCCGGACTCACTTCCGCTTGGACGACTATATTAGGTGATGATGAGTGCCTGCTGCCTTTCCTCCCTTTTCCTCAGATTGTCTCCGCTTCCTCACGGGGATCAAAGGGCTCGTCAAAGGTGTCTGTGATATTAAGATCTGCTGGATGCACTCGCACAATGCCCACGACGCCCGGACAATCCACTCGTAATAACACCACGTCAGATCAGTCGTGAAGAAGGAGACTTGTGGCCTCGGGCACCATTCACGGCCGGGTAATATTTCATTATGATGCCGATTGAATTATGTCTTGGCGGAAAATGTAATCAGTGGACATAGCCTCAGGGCCGCAGGGCAGTCTTGACCACTGAGTGACCTTGTGTCCACGTCACAAATGGTTCAGTTGTTCCTGGGCCGGTCCGGAGGCCGTCTTTGTTGTCGGAGAAGGATCATCAAATGTGTTAGCCAGTAATCATCCCCATACTTCAAACTTCCCATTAATCATTCTGAAATCATTGTCCGGGGATGGTCCTATGAACTGACGTTTCAGCTCCTTTTCATGGCTTCTCATTGACTAGTAGCTCTTAGCTGAGTGGGCGTATAATTATATAAAGTGGATGTAATTATATTTTTGTTAAAGCTCGCTAAAAGAGATCATTTGTACTGTTTTCGGCGTTTCTGCCTCCATGTCTTCAACAGTCTATTTCAGTGCTATCTTCGGGGGGAAAATAATCATATCTAATTGTCTTGAGTATCGATTCTGCTTGAAGATACTGAGGATAACAGAGGGTTATGATTGTTGCATAATACACACCCGCTTTAAGGTTAATAACCCTAATCGTTATGAAATTCCCCAAAATCATAATGATGTTTCACAAGAGGTTTTGCGGGTGCTTTTGTTTTGTTTTGTTGTTGTTGTTGTTGTTGTTTTGTTTTTTTGTTTGGTTTGGTTTGGTGCCATTAGTTTTGGTTTGGTGTTATTTGTTTTGGTTTGGTTTGGCCGGTTTGGTTAGGTTTGATAGTTTGTTGCCAGTTGATTCGAGTCCGTTTTAATAATGTATTAAGTGCAAAAAAAAGCAACACATGGGATTGTGAAACACTTACTAGTCTTGTAAGAATCAAAGGAAGCACCTGCCCGGTGGACAAACGTGTGCAAGTTCCTGGCGCAGGGCTGTATTTGCATACCTCGTGCCCTCCCCACCTGCTTCTCTTCCCGGTCTGTTTGCTTTACATCAAGGCGGCATGTATACCCCTTGTCTTCCCCCTCCCTCTGGGACCCCAGCCATGCTTGTTTGGCTGCTTTTTCTGTTCTTGCAATGCTCACAATAGGCACGTGTTGACGTAACTCTTGTAGAGTCTGGTCTGGATAGATTTAGAGGCTAACTTACTCATGCATGCATTGACTGAGAGAGTGAAAGAGGGAGAAAAGAAAAGAACTTGAGCACGCACGGCAAAAACTTGAAATGTTATTCATTGTGTTGGCTTGAAGCCGTTCATAGTCACGTTTAGATAATTAGACCGTTTCTGCTCACAGCTCAGCTTTGACATTAAGTGTCGACTTATATCTTGTAGGCTAAAAGCACGCGCAGGATACACAAACTTAATCTTATTCGACATTTTCTTTAAGGTGCGTCGATTTTGCGCATTACGTGTTCATCCGAAAAGTTTGGTACATGCCTGAGTCTAGTTACCTCACAACCCATGAACACCTTCTGTCCCGAAAATGAAATAGGAAGAATACGAATTGTTAAGTCAGCTACGGTCTGTCAAAACACAGTGTTCAACAGCAAAATGACAGCAAAGTGACGACTAAAAAGCACAACCGAAAACACACGTCTCAGTGAAAGTTATCAGGGTGACAGCAGATCAGTTCAGATCGATCTGGTACACGGTTGTGTAAGCCTTTGCTTGTCTGTTTGTGTTTGTTCTGTCTTTGACGCAATATCATGGGTTCACTGCAGAGCCGCCCCCCCCCCTCCCCCTCTGATCTCACCCCAAGCACCTTCCCAAGTTTGTTTTGTTGAATGTTTAGTTATTAACGTCAAAGCAGAGAAAGGCCGAACAGCTGACGATAAAGTGGCTGGCTCGTTTTCGTCCTGTTGTATAACAAATTGCCACTCTCGTCTATGTTTAAAGATTTTTCTTTTTTCGAGTGGGGGGTAATTCTGACTGTCAGCTTATAAATTACACGTGCCATGGACAGCCCGCCATCTTATCTACCCGCCTGACAATGGGCTGGAATTGCACAGCTCTGAAAACGATGGAACAGTATAAATTACCGGGTAATCGGGGTGTTTTTATCAAGCACTTGAAACAAAAAGCGCTGACACAGGGAAGAGTTTTGCTGCCTCTTGACTTTTCTCCCTGCAGGCTTCCAACCACCGATCAAATCTTCAATTTGTAAGGGATTCTTTTTGAGTGTCAAAGCCTACGGCGCAAAATGAGCCGGGCCGGGCCATCATGGGAGCAATATGCATGGACGCGTGGCTGGTTTCCGACGCGATTTTATCCTAAGAGCCGCTGGATAGGGTTTGCAGAACATCAGGGGGAGGGCGTGTGTGAGGTGGGGTGGGGGTGGGTGGGGTGGGGTTGGGGGGGGGGCTTTAAACTGCGTTTAACTCCTGGTGTCAGTCCGCAGTTTCTTCTTCAATTTTCCATTCATAATATGACATTGTACAAGTCTATGCTACTATAGTAGGTGCAGCTAGGTGCCACGCTAGAATGTTTCAATTTGCATTATCGTTAAGAAAAACAGAGAAATGGTAGGCGCGGTATTATGGCCGCGACACCCTCTCCCCGGGGAGGTTGGGGGGGGGGGGGGTTGAGGGGGAAGGGGAGGGGAGAGCCCGAATTTGCCTTTCTCCGGTATGGAACTATAACAAGTAAGACTGATATACCAATTAGCACCAATCGTTGCTTATCCAACACCCTGAGTATATCAGCGTGACAGCACATTCAGATCGATCTGGTACACGGTTGTGTAAGCCTTTGTTTGTTTGTTTGTGTTTGTTCTGTCTTTGATGCAATGTGATGGCTTATTCATGAATGTGACTTGACGGCATTTTTCACGAGTACTGGTCGTCCCGATTCAGCAACACTCACAGTCGCTTCAAGGAAATCAGCTAAGGAAACGTTTCAGTTTGGTGCTGGAACTCTAGCTAGCAGGTAAGTGTGAAATTCATGCTGTACATGCATACCACCCCAGACTTTCTCGACAAGCGACAGTGACAGTGAGATCGATGGGCAGCCAGAAGGAGGAAGCATTACACGAAGGATTCGTTAGCACGCGCTTTTTTTTAACACTCCTCCCTATTTTCCCTGTCGGAATTCTCCGCCATTTGTATGTTAACAATCACGATCAGCCATCTCCAGGGGCAATTTCTATGTAAAGACCTCCGCATCTGACGGACGTGTAGAGAGCCTTATATTCTCGCCTATCTCTCTCATCTCCAAAATCATGTTTGGAGGAAGGAAATTAGCAATCACGGGACGTGCCATGAGGAGCCCACTTCACTAGGGAACATGAGGTTTTTGTGTCTTTTTTTCAACGACAAATCCAATCTGTTTGTCCGTTCGATTTTATATTGGCTGGATGAACACAAACTGAGCTTCAGGGAGCTGCGTTTGTCGCGTCTGCTTTTGACAAGCTGGGTAGGATTTTAAAAACGGAATACCAAACAAAATCTTTATCTGATTCTCAGTTGAGTTTCGAGTTTCCGCTCCGTCGGCGTTTGTTGTCGTTTCTACTGAGTAGTGTATTACTTTTTGTCGAAATGTTGTTTTTACGTCTACTTGCTGCAAATGGTGGGGGTACAGGGCTATTGCAACATCAGCTTGCCCATGGCAACATATGTTGAGCAACATAAACGGGTGGGTGGGTGGTTGTTTTTGAGTTTAACGTCCTTTTCCACCACATAATATGGGTGATATATAAGACGGGGCACCGAGAAAAAAGGCCAGCACTAAATATTTGTCCGCAGCCCAGATTCGAACTCACGACCCGAGCATTGAAAGTCCAACGCTCTACCATTCGGCTATCCTGGTTCCCCGGGGTGGGTGGGTGGGTGTTTGGGGGTTTAATGTCCTTTTCCATCACATACGGGTGATATCAAAGACGGGGCAACGATGAAAAAGCCACCACAAATATTTGGCCCCAGCCGGGATCGAACTCACGACCAGAGCATTAGAAGTCCAACGCTCTACCATTCGACCACCCGGCTCTCCCCGGTTCCCCGGGCGTGAAGGTACTTGCGGAGAATTTTCAGTGTTTACGGTTCCTCGTTTTGTTCTTTGGGTTTTGTTGATGTGTTCACATAATGGAGTGAACTCTGTGGTTGTAAAACCCCTTATTCAATTCAATTCAAAATTCAATTCAAAATACTTTATTGTCTGTTTAAGAAAGACTCTAAAAACAGAAAATCTTCTTTGGACTCACTAGATGCTCTGTCACAGATAAGATAAAATACAGTCATTAAAGATCTTGATATAAAACATAAAAACAATAAAATAGGGTTAAACGTTGAGGTCAAACAAAACTTCAGGACAATTTAAAACAAGTAACCATACATAATGTCAAACTCTAAAACTGTTTAACAAGAAAAACAGCTCTCTCTCTCTCTCTCTCTCTCTCTCTCTCTCTTCCTCCCCCCCCCACCCCCATCCCAAGTGCACAAGGTTACTAACGCAAACCGTTTAACACGGTGATGGCAGATGGGACAAACGACTTCTTGTACATGTTTTTACGTGCTAGTGGGACTTTAAAACGTCTGCCGGACGGAAGCTTCTGAAAGGCTGGATTAAGAGGGTGATCACGGTCGTTGTTTATCTGATTTGCTTTCCTAACAAGGGCAGATTCATACAAAGATGACAGTTGTTTTTGATTTTGGCCTATCAGTTTACTAGCAGTGGTAACTACCCTACCAAGCTTTGTTTTCTGTTTCACAGACAAGAGACTAAACCAAGCTGTGATGTTAAAGGAAAGAATGCTTTCAATAAGGCTTCTGTAAACAAGTTGAAGGACATGTGGACTGACATCAAAAGTTTTGAGCTTTCTGAGTAGAAAAAGACGCTGTTGTGATTTTTTGTACAGACTCTCTGCATGATCAATGAAAGACAGTTTTTGATCAATACTGGTACCCAAGTACTTGAAACAATCAACCACATCTACTTCTTTCTGATCTATGATAATCGGTTTCAACGAGTCCCTTCCTTGTGTGTTTCCAAGAACAAGTTCTTTAGTCTTTCCAACATTAAGTTCTAAAAACCGTGACTTCAACAAATCATTCAAGAGATCAACCTGTAGGAAATATTGTGACAGAGAGGACTCATCTTTCAAGCAACCCACAAGGGCCATGTCATCTGCATATTTCAGAAGAGTAAGAACTGGGTCTTTACATTGAATGTCATTGATATAGAGAGAAAATAATACTGGGGAAAGTACACACCCCTGAGGGGCTCCAGTGTTCAAAATAATCTGATCAGACAACACATGTTCGTTCATAAACAGGCCATCATGAACAGTAGAACTATTTCTCACACAGACACGCTGTGGTCGATCACACAGAAAATTTCTGATCCAGAGAACGATGTCCGAATTAACATTTAAGTCTAAAAGCTTCTGAATAAGAATGTGGTGCTGAATGGTATTAAAGGCCGCGGACAGATCCATGAAGAGAACCCTGACAGAAGTACCAGCTTTGTCCAAATGGCTAGCAATGAGATTAAGCAAGGTAAGTGTTGCATCCTCTACCCCCCTACCGGCCCTATAGGCAAACTGAAAAGGATCCAAGTGATCGGCCACAGACACAGTCAGTTTGTTACACACAATTCTCTCCATACATTTCGCAACTACGGAGGTAAGCGCCACAGGACGAAAGTCTTTCATTGCTGTAGCCCCAGGCATCTTGGGTACTGGAATGATGGTTGCCATTTTCCATGACTCAGGCATGATATGGCAATCTAGCAGCCACTGAAAAACACGAGTGAAAAATGGGCCCAGTTGTTCTGCACAAACCTTCAGTATACGACCACGCAGGCCATCAGGCCCGGGGGCTTTGTGTGGATTTATACGTGAGAAACATCTGATAACATCATTTTCATCTAGTTCTATAGGACACGGTACAAGAGACTGACACAATTTGTCACATTCATCGCGGAAGTCATGGGTGTCAAATCTGGCATAAAATTTGTTCAAAGTGTTAGCAAAATCAAAAGGATCATCTGAAAACACAGGCTGTTGTTGTTTTTGATTTCTACCCATCATGGTATTAAGACCCTGCCAAGCAGTCCGAGCGTCACCACACAACAGTTTACGTTCCACCTTGTCTTTGTATTCTAACTTGGCTAACTTAGCCTTGCTTCTGAAGGCCTTGTTTAGTTCTTTCACCCTTAAAAGATCACCGGAAATAAATGCCAGTTTCTTTTCATTTAAGACATGCTTCAGTTCTTTACTAATCCAGGGTTTATTGTTGGCAAAAACCCGCACAGTTTTTGTTTTAATTGTAGTTTCTTCACACCAAATGATGTACGAGGTAACCATCGCAACAAGCTCATTGGGATTGTCGGAACAACCATCCATGAAGCTCTGCCAGTCTGTGCATTCAAAACACCCTTTCAATGCCTCTGATCCTTCGTGATCCCACACCTGGACACACACAGTCCGTGGTTTTTCACTTTTAAGTTTCTGTCTGTATTTGGGGATTAAATGTATGACATTATGATCAGATCGACCAAGTGGCGGTCTGCTGAGGGCAG
>JACVVK020000007.1:4652500-4670000 GCA_018292915.2 Batillaria attramentaria | reverse complement strand
CCGGTCTTTGATATCACATTAAGTGGTGGAAAATGACGTCAGACACCCACGTACCCTTACCACGTACGCCGGCGTTGCCGTATGACTCTGACCTACTGCGCACTGTCATATCATCTGAAAGTGAAGTACTGTACTTCTATGAAAGTTCTGTACCCGTCAACACTACGGCCATTCCACGCTGTCATGTCGAACACCAGTCTTCACACAGGTCTCAGTGGTTAGTCATGTTCCGAAAACAAAAACACTTTGTGGTGGTACTATTCTGGCCTGTGGTTTGCGAGGTGATCCCGCTGGTTTGGAGGACACGGATATTGCGCGGTGTTTGTCAGTACGATGTCGCGTATCGTGTCGCACGGTGTTGACACCTGTCGCTACAACTACATGGTCTTCCCCAACCCTGTTCCGGGACCGTCGCTTCTCTAGCTAGGCCCCTGCGACGACGCCCAAGTCAGTTGGGCTAACCGAGACCGATCCGAGCTTAGTGATACATAAGAAGGAAAAAACGAAAATACTCGGTGACAAGGAAAGTGGACAGTTGCCGCGAACAACTTTGAAGTCCCCATGTTATTTCACAGTGTGCACAGTAGCGATGAAAACTGTCGCATTCACCAGCACAGTACATTTTCAGCCTGTTTAGAGATTATTGCCTGCATGAGTTGTCTCCCTTGCTGCAACTAGCACGCAATTTTCGTGGCAGAGCACAAAGCTGCCACGAAAAATGCATGCATGCTGCGGGTCTGTGTATGAACGGGGGACAACTCATGCAGGTACTAATCTCTAAACAGGCTGAAAATGCGTGTCAAAGCTTTACAAATTGATCGAAGCTGCTTACAGTAACAAAAAGCATGGCACAGTTGAGACTCGTGCAAAATTACAGCCTTCTGTGTCCCATCGCGATGTAGGCATCTTGAACTTACCGCCTTTTTTCCCCGCAGTGTGATTTTACGTAAGTGTCGAAGAGTATCACCATACGCCATGATATGGGTCATGCTCTCTACTCCCCATAATTACCCAAAGAGGCTAACGTCCATAAAGCATGCGAGGTTCAAGATGCCTTGGTGGGAAACTTCAACCCAACTTTGTTTTCGACTTAGAACAAAGGAGGAAAATTAGCCTTTGAAACATAATGCGCGTAAACCTCTTACCAGACTTTCCTTTCTGCTCAGTCCAGTTCAGGTTACAAATTAAATTTGTAAAACGATTCACGTGCAGAGACAAAACACCTCGCATGTTGTAAGCAGGAAGAGGTGCTCAGCCAAAAAATGCTGTGAAACTGAAACCAATTCAATCACAAGTACGTGAAGTAAATTGAAGAGAATGTCGGAATAACTTGATGTTACAAATCTTTTCTTTCCAACCTTTCTTGTGCGGCAAAAGTTTGACATTGACATAGGTCACAAGAAATGGTATCATGAACGGACTAAGTCCCACAAATACATGTAATGTCTTCCCCAGAGTTCTGCCGAAGCCACTGCCCCCCCCTCCCCCTGCAACCCTTCCCCCTCCCCAACTCTCCTCAATCGCCCGGAAGTAGAGGTGGGAGAGGGAGTCTGGGGACACACACACACACACACACACACACACACAACTCGCCGACCTTCAACAAGACAGGAAGAACCAACAATGACAACAGAGCCGGGGACAGAGTCGCAACAAAACAACAAAGAAATAAACAACAAGAAAACAACAAGCAACAACAAACAATACTAAGGAAAGAAAAACAACAAACAGCACAAACAGCAAGACAAACCCTAAAAAACACAAAAAAACAGCGCTTTGGTCTTTGGCCAAACAAAGTTTGTAAAGTTTGAAAGCGCGCTAGCGTCAGTGGAGGTGGGTGTCGCAGCAATGTATTCAGGCCGTAAAGAGGGCGTGGAGACGCAAGGAATGTCTGCGAGGGTACTGATGACAGAACATCTCGACCCACAACAGCCGCACTCCTCTTTAGCTGTCCATCTGTCCAAACAGATGAGGCTTCGTCACAATCATGCCTTTGACAGGCACAAAACTGTCCGCGTGTATGTTAAAAGAATAATTTACACCGGCCCCCGTGGTTAGCACTTCGGACCATGGACCGGGAGACCAGGGTGCGAGTCCTAGGCGAGGCAAGCGGGATTTTTCCTACCTAAGTCTTCTCCTACCAAGAGCGGGTGTGCTATGGGTCCGGTGGGGGAGGCTGTTGCCACACAGCCAAGACTAAGGGGTGCTTCCCATCCTGTGATGTAGATGATTACACGGCCGGCACCGCAGGTGCTGTAGTTCCCGGGCCTGGTTAGCGCCGGGATATCTATGACAGGAAGTGTGGAGTGCGGCCCTGTCCCGCAGTCCCAAACAACACGGACCTCCATATCATATCATCATCTCCATCTCCATCATCATGCATAAATAACCTGAAAACTCCCAGATTCCATCCGTGACCTGGGAGGTACACTACCTGAGCTGGCGAAGAGCTGGAAAAAAGAATTTTAATAAAAAGAAAGGCGGAGTAGTTTACAGAACACATTGTAACTGAAAGACCGGAGGTGCTCGGCTGCTAAAGCTGTACAGTTTCTTGGAGACGGGATGGCAACAATATATCAAACACATAACCAGGTATACTCGAGAAATCGTCGGAGATCAAACCGGCTCACGCCGCCACCGTCTGACCTATTTTGATAATCCTGCAACACACGTTTGTACCGGACGACATCAGGGCTCAGACAATGGTGTCAGAGGACAAGGTAGGTAAATTCTGCACGAATACAAACCATCAGTTTTATGAGATAAATGTCACATGCTCAGAGAGTCCAATTAGGCGGCCGACACTGAGAGGAATTGGTGTCAGTGAAACAAACCGGTTCAGTCTCTGGCCGGGTTTTCGCTAATCCGATAGCTACCAGGCACGACTGTGACCAGACCCTGGGTTCATCTCAGTACCCATTCAGAGGATTATGTTCTAAAACAGGGCTACAGAACTATTTGATGAGTGTTTGTATTGCAGGACGCAGGCCGGGATCTGATTCATCATAACGCATCATCACTAGTCTTGGTAAGACACTGACAACCGCAGCTGAATTCATGCAGTCATAGAGTTTCAGTGTTGGCGATTCACCAAAGAACTCCTCTCTCTCTCGACCTTTTTTTTTTTACACCTTTTTAGTCTAGATTGTTTGTTTATCTTTTGCTTGTAATATTTGTTTTGTGTTTTTCTGTACATGTTATCGTAGAATGTAGTGAGGACTACCTGTAAGACAGGCAGTGATGCCTACAAGTATTATCCTAATAAACGCTTCATCATCATCATCATCTCTGTGTGTGTGTGTGTGTGTGTGTGTGTGTGTGTGTGTGTGTGTGTGTGTGTGTGTGTGTGTGTGTGTGTGCCAATGTGTAGCATTAGCAACGGCAAGAATGAAAACTGGACCACTGAACCACTGAATGTCTTTTACCGTTGACAAATAAAATTTCACTGATTCCATTTCAAAGCCGTTTGATTTCATTTCATTTCATTTCCTCTCTCTCTCTCTCTCAGTCCAGGCTCTCTCTCTCTCTCTCTCTCTCTCAGTCCCGGCCTCTCTCTCTCCGTTCACACACACACACACACACACACACACACACACACACACACACACACACACCGTGACACAGTCTCTCTCTCTCTCTCTCCGTTCACACACACACACACACACACACACACACACACACACACACACACACACACACACACACACACACACCGTGGCACACACACACACACACCGTGGCACACACACACACACACACACACACACACCGTGACACAGTCTCTCTCTCTCTCTCTCTCCGCTCTGCTCCAGCCAGGCTCACACGGCCCATTTGCTCATTTTGCCGTCGGCACAAACACGCAAATCACCGCAGAAAACAGCTGCCATGGCTGAAATTAGATGAGTTAAAAATCGACACAACATATGTCCGTCATAAATCTACACGTCTGGAGGCGGGCGGCATACCGGCCATGTTTTTGACAAATTGGAAGGAAGGGCGGCGGCCTGCCTGGCGCATGCGCACTAGCCTAGTAGACGGAGCAGGGTGGAGGGTGGACCAGGAGAGAAGGGTGGAGGGAGGGTAGCATCTGGCAGACGCCCCGTCTACTGTCTTGTCAGTTACAGTGTATCTTTTAAGAGTACTGGTTGTTACCTGGATTTTTTTTTTTTTTACCACGCACACGTTTGGGATGCAAATACTATATTTATAAGTATGTTTGAATTAGACTGCAATGTATACAAAACATCTACATGTTTCTCGCGTGTGAAGTGACCCCAGATCAGCTGGAGCCAACACTGACTGAGCTGCGGGACTCATCTCAGTACGTGACGATAGTGTACGAACAAAGGCGGAAATTAAAAAAAAACAAAAAACATCAGCTACACTTAAACTGAACAGCAGCAACACACACACACACACACACACACACACACACACACACACACACACACACACACACACACACACACACACACACACACACACACCGTGCACACACACACACACACACACACACACACACACACACACACACACACACACACACACACACACACACATCAACAAATTAAAACCAATAAAATTCTCAAAGTTTAGTAATACTCAGATTAAACGAAAGCTAGAAAAAAAAGCGAAAGAAACAAAGGAACGAACCCTCGTGACGATCGATCAGATGATTAACCCCGAGACACTGACAGACACACACAGAACCAACTCATCCATCCACTCACCAACAAGTCGACAAATCCGTCAGTGCCAGGCAGTAATAAATGAACTTTGAGACATTCTAGCAAACTGGTCACAAAAAGACAATTTGTCCTGAAAACAGAGTCAGGCAATTTGCCTATTGTTCTGAGCTTGTCACAGGATAACTTCACACGGTATGAACATTTGTTCTTGTTTTGCATTTGTTTTGTTCTTGGTTTGTTGTCGTTGTCGTAGTTGTTGTTGTCGCTGTTGTAGTTGTAGTTGTTGTTGTCGTTGTTGTTGCCGTTGCTGTTGTTGTTATGGTCGTTGTTGTTGTTGTCGTCGTTGTTGTCGTTGTTGTTGCTGTTGCTGCTGACGCTGCTGCTGCTGCTGCTGCTGCTGCTGCTGTTGTTGTTGTTGTCAGGCGCCTTTGTGGCTAGAGTGCACTTCTCGATTCTGGATATTTCAATTTTCGCTTTTGTGTGTTTGTGTGTGTGTGTGTGTGTGTGTGTGTGTGTGTGTGTGTGTGTGTGTGTGTGTGTGTGTGTGTGTGTGTGTGTGTGTGTGTGTGTGTGTGTGTGCCTACATTGACAGCTAGAAGTATCAAATACAGATCAGGCATCGAGTGGTCTAATGTGTTTTACTCTCATCATTATTTCACTGGATTCCTCGTTTTATTCCATCCATGTTTCAGTTTTCGAACATTCCAACTGTAACACCCTCTTACTGATTGCGCCTGAAATTTCATACTCGCGATTCCGCACTTTTTTTTTCATGTTCTTTTGATTTTGTTTTTGTTCATACCCAGATACTTCAGTATTGCTTTGTTCCGCCATCATTTACAGGCAAAGACAATAGAGCCCACAGTTGTCAAGAAAACGTTTGTTTGATTGGCCTGTCCGCCTTACAGACATATAAGCCGCGCGCAGGTTTGTCCGTCCGACCTTCACTTCTCCGTGCTGGAAGACAGAAATGATGGGTGGTAGATGGGCGGTAGGTCCGTTCTAATCAGTCTTCACCGAGTCTGGTGTGGCTGTACTCAGTGGCAGACGTGCCGTACATAACAGAACATGTCAACTATCTATTAACATAGCCGGCATTTTTCCGACCTCTGAAAGAAAGGTTTTGTACGCCGTGACAGCAATAATATACCCTTGGCCGTTGTTCGGAGTTCCTGGGGACCAGACTGGGGGAGGGAAGGGGGAGGGATGTAGCAAACGAGGGCATGGAGGCGCGAAGCGGTACCGAAAAACAGGGGAGTTGATAGCTGTTGCTAAGTGCTGCACTAAATCATTGTTTATGTGTCGCGGAAATATGCACGGCTAGAGGGACAATGTCAGGCAGCTTGGATTTCAATAAATCTGTGAAGCCGACTCAAGCTTCTCACATCTTTTCAGTTCATCGGTATATATGTGCGAGCCTTTGCCGTTGTTTTCATGTTCGGTGTGTCGATTATTTCTGTCAAGATGTAACTGATTCCAACACTGAGCAAAGGTCAGGTACGTTGATTTCACAGCAAACTTTTGTTAATTAGTTTACACCTGGGTGGGTGGGTGGGTGGGTGTTTGGGGGTTGAACGTCCTTTTCCACCACATACGGGTGATACTATCAAAGACGGAGCAACGATGAAAAAGCCGGCCAGCACAAATATTTGGCCCCAGCCGGGATACGAACTCACGACCCGAGCATTAGAAGTCCAGCGCTCTACCATTCGCCCACCCCAGCTCCCCTAGTTTATACTCATGAATGTTGCGAACAGCCACAATCATTGCAAGCCGTGAGCCTCAAACACTGACCCATCGCCGGCATCGGACGTCATACCACAGAAAACCCTTCAGGCATTTCGACAGCCAGAAGGTGTTGGTTCGCTCAAGTAGTTGTCAGTAGATTGCAGCATCCATTGTTCCTTGCGTAAGGCTCAGTGTTCAGGTGGATAATGTTGCTCACCACAATGCTGGCCACCCACGCCATCCATACCTGTCCGTACAGGAACCTGTCAACGCGCACGCGCGGCTTACGTCACTACGAGTCGTCACTGTCGGTGTAGAGGTAATGGCGGTGCTGGGATTTTTGACAGCGGAATGCGTAAGCTGTGGTGAATATGAGCTGGCGCAGCTGCATGGTTGGCTGGAATGTGTGTGTGTGTGTGTGTGTGTGTGTGTGTGTGTGTGTGTGTGAGTGTGTGTGTGAGTGTGCGTGCGCGCACGCAGAGAGTTCCTTGCATTTTAACACGATGCGCCGTTCACGCTGAATCTTGTCTGTTCAAAATCTTCGTACTTTGTTAGTTCGACTAAGTGTTCTACCCCCCTCCTCCTCCCCCCCCACACACACATAAAGGAGGGGGGAGGGGGTCCAGGGAAACGGAATACAAAACACAACCTCTTTCAACATTTCTTTATTTCTTTTAATCAAGAAGTTTTTTTAAGATCACTTTTCTTCATTAGTTCGTCTGCGTCCGTAAACGCCTGCACTGATCCGTATCACATTCCTGATTGCAAATTTCTCAATTTGTAATGCCCAGCGTATTTTCTCATCCAATCAGTTTTGTTTTGCACTTCTGTAATGACAAACGTGACTCCGTGACTAGAGAGCAACCTGTCATGGCCGCAGCGATCCGCGTGTAGTAATACACAGCGCGCAGCAGAAACACGACCCGCTTGATCTTTCAATCACGACTTCGAGTTTAGACGACCTAAGTATGGTCTGTCGTTGATTAGTGACCTCTGTTGTCTGAGCATGCAAGCTGATCACGCAAAAGAAATTTAAAGTGCGATTACCGCCCAACTTTAAAACTTAAAAGCCAGACAAACAGAAAATCTCTCTCCCTCTCTCTCTCTCTTTCTCTCTCTGGCCGAATAGTAGAGCCAGAATTGGACTCTCAATGCTTGGGTCGTGAGTTCGAATCCCGGTTGGAGCCAGGTTTTTGTGCTGGCCGTTCTCTCGTTACCCCGTCTTTGATATCACCCTTACGTGGTGGAAAAAGGACGTTAAACTCCCACCAACTCTCTCTCTCTCTCTCTCTCTCTCTCTGGGAGCCGGGGTGGTCGAATGGTACAGCGTTGGACTTCTAATGCTCGGGTCGTGAGTTCGATCCCGGTTGGGGCCAAATATTTGTGCTGGCTTCTTCATCGTTGCCCCGTCTTTGATATCACCTTATGTGGCGGAAAAGGACGTTAAACCCCCAAACACCCACCCACCCTCTCTCTCTCCCCGGAACTGCATTGTGGAATTCGCTTCCTGGTCATTATCGGATCATATTGGCCACGGAGAGATGTGTTATTTTGCGATTGTGTGTGTGTGTGTGTGTGTGTGTGTGTGTGTGTGTGTGTGTGTGTGTGTGTGTGTGTGTGTGTGAAGCTTATTGTTCCACTTTTAAGTACGTTCAAACGTTGACTTTTGTTTTACACGGTAAGTTTGAAAAACTGGTCACAAGACCAAAACTTTCACTTTCAATTTCTCTGTCTGTGCATTGCACGCCTCAACTGAAATATAAGTTCTGATTAGTGAAAAACTAACAAAGTCACGATCTGAACACGAAACAAGGGATGATTAATGTTTAAATCTTACAGCCATGTAACAGAGAAAGAAGAATAGAGAATCTGAGAAAAGGGAGTGTTTTGTTTTCCAGAAATTATTTGCGCAGTCATCCTGTAAGCCATTCATTACATACTGCGGCTTTTCCGACATCGATCCTTTTCCTCTCTGAAAAAAAGGTTCGTTATTTACAATTATCATGGGACATCTGTCAGACATTTGTCGGAGAGCTTACCAAACACGTACTTTAACTAATGCGAATGTAGAAGGATGTGTGTATAGATATAACGGCTGCAACCTTTTCAACCTTGTGAGGCGCCATTACTACATCAACATATTCACGATTCCATCATCGACATTTTGCACGTGCTCAGACGTATAAATTAATAACGATGCTTCGTGACTCGTAGAAAATGTCTTCATTTCTCTTCTGTTGTTATTTTCAGCGCACGTGGTTTAAGTTTCATTGTTCCGTGGGCTTGAAGTCAGGTTGAATTTCTGTTTACGACATTCTTGAAACATTTCTTTAGTCTGGTAAAGTACACAAGCATAGACAATTATCATTGCACTGTAGTCAGGTTTTGCATTAGAACAAAACTGAACTAAAAAAGATAAGAGTGCGTCATATGAACAAACTCCTTATTTTGATTGAATATGGCGGAAACCTCATACTAGTCAAGGAAACATTTCAGAGAAACTTAATATCTATTAGGAAAGAGGGGAAGGCAGATTGGGAGCAAGGGAAACAGGGAAATATCAACCGTTGGAATAAAGATTTATTTCATTTCATTTTTTTAATCTCTCTCTCTCTTAAAAAAAGTCAGAAAATAATCACATACATCTTCTAAATCTCTGTTGTGGACAGTCGTCTACTGAAACATTTCAGAGAAACTTTGTATCTATAAGGAAAGAGGGAAATGCAGAATGGAAGTAAGGGAAACAGGGAAATGTTTCCCCTCTGAAGCTGTTTGAATAGATGACTGTCCACTACAGAGATTTAGAAGATGTATGTGATTATGTTCTGATTGTTTTTTTCTTTTTTTCTTTTCTTTTTTTTTTTTGGGGGGGGGGAGAAAGAGAGAGAGAGAGAGAGAGAGAGAGAGAGAGAGACTGACTGACTGACTGACTGAAACTTTATTTTCCAAGGATGAGAACATAGACGCACAGGTCTCTCTAACTGTCTGTCCTTGACACACGCACGCACGCACACACACACACAGGGCATACATAACATTACATACATAGCATAAGACATACATGTGATTACCAACAGTATCACATATACAACACATAGCTATACAGCGCAAGAGTAATACATTACGCAGTAAAACGTTAACATATGAAATGGGACTACAGAATAAAAGCATGGAAAAGCTGCAGGAAAACTAATAGAGAAGTAGTTAACACTTAGTTCGTAGAAAAGTAATGATAAACTTTAGCTTTAAAGATATGAGAGGAGTAAGTAGACTGAATATGAGATGGGAGATTATTCCATAACTGTGCTCCTGAGTAAGAGAGACTTGATTTGAACAAGTCTAGCCTGGGGCGTGTAACGAAGAGACTGTTCCTCGAAGTGCTGAGAAAGAGAGAGAGAGAGAGAGAGAGAGAGAGAATTTTTCTTTTAATGAAATGAAATGAATCTGTATTTCCAACGGTTGATGTGTTGGCGTAACAGTTTTAGAACATGCCGTTCCTACTACTACATATGACTAAATCGAAAGAAGTAATACACAAACGCCAGAAGTCAACACACACACACACACACACACACACACACACACACACACACACACACACACACACACACACACACACACACACACACGTTTGGAATATCATTCACAGGGAAAAATCATTTCTAGCAGTATTTCAACAACAAAAGAATCGATTTTCATGAGAGAGAGAGAGAGAGAGAGAGAGAGAGAGAGAGAGAGAGAGAGAAACGGTTTTCTCAAGTCCTGTCCTTTCCTTTGAAGTCGACCTTGAGGTGTGGTTTGTTAGTTTGTTTCTTTGGTTGACTGACTATTTGTGTAACCTAAAACAAAACCACCCTTAAACACTATTGGTAACCTCACTACGCAGCTTTACATTATGAAATATGAAATCAGGAACACAGAGCTAAACCGTGAATAATAAAAAAAAACCCACCCATATTTCTGTATTTAAATGCACCGTCCGTTTGAATGATAATGGATAATGTTACCCTCTGGCAGCTCTAAGCTCTTACAAAGAAGCCACGAAATCTTATGTATACAATGCAAAAATTGAATGTGAACCTGCTTGGTTTATTGAAACTGCCAGCTAAGACCAGTAAACCTGCTGAACTATAGCAATACATTTGCTGTCGTCTGCACCCCCCCCCCCCCCCCCCCCCCCCGCCCCACAACCACCACCATCACAACCACCAAAAAAACAAAAAAAACACCACTATTTTTGAAACATTTTGTATAAGGAGATTAGATATGAACTTTCTAAACTTTAAAACGCCTTTTTCGATGAATGTGTTTTGACAGCACGCGGTGGGGGAATTTTCTTTGAACCACTAGGCGGCGCCCGCGGCAACTTGATCCCACACTGCACGTGCTGCGACAAAACTTGAACAAAATGGCGGGCGCGATATTTCCATTTTTTTCCTCTTCACGCATGCGCAAACGCACGCCGAGGCGCCAAGGTCTCCTCAACGCACTAACACCTTTCCTTCTGGAACTGACTTCCTGCAATGGGGAACGAAGTCCCTCTAGGGGTTACCCATGCGTAAAATGAAAATGACTTTTACTTCATAAAAAAAAAAAGCCGCATGGTGGGACGATGAATAATTCCGGCCAGGGTGGCATCCATTACGCCGTTGTCCTGTGCCGGCTGTGGGTGGCGGCACCCAGCCCATAATTGGGGTAGAGTTACACCCGGGCTCGCCTTCACTACCGCTGGCTGTCAGACCAACCATACATCTTCCAGCAGTCCCTTCTGTACCAACGCAGCACCAAGACGGATGGGTACCGGTAGGGTCCACTCGCCTGGGCCGAGGGCAGAACGGATCTCTGTCTGAGGCGGATCCAGGTTAGACAAAAACTGTATTAGGGTGCTTTCCCGATGGTTTTTGTGATGACAGAACTCTCTCTCTCTCTCTCTCTCTCTGTGTGTGTGTGTGTGTGTGTGTGTGTGTGTGTGTGTGTGTGCCACAATTGCTGTGTCTTTTATTGTTCTCTCTGGCATCATTTTCATGCCTTTTCATTTTATTTTTATCTTATTTTTGTTGACATTGTAATCCGGTGCTCAGAGCTCGCTGAGTATAAACGCCATATCAATATCCATAATAATAATAATAATAACAATAACAATAATAATAATAATTATTATTATTATACAGTAAAATTCGTTGTAACCCTCGGAGGTTGATAGAACGCATGACTGTCAACATACAGGTCGTGAGTTCAACTGATGCTGAGAAACCTCCCAGCACAGACTCACTTTGCTGCACACTGACGTGACTAAAAAAGACAACAACAACAACAAAAACTTGAATGTTTGTCTTCGTTTCCCTGTCTTGAATTTCACCCTTACGTAATGACAAAAAAGGCGTTAAACCCCTACAGCTATTGACCAACTATTGGCACACCCCTCCCCCTCTCGCTGACACATACCTATCATGCTCAAAGTCAAAGTCAAAGCTGACACATACCCATTGTGCTGGCACATACTCAACTTGATGACACATACACCTCTCGTTGTACACACTTTAACAGTAAATGAACTTCAGTATTTCGCCTGCACAATATCATGGATTTGAATAGAGGGTCGTCAGACTTTTGCTCTTGGATCCGCCCCCGTTGAAGCGTGCGTCGCCCGCATTTAAAGCAGTTTAAAAAAAAAAAAAAAAAACATACATGGAGAAGAGGAGGGTTTCCGGTTTAATTCGGGACTGGTCCCACGACCTGGCGCGAAGATTACAATGAGGGTATCTAATGAACAAGGAGGAGACGAGGCCCACTTGCGTAACGATCCCACGAGAGACTTAAAAGTGGAGTTGGGGGAAAAGCCACGCACGTGTCGCGGGAGATAGATTTGTCAAACTGCCACAAGGAACCGGAGAAGACTTCATCATACTGAAATTAGAAAACATTACTGGCGAAACATTACCGCTGTGGATTTCCTGGGGAAATTAAGGACAATGGGCGTTAGGGTGCATTTCAAGGGATCTGACTGGCAGGGGTGAAAGGATCATGCAGACACAGTGCAATGTATTGGCTCTTTGTGACTTTTCCCATGAAGCGTCATTCGATGTTAATTTTATATTCACTTTTGACAGTTCATGGGGCAACACCTGAGTGATACCAATGGTAATTAGTTTTGATATACGTATTGTTTTGGCCAGTCTATCATAATAGCCCCGAAAGACCCACATGATGCAGTAAAAACAACAACAACAACAACAATAAAAACACCCAATGAAAACAAATACCTCTCCTCCACCCAAAACACTGAGAGCGAGAGAGAGAGAGAGAGAGAGAGAGAGAGAGAGAGAGAGAGAGAGAATATCAATGAATCAATGAATCTTTATTTTACAACGGTAGAGGCAGTTAACATTAACAGTCAATTTTCATACCTGCCGTTCTAACTAAGAGAGAGAGAGAGAGAGAGAGAGAGAGAGAGGGAGAGAGAGAGAGAGAACACTGCGACAAATTGAGACCACTTCCACTGTCAAAAATAACAGACATAATAGCGCCAACTCTCTGGACGGGACATGTGTGTGTGTGTGTGGGGGGGGGGGGGGGGGGGGGGGGGGGGGGGAGGGGAGTTACATTTCTGTCGTGATTACAAGATACATAGTTACTATTTCTAAAGCACTCAGTGGCTGCAGGTAAACATGAATCCACTAAATTAACAAACGTGTATACTCTTAAAAGCAAGCTTTATCATCATTTTGAAGTTAGCCGCCGGCCGGATCTTGCATGTTACTACCGGAGCCACCATGTCTAGATGTAGGCGCGCATCGTCATCTTTCAGCTTCAAAACTATTATCTCAAGACGGGCTACACAGGAGAGAAATTTACAACAACAACAAAACCTTGAAAACCTCCCGCACATTATTCACAAAACTCTCGCGTTTGTCATGCAGGTGTCATTCACCATCAGTTACAAGACTTCAGAGTTGGTATGCATAAGAGGTCGTCAAACATTTACGCCAGAAAAACGTTACACACAAATTCCCGCATGCCCTATCCACATAATATTCATTTTAGTACCTTGAAAAACTGGCTTAGTACACCTACATGCACACGACCTCTGCCTGCGGTAGGTAGAGAGGGAGGTATCCCTATTTTCTATTCAGCACAGGCTCATGCCTCTCCGCCAACAGCTAACAAAAACTACAACTTATTCAGACACGCTGAACCGAAAAACTCGACTTTTCGCGAGTGACGGGGGACTTTCTTTAGCCCCCTTGTCAATGTGTGGACGTCGCAATATGACGAGAAGCGTTTTGCGCGGCTGTAAACTGAAGATAGTGGTCCCTCACTTCAGACACTAGACGAGACTCGAGACCTGTTTTTCACGGTAAGGCGGTCTTCTGTAGAGGAGAGAAAAAAGGGAAAAAATCCGGCTGCCAAATTGCGCGTAAATGCAATCTCCGAGCAACTGCGGTCGGCGACAATAATGACAATGCTACCCATTCTGCGAGAATTCTGCACCACTGCACGATTTCGTCTCTAGTTGGAGTGCGCCAAACCGGACTTTCTTCTGGGCGGAACGATCAAATTGAGATTATAACTGTTGCCGTGTTCGATTTTGTGCACAGCATTTCCTCTCCTTTTTGTCTTGGCTCCCGGCTGTGGGATGTCTTTTGAAGACGTTGATATTTTTCTTCTGTTGATGAGAAGGTCCCATAAATTTTATCCCTTGTGAAATCACGGCGATTCATGTTAAATGGAGCCTAGTCCATGTAGGCAGGTCTGGGCCTCTGGAGTGTGCGATTCAGAGAGAGAGAGAGAGAGAGAGCTCCCACTCATTAAAAAAAAATCTTTTCCTCTCTCTCTCTCTCTCTCTCTCTCTCACACACACACACACACACACACACACACACACACACACACACACACACAGAGACACACACTCTCTCTCTCTCTCTCTCATTTTGTAAAATCTTTGTGGGATCGCACATGCACAGTGCCCTTTCTCACCCCACCCCACCCCCTCCAATGCCATGTTCTCGCCATCTGATCTGCACTGTCTTTGATACCAGCACGTACTGAGACATGCCATCGGGGTTATGCATGATCAGTTACAAATTTGATCAAGCAGCACATTTCCTTCCAGCAGCCTCAATCATATTGTTTCCTTTTTTGTGCTTTTTTTTTTTTTTTTTTTTTGAGTCCGTCAAATTTTGATAGCGCTCCCAGATGGGAGCCAAATGTTTGTTCTGGCTTTTTTTTTTTCTCGTTGCCGCGTCTTTGATGTCACCGGTATGTGGTTGACAAGGACGTTAACCCTAAGTTGCAACCAACCAACCAACCAACCAACCATAGCGTTTCAGCCGACAGAAAGCAGTCAACGGACTTAACGTTCTCAAGACTCCTTAACCCTCAAACTTCAGCTTATTCAATTTCTTTCCGGCTTCCTCCGTTTTACTTTATTTCATTTCCTCAGGAAAAAGGGGGGCCTATTCAAGGGCAATTTGGCGATTATCCCCCTTAGACAGCTGAAGCAGACTGATGAACTTTGCCGTGAAATATGAGAAATGGGAGGTTGATGGGGAATTAGTCTCTGTCGCCGAGTGTCAATCACCCAGAAATCCCCTGTGTGGCGGCCATGTTTTTCTAGCTGATCCCGAGGGGGTGGGGACTGTGGGTTCCCGGGCTGACGACAAACGACACGGGGAAGTGTCGGTTATCTGTTTTTTTCAAGCTGTAAGGGTTTCTTCATAATCCGGTTCACCATCCGTCTGTCTCTGTTTTTTTGTCGTTTGTTTTCCCGCTTGGTTTTTTTTTTAAATGTAGCCTTCTTTGGGCATGACCTGTCCGCCCTTCACTGATCTTCTATGATCTTTTTGTTGGAAGGAAAAAGTCTGTAAACCGTAATGGGAAAGCATTGTCCTCGATTTTATTGGAATGAGTTCGTACAGAGAACGCTATACTCAATCCAACAACACAAAAAGTTAAAATAAGATTGTATGGGAAAGGGGCGGTGTATTCTCTGTCTGTCTGTCTGTCTCTGTCTGTCTGTCTGTTTGTCTCTGTCTTTGTCTCTCTCTCTCTCTCTCTCATTTGCATTTCTCACTTTCTTCGGTTTCCCCGCTATTGTTCTTTATGTACACATTGATTGTTTGTAAGTATTGCATGGCTTGATGTGTGTAATCGCGAAGTCTTTTTTTTAAAAGTCTTTTTCCCCCTTTCTTATCTTCCTGGACATATTTACGATGCGTGCGTGCGTGCGTGCGTGCGTGCGTGCGTGCGTGTGTGTGTGTGTGTGTGTGTTAGTGTTAGTTGTAGCTTACTTAGTAGTAGTTGTAGCCTAGCAAGGACAAGATGTAAGACTGACAGGTCTGCGCGCCTAATCTTTGACCCTTGAAAAATAAAGCTTCCTTCGTTCTCTCTCTTCGTGTCTCTCTGTCTCTCTGTCTGTGTGTGTGATTGGGAGGGGGGGGGGAGGGTAGGGGGTACTTGCTTTGATCGGTGGTACAGGTACTAGTTTCGGTTCGTGCTTTGTCCAAACAACCAACGACCACGGACAGTTCTACACAGTGACACTATCGTGTTAACACGTCTGAACGTATAGACAATCCTTCCTGATAAGATTCAGTGTTGGCCATACGGTGGTCTATGGCAGCTAAAGGACGCCAAACAGTGTTTTGGTCTCAGCTGGAGAACCTCGATTTCCGCAACAAGAGACACGCCACAACATTTTTCTAACAGCCATTGTACAATCCCTCTTTGATCAGCTTACGCTTCCACTCCTGAGAATCGCCTTTGTGACTCACCCGTATGAAGGCAAGCGTGTAAATTACCGTCTTTTTTCGTCCTTTGTCTTGAGAGTATAAGAAGTTGTTTTTCCATTAATTTGCATCCGCGAGAAAATGGGTTTTACGTTCATGTGATACGTTTTCACTCAGACCAGGAAGGAAGATTCGTTTTCGCGAAGGAGTGGTTACATTATGGTATAATGTTGTGCAAACTGTTCTTCCTTTGATTAAAAAGTTGCAAACAGAGAACATAACCATTACTTACAGAATGCTCAAAGAAGGGAGGAGGAAGAGATACACGAGAGAAGTAGCGAACTGAGACAAGAGAGATAACTGGAGGGCAGGTTGTCTTTCTTGAAGATGAGACTGTGTTCGGTATACAACCTTTGTTCTAAAGCCGACTACAATGTTCCATAACAGGAAGGCCTGAAGGGATTAATGTTTTTTTTTCTGCTGCAGCGCATGCGTTTCCTCCTCATCCCCACTTCCTGTCCACTGTTTGAGAAATACGAACACATTTCGAGAGCAACGGTGCATCTAAAACAGAAAAAGCCCAGTTACTTTATTTACCCTCAAGGAGTGTTCAGGGCCCGCATGTCAGAGTCGAGGTTGGGGATTTTACCCCAGGGTTAGAGTCTAACCTCGAACTAAACTAGCTCTAGGGTTACATTTTCTGTCAGTTGTTGTTGTTGTTTTTTTGTTTTTTTTTAAACCAGGAAGCGGGTCCATTCCACCATGGTGCCTAGACGTTAAGGAAGGATTTTTTCCTACCTTTCTTCGCTTCCTTTTTTGTATTTAATTTTGTTTTGGGGTTTCTTTTGAGCTAGTCTCGGTTAGGCCCGTAACCGTGGGCTCGAGTTTTACATACGGGCCCAGACCCACTTAAGAGCCACAGCCATACTTTTTTTCTTTTTTTTTCAGCAGGAGTCAGTCAGGTCAACAATGAAACAAAGAAACTCACCTCTAGTCCGCCTTGTTCTCGCAGTTCCTGCTAAACGTCATCTGTGCTATACCGGATTTTATCATCATCGCCTGCGACATTTCCTCCGAAGTTTAATAGTGGTTTATTTTCAGAAAAAAATACTGAAGTTCGGGGGCTGGTTTGGATCATGAATCAAAGACGAGGCACTCAGTAGCATCATCCGAGACTTCTTCTCATCCGTTAAAATCGTCGCACTTACACGGTCTAGCCAGAACACCAACGACATTGTGTGTGTGGGCTTTAATGAAAATTAACCTCATCAAGTCCCACCGACACCTGATTACCTTCATCATCTTTCATGCTTTGTCTTCCACTCCAAGAAAAGTCTGGAACCAAAGGCAACG
>JACVVK020000007.1:4580000-4647500 GCA_018292915.2 Batillaria attramentaria | reverse complement strand
TTTTGTAAACTTTGCTGTTCGCCTTCAGCTACGCCAGCGTACAGGCCAACGATTTGAAATGTTTTCAGTTTATCTGGACAGGAGAAGAAGGTGGCCCCTCAAAATGGCTAATTTTTTTTTTTAAACTGCAATACAAAGGTTGGGGAGGGGGGCGGAGGGGGGGGGTGGTGTAGATGGGTGTTTGAATGTATGCCGTCTTCTGTCAAAAACAAAGGCTGATTTCAGTGACTGCACACAGTCAGTTTAAATCAGTCAGGAATCGAACTCAAGACTTCCTGATGCGGATTCCAGCTAAGCTGACTTAAACAGCTAATGCCAGCCGACTTACATATATCGTAATACAGAAATTTCACTTCCGCTTTAGAATGTAATGGATAACCAAACTTTCGTTTAAAACCCTTCGGCCAGCGCCCGCTTGTACAACATGATCAAACGGAATATTGGACCGTCTGTGGTTATGCAAATTCGACCATAAAAAAACAGACGAACTATTCTGTCACCAACTCACCATCGAGTGATGCGTCTGGAAACCAAAACAGCCATTAAAATTAATTGTAGCGGCGCTTCGCCAGTCATCCAAATGGTGCAAGGCACCCCAAGCAGTCGTTCAGTCGGTAGTTCACCATCACCGGGGGGTACTCCTCCTCCGTGTAAAAGCACCAGTATCACCCCCTAGCCGCCGACTGTGACGGATGCTCGGGGCATATTAGCTCCTGGGCTTCATATTGGGGGAGGATGTTGTTGCTACAAATTGCTATTTAATGGTGCTCTCGGCCTCAAAGACACTTTCCTAATTGCATTACAGGCCTGTAACATCTATCAAGAACGGCCGACTAGCATCGGGGGCAGCGGCGCGAGGGGGCTGAGGAAAGTACGGGGCTGGATGGGTATGGGGTTAGAGAGGGGAAATATGATTTATAACGCTCTGCTGTCAGGTTCCTCCTTTTCTCCTCCCTACGTGTCGGTGACGCCACCAAGTCCCATATGTTTTTCCTGGCTTTTAAAGTTTCTTTCGTTAATTACTTTCCAAAACGTCCCCTCCTGCCTTTGAAAAGAAAAGGAAGAGAAAAAGAAAAAAACTTTAGGGATGAGACTTTTGTCTGCCTGAGAAAAACTGGGATGGAGAATCGCGTACGCGGTTTTGCTGGCCATCGAGTTTACGCTCGCTCAAAGTCTGTTCCGTAACCTTTTCTCATCACTCATCTAAGCGCATTCTGTTTGATAAAGAATCGCTTCTTTTGGGGGCAGGAGCAGAGGGGAGATAGATTATATTACACAAGAATTTTCCTCTTTGATAAAAGTGAATGCTACAGCTGTTTTGAGTGTCTATCACCCGCCGTGTACCTATCGGAGACATCTGAGGGCACACTGGCGGCTGGGTGTCGGGCCATGCTAACTCATGCGGCAGGAGTGCCACGATCTTGGGAGCAGATCTATATGCCGTCAATAATTTACGATATAATCATTGCCAAAGGTTGAGGTTGAGGTACTTTTAATCTGTGGCCCCTTTCAAAACACACACACACACACACACACACACACACACACACACACACACACAAACACACACACACACACACACACACACACACACACACACACACACACACACACACACACACACGGAGTAAAATGAACAATACAAAAAAAACTTATTTTGCGATGGAAAGACTTGTCAAAACGTCCAGTTTCATTGTTTGAGAGAGAGAACGAACGAACGAACGAAACTTTATTTTCCAAGGATAAAAAGATATAGGTACAACGACCTGTCTTCCATCTTGTCCTTGCTAAACTAGGAAAACTACACTACAAAGAAATCACACACACAGATAAATGATCAATACAAAAGAAGCATAGTAATAAAAACGGGTATACCGGGCAAAACAATCAACTTCATGGACATATTGTTTCATGGCAATGTAGAGGTCTGATGATAGTGTGTACATATATTATGCACACACACACACACACACACACACACACACACACACACACACACACACACACACACACGCACACACACACACACACACACACATATACATATATATAGAGAGAGAGAGACATATACGGGTGGGGGTGGGTGTTTGGGGATGAGACAGACATATACATATGCACACATATAAATACACATACATACCCATATACATATATACAAACTGCCGAGAGGTATGATGTGTGAATATCACGAAACTTTTTGAAAAGAGAATGTTAAGCGCTATGGGTATTACTGTTTATTCGGCTTGGTCTCGTGGGTTTGGTGTAGTAAGTGCTTGTGCAGCCGGGCTCTGAAAGAATTCACAGACGTGGTGGATTTTAAAGTTTTTGGAAGCAGATTCCATTCCCGTGCCCCAGCGTAGGACAGGCTGGACTTGAATATATGTCTAGTCGCGGCCGGGGCACTACCAGATCGTTCCTCAGTGTCTCGTATTGCCTGGGGGGGGGGGGGGGGGTATTTAAAGAGATTAGTCAGGTACGACGGTGACTTTGATAGTGTGATTTTTCGCATGAGTAGGCATTTGTTAAAAAGGTGATGTGTTCTAAGTGGTAACATGTCTAACGATCGAAGCTTATCGTCCGTGTTTACAGGAGGCCCGTCGTATATCAACTTTGCTGCACGCCTGTGCAGTGAGTTCACTTTCTTTAGGTTTGCCTCATTGCACCCGTCCCAGACTGTAGACGCGTAATCAATATGAGGAAGAATGTGGGCATTATAAAACAGTTTTCTGGTGGCAGAATCAGTAAAAGGCTTCAGTTTTGAGAGCAATAATAGGTTTTGCTTACATTGTTTGTGTGTGAATGCCAGCTCAGGTTTTCATCAATTGTAATGCCTAGTGTGCGATGCTCATGTACCTGTGATAATTATGGTCTGTGAACCAAGACGGAGACTAAGGGAGGGGGGATTTAGTTGATGCTTTTGTATTGTTGTCACTAGCATACTTTCGGTCTTTGATGGGTTTGCAATCATTGAGTTACTCCTGCACCACTCCTCAACATCGTTTAAGGTTTGCTGTAGCGAGTGAGTGATAGATGCGACATCTGACGAAGACATATCAAAAGTTGCATCATCAGCAAAGAGACTACATGTGACATCTGATTGTGAAATGTGCATGGGTAAATCGTTGATATATAATGAGAATAAAATCGGAGAGAGAGAGAGAGAGAGAGAGAGAGAGAGAGAGAGAGAGAGAGAGAGAGAGAGGTGTATTGCTATTGACAATTAATTTTTTTTTCAAAGGTATCTTCATACATACGCCAGCTCCATGACACGAGAAAATGTACGGGTCCCGACAGGAACTGGCGAGTACAGCAGCACTCGTGGATAAAACTGCACGTCCAGTGTAAAATGACAATCGTCAACAGCAAGAAAGAAACTTTAAGCATGAAAGTAACTATTCACCCCGTTCCACAATTACATTTACTATGTTTCGTTTCCTATAAATTAAAAAGAAACTTTCATGTTGACAGTTTGCGATTTTTAGAATATTTTACCTTACTAGGTGTAAAATGTAAAATTAATGGCAGCTTCTTTCTGTCTCATGGCAACATAATGGCTTCACTTTGCGCCAGTGAATTCGAACTTGCATGTGTGTTGAAGATGTTATCCTGAAGCTCAAGTTCACAGCTGGCGGAACAGTTTGTGACGTAAGCACGCCGAGGAGCACCAAACATGAAACTTAATACACATATGATACACATAACTGACGTCCCGAGAGACACACCGTGGGGTACGATGCCTCCCTCTGGCTCCCACTCTCGTTTCGCACGTGCAGCACGTCGTTTCCGTGTGTCACGGATCAGCGGAGAGTAATCAGTCCCAGGGTGACTGCAAGGAAACTCAAAGAGCCTGCAACGCTAACCCGCTATTTTGCTTTTTACCCCGAGAGCATCTTTTGCCGCTTCTCCGCCCTGCGTAAAATGCAATCACCTCATTTTTTTGTAGAGGGGGAGAGTGAGTGAGAGAGAGAGATAGATCATATTGCACAAAATTTCTTCGGCAGGATAAGCCATCTGGAGAAGGCATCCAGATCCGGAGAGAATCCTTTGAAACGCTCCACATCCCTCGTTCCGTCGTTGGGCTCGCGCCTTCAGTCGCTTGCTAACCTCCTGCTGAGCGGAAATAAGCTAGGCTGTTTCTCTGTAGCGTTTTGATTTCCTTTTTCTCTGTGTCGCGGTTACGGCCGGTGGGGCGTATTGAACGTGCCAGAAGACCTGGGGTCTTCTTCTGACGGGATCTTCCTCTGATACCCTCACGTCCACTTACGAGGCCGAGACATGGCCTGGCGTAGGGAATTTTCGGTCTTCTGGCACGACTTAGAGAGATACTGCTAGGATCTTTTGACCCTGCTGATACTGGATATTTGATTTTCAATTCAAGCTAGCTGAATTCAGAGCAAGGGGTATATGACACCTTTTAGTGAACTAAGATGAAAATGCTGAAACATTGTATCCGTCTAAAGCGATACATTACTGTAACTAAGCGTATGGAGAAACACAATGCCAATATTACAATCGAACACCAACAGTACTGGCCAGGAACCCGCGCAGTTCTTTAGGACTCACGTAAGAATTGCTACTGGAAGTACATGTAATAATCGGTGCTTCCCCACAACGCCATTGCTGTACGGCCAAGTTATGCCTTAAAGACAAACTTTCATACACTCCTGTAGAACTCTTGGATCATAATCCGTGGAACAAGGGGTCCTAAGAACAGATGATCCCACAGTGACTGCATCGGCAAAGAAAACAACAACAATAATAATAATGAATTGTACTTATATAGCGCAAAATTCTCACAGAGTGACTTAGTGCACGTACTCCCGCACTCATACCAACAAATATGCACACACACACACACACACACACACACACACACACACACACACACACAGCAGCTGAATCAGGACGAGGTAAGTGGGCTTAGTCGAAAGCCAGCCGGAACAGATGCGTTTTCAAGTCAGACTTGAAACGGTCTATGTCCGACTGGTCTCTCAGGCCGGCAGGTAGTGCGTTCCAGAGTGACAAAACAACAACAAAAAGTAAGGAAGGATTTTCCCAAAACAGCCAACCGATCTCTGAAGAACTGCAATGTCAACCGCAAAGAAGTATCCCAGAAGCCAGGGATTATGACCCCGCTGACAGAGCGGAGATGAAAATTTGCCGTTCAATCAAAAACCGATATGAGTCCAGCAACAAATTGGCGTGGAAGCTCCACAAGTTCCCGGGAACCGATCAATGCGGGTCAGGTTTGTGTCTTGTAGCAATGGACCTCACACTGTCACACAGAAGGAAACAGGGGATCTAGTCAGAAGTGGTTGACAGGAATAATTGTAATGAAAATTGTGTAGGTTACTTCGAAGCAACAACAGCCAAAAAAGAGGCTAAAATTTAATACAGAAGAAGGGGATTGAAGTAAGAAACCACAACCATTTGTGAAAAACACAAAAGTTTGTTTCAGATGTTTGTCACAGGTTTTAAAAGAACAGTTTTATTACACTAAATCGTTTAACATATCATCATCTCTCCTGCCAAGCGCTAAAGAAAAGTAGAAAGAGAGAGGGACAGAAAGCTAATAATGAATGCTGATTTCTTCGAGTTTGTTTGGTCATGTCACTGAAATAAAAATAAAAGCTTTCTTCGGGTTTTTCAGGTTTCCGAATTTCTCGCATGGGTTGTCTTCCCAGAGGGATAAAAAGAAAACGATGCAGGAAATTGTTTCCTCAGTAAACGTTTCTGACAAAAATCTTCAGCAATTGTAACGTCAATGGCAGACAAAAAAAAAAAAAAAAAAAAACCTTTTGTGAACTGGGAGAAGCAGGCAACAAGTCTTCTGGGGGCAAATGGCAGGTCAGCTAAGGTCAGCTCCAGGGCGGTTAGCGACGGGAACGAATTATGTCTGTGAAATCACGGTGGAGGAAAACATTCAGCCTTGATTACGAAAATTGCCATTGAAGCGACGGCGTCCCCCTGTAGCTGCAGCGCCGCCCTCTACGTCCAGATAACAGAAATTTAGGACCCGTAATCACAGCCTCTGTTTGACTCAAGTCTACGAGTCTGTCGGCTTTTATGAGACTTGGGTGCCGTTTGGGCACGCTAGGCTGGAAGTTTCGTATTGGAAAAGGGGATGAAAGTTCTGATGAATGGTTGAGTTGTTGGTCGTCTTTTCGCCGAACCGTGTACTTACTGCGTGCTTTATGGCTGAGAGAGAGGAAGATGCGTCTCGGGTGAATGGCGAGCAACTTCTGTTTGTCAATAGTTTCTGTCAAAAAGTCTTTCCGTGGAAGACCATTAACAGTCTGTCCCCGAGGGGATAAATTTTATGCAAGGAAAAAAGTTTGAAAGCTCAGAAAGGCGGGTTTTATTGCTACAGATTTCAAATGGCTCATGTGTATTTGTGGCTTGGCCAGTAGATCGCTGGTTCCCGTTGTCGCCCCAGCTGCATCGTCAACAACTGTCACCAACCACCACCATCATCACCATCATCTTCAACATCACCGTCATCATCATTAACATCGTCGTTATCTTTGTTGTCGCCAAACCAGTACCAATACGTTGTCGTGAACAAACGCATTCACCAAAAACTGCCCCGCATAATTATATGTTTCCTGGCCTCCTGGGAATGACAGGGATTTTCTATGGGTTATCGACGCTCAATCTTCTTGCGTCTGGTCAGCACACATTCACTTCAGCATCCTAAAACAACAGATCATTAAACCATCATCTCCCTTCCCCATACCCCCCCCCCCCCCCCCCCCCAAAGAAAGAAAGAAAAAAAAAAACCCACTGAGGATCATCGAGGACTATCCCCGAACTGTCCCCATTTTCGAGATGCCAAATTAACAGGATCCTGGCTTCTGCATGCAGGCAAAGCTGATTGTCCAGAGCGTGGCGCTGGATCAACTGGTCCTCCTCAGCCTGTCCATCGGAATCCAATAATGGGCTAACGCCGCTGATTGCCCCTGTCCGTTGTGTCGAGGCGGGCCGAGGACAGGCAGTAATGGCGCTTAATTGGAGGGCCTTGTTTGGCTCTGTCAAAACTCATCATCCTCACACTAGCGCGGGCCAAACCCAGCGGTCAGGAGGCTGCTGTTTTCAGAATTGGTTTAGGGTTTAGAGGGATGCATGCTCTTGCTGGCTTAGCTTTTTGAGTAGGGTGGGCCACATGACTTGTACTCCCAGACAAGAAACAGGCCAGAACCAGTACCGCTGAGGGTCAAGCTCTCCGGTAACCTGGAGGACCTTCTGAGGACGACTGCTTTCGTGCGGGCGACGACAGAGAAGAACTTGGCGGTAGAATCGAAATCGGATAATCGTGCGGTAGAATCCCGAGGATAAAAAATCTGCACGAGCCTTCTTTCCAGTGACTCTTGGAACTCTTCCTTACGGTGGACAGAAGGCGCCGGGTATAAAAACAACCTGACCCAAGTCAGTATAAAAGTCATGTTTGCGTACCAACAGCGTATTGAAGTAAATCAGTGTGTGTGTGTGTGTGTGTGTGTGTGTGTGTGTGTGTGTGTGTGTGTGTGTGTTTACTATTTCGTATGTTGCGTTCCCGCTGAATCTCGTCTTTATTATCTGCAAATCTTCAAACTCTCAACTGAATTTATTCTGTTGGTCGGTCGGATCGACGTCCTAACTCTTTTTTTTTTTTTATCCCTCCCGTTGTCCTAGTACCTGTTTGTATTTGACATTCCCTGAAAATTACACCACTACCACAAACCACAACAAAATCCTAATGTTTACACGTATGGTAATGAAGTTATGTTTATATTTTAAAATTTGCTACGTAATATACAGGAACGTTTTGTTCAAAGAAATCAAACAGATGCTTGCCTCTGTCGGTCCCTGTCATGTGCTCGAAGACTTTTTCTGGCCATGGAAAAAGTATTACTTTCATTTAGTCACACTACCGCCAGCGCTCTTTAGACAGATTTGATAAATTCGTCCATTTGCTCGTCCAAATTTTCCAAAGTGAAATGTACGAAACTTTATTTCCTTGTAACGTTGTTTACCTTTTGCGATAAAACAGGAGGAAACGGTTTGCAAATTGCACTGAATGTTCTGGACTATTTACAAAACATTACGAGATCTATTGAAACACTATAAGAAAGGAATGTTTTCATTCACCCAGCGGTTTCTCGTTTACCGGAAATGCAATATCGCAACAACACCCCCCCCCCCCACACACACACCCAAAAAAAAACAAAACCCAAAAAACCGTCAAATAAAAAAAAAAACTCAGCCGATTATCACAGAATCGATCTTGGTTACACATCAAAAACCACATCTCATTTCAGTTATCACATATCAAAATTAAATTCTACACGTATATATTGACGCCCGATGCCCAGCCGACGTCTCAGAAAAGGTGACATTAGTGAACATTGTCTGACTGAAGAAATGAGTTCCATTATCGTGGAGTTTGCCTACACCCAAGAGATGTTCTAAAGTAGCGCAGCTTTTGTTGTCGATGGAGCGACTACAGATGAGGAGCATCCGAACGGAAATGCACGAGCCGTTAATCAAAGGAAACGACAGAATTAGATGTACGTCGAGCATTTGGACCGAGAATTTGCCGACAGGAATGGGAAAATTCGTTTTCACAGTCCGGTGCACATTTAATTATACCTGGCAGACGTTGTAAGGCGCTCATTGTAAAAAAAAAAAGTATATTTTCTGAAAGATCCTCTCCTTCTTCCCTTCAATACGGACTCTCCTCCCCTCCCCCTCTCCCTTTTTCCCCAGCGTACGCTCGTTACAAGAGAGAGAGAGAGAGAGAGAGATGTGCTGTCACCAGTTTTATTACGATCTTCAAAAAGGAAACGGTGGGCGTCGGTGGTCGTGTTCGTCCAGTCTTGGCAGCTCTGCTTTGCGGTGTTTCCGTTTGCTGTAGTTCAGTTTTGGTGGTTGGTTGATAGTGGGGAGGGTAAGTATTGTACAAGTGGTGATGGAGTCGGGGAGAGATTCCTCCTGACAAAACTAAGAGATTTATGATGCCCTGAGACCAGACAGAAAGCAGAGCATGGCAGGTCGTTGACCCCCCTTTTTGGAAATGGTAGAATAAATATGTGCTGCTTTTGGTCCCCCTCCCCCCTCCCGCACCCTGACCTCCCGTCCTCAGTCTTTCTCCACTCGGATTTTGCAAACAGAAATAAGTCACACTCGACTACTTTTGAACAGATTCCCTCGAGTCCCCCCACCCATGTTTCTGTTTTGTCCAGCCAAATGCGGCTTGCTTGTTCGCTAAAGAGGCCAGACCGTCAAAGCCTCCACCATACCCGCACCCCCTACTCTCCTCCCCCCCCCCCCACCCCCAACCCTCACTCTCTCCCTCTCTCTACAGTGGATCGAAGAGGCAGTCACCCGCAGTCCATTACCGCCCATCGCCAAATTATCAAGAGGCGTTGCCCGCACGACCACAGTTGTTTTTGTTCGGTTTACCCCAGTCTCAAACTGCCACCTCCCGAACCGCGACACGTAGAATTTGGTGTTTGGTGACTGCAGAATGGTACTCCCGGGACCCCGCCATTTCAGCCGTTCCGCTTCGTTGTCCTCTTAGAAGCCCTCCAACTAATTACACGTTGCGGCGGTTTAGCGTGAGTTTAATGGACTGTATCCAAAAGCGCGCGTGTCGCCGGCCGTCCAGTAAGCCCCCCGTCAATGCGCATGCGCAGCGGGAGGTACGCGTCTCGCGAGAGAAGCCGAGAATTGAAACAACAGACGGACTAATGGTCTTTAATACAATCTGGACTCCGTACAAACCTCCCACGACAATAGAAGCTTGTTTGGGGGAAAAACAATGTTTTTCTTCTGAGTCAGCTCAGGCGTTTCGGCAGCTGAGGGAGCCGGCGATGCGTGTGTGTTTTGTCGAAGTGAATGGGGATGTGACTCGTTAGCTTGGAGTGAAAACACGAAAACAATTTTTCAGCCTTTGTCTAGAATTTATTGGCGAACTTCTTTGACTTTGGAAACGCGAGCCTCGTTACAAATAAACCACTGAAGCTTTACTGAGAAACCACTGGAGCTACAGGCTGGGAGGAAAAGGGGAGAGAATAAACAGCTTTCGGACTGAACGAAAGAGGGGCGGGGCAAAAAACATCCGCTACAAATTTTACGATTACACCGGAACACTGGATTACTCGCTCGGTAAACTGAATCGATTTGCACCGTAAACTCTCTTAATTTCTGTTAGTGTGAGTCTGTGCAGTGTTTCAGTCTGTGACCGTGTCCTGATAATTATGTACAATGCCGTTTAAAGAACAATTTTTCAAGTTTTGGATGGGGGTGTGTGGGGGTATTTTTGACATACGAAGTCCTTTGTGCTTACACTTACAGGGAGAATCTAGAAGTACTGATCTCAAGTTTTTTAGTTTTACATATACAGAACAGAATATATATATATATATATATATATATATATATATATATATATATATATATATATATATATATATATATAGAACATGTGTGCTTTGTATGCCAGTGGACAAGTCCGCCTTGCCCTATATTGGCTACAAGCCACATTGGAAAGGGGGGGGGGGGGCTACCATGCTGCCGCTGAAACGTCTAACAGATCTAAGGGTATCTCACCATTCATAGGGCCCCCATTCCCCTCCCACCGGGAGGAAAATGGTCGGTACAACCAAGGCCATATGAATTGGTGATTTTAGCCGCTCACGACCATGGTTTCGGGTCAATGGGACCCTCATCAGGTGAGCATGCGGCGATACCCACGAGGGCTGCAGCGTCCAACCAGCACTAAAAGGCTGCCCCAGAATAATCTGGTGCGTCTCCAGTACTAGCAGACGTCGCTACCCTAAAGCTCTGCAAGAGGTTTCAGCGGTAAAAGACTAAATAATTTAGAAGGAGCAATTGCCTAAGTGTAATGTCATGTAATTACATTTAATATAGAATAGGAACAAAGTCGTCGCTAAATCCGAAAACATGCGCTCAATCAGGTCAATTTGAAAGTAGGGGAAGTAAGTAAAGCTGAGAGCGCTCCCTAGATCTAGAACATGTGTGCTTTGTATGCCAGTGGACAAGTCCGCCTTGCCCTATATTGGCTACAAGCCACATTGGAAAGGGGGGGGGGGGGGGCGGCCTACCATGCTACCGCTGAAACGTCTAACAGATCTAAGGGTATCTCACCATTCATAGGGCCCCCATTCCCCTCCCACCGGGAGGAAAATGGTCGGTACAACCAAGGCCATATGAATTGGTGATTTTAGCCGCTCACGACCATGGTTTCGGGTCAATGGGACCCTCATCAGGTGAGCATGCGGCGATACCCACGAGGGCTGCAGCGTCCAACCAGCACTAAAAGGCTGCCCCAGAATAATCTGGTGCGTCTCCAGTACTAGCAGACGTCGCTACCCTAAAGCTCTGCAAGAGGTTTCAGCGGTAAAAGACTAAATAATTTAGAAGGAGCAATTGCCTAAGTGTAATGTCATGTAATTACATTTAATATAGAATAGGATCAAAGGCGTCGCTAAATCCGAAAACATGCGCTCAATCAGGTCAATTTGAAAGTAGGGGAAGTAAGTAAAGCTGAGAGCGCTCCCTAGATCTAGAACATGTGTGCTTTGTATGCCAGTGGACAAGTCCGCCTTGCCCTATATTGGCTACAAGCTATTAGACGTTTCAGCGGTAGCATGGTAGCCCCCCCCCCCCTTTCCAATGTGGCTTGTATCCAATATAGGGCAAGGCGGACTTGTCCACTGGCATACAAAGCACACATGTTCTAGATCTAGGGAGCGCTCTCAGCTTTACTTACTTCCCCTACTTTCAAATTGACCTGATTGAGCGCATGTTTTCGGATTTAGCGACGCCTTTGTTCCTATTCTATATATATATATATATATATATATATATATATATATATATATATATATATATATATATATATATATAGTTAGTAACCCAAGCCAGTTTCTTCCCTTTTTTCTTTCGTGGTTTTTGGAGGACTCTCTTTCTGTCCTTCTGAGCACCTTTGTTCAGTTCCCGTACAGCCTGGTCAAATTTCCACCCAGACATTGCAAAATATCTTGCATACTCCTGGATATGCTCTCGAAGAGTGTCATCATTACTACAAAGCATGCGAAGACGTGTACCGACCCCTGAAATGAGTCCTTTAAATACCGCTGGGGAGTGGCAACTAAAGGGGGGCAGGTAACTGTGACAATGTTTGGAAAATACGTCTGTGACGATTTCACCATTCATCAGGTTTAACTGAACATCCAGGTACTCTGCCGTAATACCATGGTTGAGAGTCCATCTTATATGAGGAGGATGAAGACTTTGTAGATGTGATTCAAAAGCCTCAAAATCTTCTCTGTTGGGTAAGATCGTGAACCCATCATCTCGAAAGCGGCTCCAGTCCAAATGTCGCAGTCTTGGAATCTCTGTAGCCTGAGCAAGCGAGGAAATCATTGGAACGGGACAGTCATTAACCAACTGCTCATCAAGCTCACCCATGACGACATCCACATAGTCACAGGAGTGGCAGGGGCCCATAGCCGTACCTTTGTTGGGTTTTACATACGTAGTGTTCCCATCTCCATCCTCATATTTAGCACAGTTCTCATTTAGTGCTATGTCCAGCGCTTGAAGGATGCAGTTTGTTGTGATTCCAAGAGGAGACGGATGACTCTCTAGAAGTTTACCTGTGGCTGGTACTCCCATATCATTGTTCACATTGGGATATAATGCTACCACATCGCAAACAGCAAAACAAGCGGTGTTTGGAAGAGGTGCAAACACCGCTTGTTTTGCTGTTTGCGATATATATAGAAATGAAAAGGACTGCTCAATCATTCCTGCATTGTCCAAGAGAGGAACTACCCTGAATCACACTAATTTTGACAAAACAGTGCTTGGACAACTTCACTGCATATGGACAACGGCGACTACATTCAGTATGTGTCATTTGTCAGTGTAAAGTGAATTCGAACAATTAAAAGGCTGAGGTATGATATACTCGCTACAGACTCTATCAATAATCCTTACATAAGTTTAAAAAAATAAATTTAAAAAAATCAAAGCGAATTAGTTTATGCTAATGACACCCAAAACTGTTTGAAGAAGACCTACTGGTTGGATTTCCAAACCATCTGTCGTTTCTGACGAGTTCAAAACGAGTTTGGCTTTCACTTTGACAGGGGATATCGTGACGTAGCACAACTGTATCATTATTTCACCACTTGTTCGCTTTAAACACACACACACACACACACACACACACACACACACACACACACACACTCCGAACGGGCGATAACTGTGCTCGACGTTAGCCTCCCGTGCCGCACTTCCTGTCTTAGTCACGTCTATTACTCAACGGAAGAGTTAAACAGTTGCCGTTGAAATTCAAAAGCTACCCGTAAACAGCCCAGTCTAATGGCCCGTCTAGTGATTTATATCTGACAGCCGTGGCTATTAATTACAAAGTGTCGTCCGAGTTTCTAAATGCGTTCACAGTCAATAACGAAGTTCTACCGTTGAGTAAGGAACTGAACGGAGGAGGAGCCCCCACCTACACAGTAGTCGTAAATCAGGCACAAGTAAATGGTTCCATTTCATGGTGGTAGCTGTAGGAATGTGTTCCAAGCGGAACGCACTCTGGAGCATCATTGACAAAAGGTCACAAAAATTATTGTAACACGTAAGTCGCATTGTAACACGTAAGTCCAAGCGGAACGCACTCCGGAGCATCATTGACAAAAGGTCACAATAATCATTGTAACACGTAAGTCGCACCATACTGACTACACGGTGACACTAAGACGGTGGTTTACGAAGCAGCGGACGGAAAGCTCCAGTCGAAAATAGTTTCGCTTGTCCAGGAATAGCCAGTGTTTTCCCGAAGGAGGAGTGGTGTTGTTCCAGTTTTGCCCACTATGACGCGGGAGTTAATCCTCTGGACAGGCACACGCACTGAAAAAACTACTTCATGTTAACCTTCTCTTTTGGTTGGTTGGTTGGTTGGTTGGGTTTCTTCGGGTATTTCGGCTCCCTCCCCTTCTGCTTTGGAAATGTTCAGCCTCACAGAATCTGAAAATAAATACAATTCTAAATTCCGAAACTGAAATAGCTGAACTGGCCCTCCGCACCATGTGATTATAATATGTTCATGTCCAATGTGTGAGAGAATGCTATTTTCTCGTTGCTCCGTCTTTGGTGTCACCCTCAGGTGGTGGAAAAGGACGTTAAACCCCAAACCAACCAACCAACCAACCAACCAACCAACCAATACTACTACTACTACTACTGCTACTACTACTACTACTGCTACAACTACTACGACTACTACTACTACTAACTGTGAATTGTGTGGGCGCTTTACCCAATTTCGGGAATCGGCTCAAAGCGCTGGGAGCTGAACCCAACACGCACGCTCCAGTGAATCACACGAATTCTCTCACACATTGGACATGCCCACATTACAATCACGTGGTGCGAGGGGTCAGCTCAACTATTTATGTTTCGGAATTTAGAATTGTGTTTATTTTGCGATTTTGTGGAATCGAACCCACGACCCGAGCATTTACAGTCCGACCCTTCACCATTCGGCTATCCCGGATTCCCATCTTGCCGTTTGGTATAGCGGAGAGGTTGGTAAGCACACTGCACAGTAAGACCCAACTCCAGATTCAACCTCGACAGTCAAGTTTAAGTCGTTTATTGAATGACCAAAGGCCTACATCAAGGGGCTGAGCGTAACCTGCAAAATACAGTTGAAAACGATCATAACATGACACGGACTCAATCACAAATACAGTGCCAAGATTAAACTATAACTAAATGGAATTTCCCTCATACGGAGGGCATGGAGTACTAAAAACCTCGACAGTCAATGTAGGGGTCTAGCAAAACAAATCCTGCGATTTGGAGTTATTGCAAAACCGTTCGCACTATCGGTCTCCGCAGTGCGGTCGAGTACTTAGTAGAATGGACGGGGTCTTACGCCAACCTACCCGCGAATGAACTATAAATGTCGCTGGAAAGGTTTAGCAAAAACCCCCCTTTGCCTCATACGGACGAGCACACGTCCTTTGCGTGTTACCGGGCATTAGGGTTGAGCCGTCAGCTATTTCCAGAGATTGGCTTCATCCCGTCAAAACCAGGGCTTCGGTCCATGCCAGCAGCTTTTCTTGTCGCAAAGGTTTCCTTTCCCACTCAAATCGTCCCCCGGGAGTACGCTGCACAATTTGCCGATAACTCCGAAGTGTCCAGCATTTCGTTAATGAAATGTTTGGCGCAAACAAACTGGCGAAAGGTTTAAAATTTTCTGGAATTTGCCGATAATGGCGGACAAAGCTAGGAGGGGGGGGGGGACGCTTTGCACTGACATGCTGGTTTGTTCGATATTTCAGGTTTTCAACTGATACTGAGCGACTTTTTTTTCGGTGTGCGCAGAGTGTTTCACGTCTTTTCCGCAAATATTTTGAAAGAACCAGTTTGGGAGATGCCAAAATTTCAGTTCATTTCAATTCAGTTCATTTCAATGCAATACAATGTCTTTATTAGTCCTCGCAGAAGTTAGTGTTGCGTGGCCTTTCACAAATAAAACGTGACCGTATAGAAATAAATGGCATAATTATCTGCTTTGGAAATATTGAGCCCACAAAATTTGAAAATAAAATGCAATTCTATATTGCGAAACTTAAATAGCTGAGCTGACCCTTCCCACCACGTGATTGTAATGTGTTCATGTCCAGTGTGTGAGAGAATGCGTGTGATTCACGTGAGCGTGCGTGTTGGGTTCTGCTCGCGGCGCTTTGAGCCACTTCAAGAAACTGGGCAAGGCGCCCCACAATACACAGTTATTATTATTATTATTATATCTGTTGAAAGTGCAATGACAATAATAATAATAATGAGTATTGTATAGGCGCTTTACCCAATTTCGTGAATCGGCTCAAAGCGCCGCGAACTGAACCCAACACGCACGCTCACGTGAATCACACGCATTCTCTCACACACTGGACATAAACACATTACAATCACGTGGTGCGAAGGGTCGGCTCAGCTATTTAAATTTCGGAAATTAGAATTGCATGTATTTTTCAGATTTGGTGGGCTGAACATTTCCAAAGCAGAGAGGGAGGAAGCCGGAGTACCCGGAGAGAACCCCCGACGATCGGCCCGAATGAACGGTGCCACATACGAAAATGAAACATTCTTTGCCCCAAGTGGGACTCGAACCTGACCTCTCGCTTTGGTGACAAGTCTCTTAACAACTAGACCCCCGAGCGCCCCCAATGCATAGTGAGAGAAGTGCACAACGTTTCCTTACAGGTCTCCGTAGATCACACCAAACCAATCGCTGGTACCACTGATAATTTTATGAAACAGTTGTGGCGGCTTGGGAAATTTTGCACAACGAAATGTCACACAACCACGACTCCAACCCACGCGCCACCTATACCATATTTTCTGGCATCACTCTCATATTTTCCTCTGCAGGAATAGAATAGCAGCAATGTGCATAGTATGGTCACGGCAAACGATCTTCGTTACGAAACCAGAGTCACGCTCTAGCAACAACCCCTTTCCTTGTTTATTTTATCACCACCCTTCGACACAATAAAGAGGATTCAGACGATGATACTGACGTGAAAAGTAGTGCAGCCACAGACAAACCCCCAAAAATAAAACCCTTGGCGGCGACACCCGAGAAATGAGAGAGCGGTCTTTGTCCAGATCGTGGCTGTCAGACAGAAGCGTGGCGACACATCCACCCGTCAAGTCACCCGAGACAGGAGGGAGATTTATGAGTCGGCACTGGCCGTATAATGGTTACGTCCGGGCATGTGTCGAGTGGGACGTAACGATTACAGTTACAAGTCGTTTGCTGAGGTTGCAGTGTGCGTGGCATCTGGACCGTCAGTCACTGGTGCAAAGCGAAACCGACCAGGGTGAAAGTAGAGGCCGCCACAATGGCGCAGAGGTGCTAGTTCTGTGGTAGGGTCGATGGTGGTGCGAACCAGAGGTGATTCCGTTGGATTACTTCAGCTCACCAATTAATATGGCTACAGTCCTCATGATTTCAATCGATAAACAGGCTACAGTATATGTTATGACAGTCTGTTGAGTGACATAACCACAGCTTGTGTGTGTGTGTGTGCGTGCGTGCGTGTGTGTGTGTGTGTGTGTGTGTGTGTGTGTGTGTGTGTGTGTGTGTGTGTGCGTGTGTGACAGACCATAAGCCATAGGATGGTTTTCTACAGTGTGTGTTGGGACAAGAAACGGTCTTGTATTTTGACGAAGTCTTGAGAGATGAAAGTATCCTCCAGAAACAGTCTTTCAGTTTGAGGAAGCCTTGAGACTCTGAGATGAGAGAACAAAGTCAGTGTCCACCAGAAACAGTCTTTTAGTTTGACGAAGTCTTGAGAGATGAAAGTACAAAGTTAGTACATGTATTGACCTATCCGGCGCTACAAGCACCTGGCTGCGACTGCAATGTGCTTAAAGTACTATGGAGTACGTGACTCTTTTCAAAACTCAATTTATCATTATTTATGTGCTATTGAACCCTTGTCCAGAACAATGCGTCGCAATGTTGTGTTCACTGACAATTTGTGTTGTCTTTTTGTTTTTCTCAAGCTGACGTTGACTGTGAAGTTTTTTTTAAGTGGACTGATCTGGTATATGTAACTTAGGAAAGCTTGCAGAACGTTCCTTGGCATTGCTGGTATTCGTAAGTGTTAAACGCACTCGTAAAATACGTCCGTGGTAACAAAAAATGCTTCTCTGCGTTTGCACAGCGAGACCAAATCCACGCATTCTTACAGAGTGCATCAACGTATCACCTTTTTATTGTGTTTATATCAAGTGTCCGAACAAGCGTGGTGTAATTTACTGCTGCTGTAAGCTGACACTTTCTCAGGACTGTCAAATGAACGTCTTCGCACCACAAAAGGGCATTTAACACTGACGACTCCACGATTGTCTTCTTTAATCCGCCTCTTGATCGTCAGACTTAATTCAGCCAACACAGGCTGGGCGTAGATTAATCGCCAAAATCTGTTTTAAAGTCTCTGTCGCCTTTAAGTCTAAAGAGGCGTATAAAACCTGGAAACTGCGCCGTCAGGACGGGATTTGAAGATTAAGTGTGCCTAGTAACAGAAAACTCCGGGGATTGCGGGACCCTTTGAACTGTCGGACGACACCGGGTAGATGTGTATTCAGACACCATAGGCACTCTTCAGGTAAAGCTTTGTTCTATTTTAAGGAGATTAAGTAATGATGGCGGTGCAGTAGGTGCCATCTCTCTCTCTCTCTCTCTCTCTCTCTTCGTTTGAAACTATAAGATTTACCGCTCCACCTGCCGTGGGCGTACAGTGCTGCTAATGTAAGATGTAGATTAAAAGCTTAAATTCACTGAAATACGACTCAGCCAGTTTGTTTTATTACAACAGCACATTCAGCTCTGCGACGCGTGTACCAGTATTCACCCTGGCCGGTAACACGTTAATCACTTAGTTAAAAAAACAAAACGAAACAAAACAAACTCATAAATACTGAAGGCTTCTGTAGTCTCAATTTGCACGCGTACGCTGTACACAAAGTAAGGAATACCTTGAGGTGTGAATCAAGTTGTCTGGGCATGCTGCTATTGTTGGGGTGGTTCGTTGTTTGAGGGTTCAGTGAACGTCTTTTCCCACTACATACGGGTGATATCAAACACGGGGCAACGAGGAAAACGCCAGCACAAATAGTTGGCTCCAGCCGGGATTCGAACTCGCGGCCCGAGCAGGACATGCTGCGAGATAACTGTCAATTGTTCACACGTTTCGAGAAGACCTCATCTGAGGGAAAAGAACCGAGAATGAAAGACACTGAATATGCAACCATGTTCTTTTGTTCTCTTTTATAGTAATGCATGGACATTGATCAGAACTTACCTACCGGAACTCAAAGGCAACGACAGTGTATAACAAATATAAAAGTATGTGTGTGTGTGTGTGTGTGTGTGTGTGTGTGTGTGTGTGTGTGTGTGTGTGTGTGTGTGTGCGTGCGCCACGGTGTGTGTGTGTGTGTGTGTGTGTGTGTGTGTGTGTGTGTGTGTGGTGATGGTTTAAGTCCTTTTTCACCACATATGAGTGATATCAAAGACGGGGCAACAAGGAAAGACCAGCATAACTATCTGGCCCTACGACCACTCATGACCCGAGCATTGAAACTTCAACGCTCTACCAGTGCCGTACCAGTCGGTTGTCCCGGGTCTCCATTACAAGTTCGAGCGGAAAATCGTACAAAAGTGCCATCGCCATATTCAAAGTTCAGTTCGCATAATAATATTAATAATAGAATATTTATATAGCGCCTAACCTTATCTAAGCTCTAGGCGCTTTACATAAAATACATATTTATTCATATTAAGACATAAAACACAAAAGACAGATAAAACAAACAAGTAAAACTGACAAAACAGATAAAAACCAATAAAAACTCATATCCACACACACACACACACACACACACACACACACACACACACACACACACACACACACACACACACGTTCCCTGCGCACACAGGCACTCACACCAGCAGAACGACAACATGGCACTGCTATGAGAGGGTGAAGAGATGGGTTTTCAGTCGGGACTTGAAGGTTTCCTTATTAGAGATGTGCCGGACGGGGCGTTGAAGATCTTTTGATATTGATCGACGTGAACCGTGCTGCAGCCCACGCCTACCCGCCATAGCACCAGACAGACGCCAAGTGCCATCTGTAGTTCGTGAAGGTTCACTGACAACAATGGTTTTCAGGTGGTTGCATGTACCACTCCAACCTGCATCTTCAAGACGTGACGTTCCTTGACTCCAACACTGTGGTACAGCAGCTCCTTATCCCTCCACCAGCCAGCCTCCCCGTGTGGCATGTCCCGGGGGGGTCAAGGTTGGTTAGCCATGTCTGTTACGCCTGTGATGTGGTCAGCCCTGGCCGCGCCCATTTGCTACTGCGGCATTCCGTACCAGCATGACCTTGTCAGGCAATACACTGCACGACGTTGTGGAGAAGCTGGTGGGGGGCTGTACATCACCATGTTGTGCAGAACTGACTATGCCTGCTGAGCGTAGCTTTGCATTGTTTCGGAGCATGTTCTGTGGTAAATCACCGGTGGAAGGGTGCTTCGTACGGTTTTCAATGTGCGCCTGCATGCATGTCATGGAAAACCTGCGGTCTGGAATCTCATTGTTTTAGCGCCGGTGCGTGAGGTCTTGTCTGTTTATCTGTTGTTGTTTCTTTTTGTTTATTTGGTTTTTTGTTTGTTTGTTTGTTTGTTTGTTTGTTTGTTGTTGTTTTTTTTTGGGTTTTTTTTTTTTTTTTTTTTTGGGGGGGGGGGGGTGTTTTGTAGCCGACCGTTGGATGATGTCCAAATTGTTTTTGTAATGTTCCCATCTAAGTTGTTGTTGGTTTTCTTTTTCTTATTAGAAGTTTTGGAAGTCTTTTCGTTCTTTCATTGTTCTCATCTGATCAAGCATTTAGCTCTCCTGTGCTGAAAATTAAAGTAGTAGTTGTTGTTGTTGTTGTTTTTTGTTTTGTTGTTTTGTTTTGTTTGTTCATTTTTTATCCGACCGTTCGATGATGTCCACGTTGTTTTTGTAATGTTCCCATCTAAGCTGTTGTGGGTTTTCTTTTTCTGGGAGTCTTCGGGTTTTCACCGTTCTCACTTGATCAAGCATTTTGCTCTCCTATTCTGAAAATTAAAGTAAATCGCCTAAAACTTGAACGACACGCAGCTCTCTTCTCCTGAAACCTTCTCAAGCACTGACCAGCAGCAAATCATGTTCAACGTCCCGTGACAGCGTGCACAACATTGTGCACGTGCCAAACCCATCGAACCGTGCCCGCTGCCGTCCTGCAGGAATGCCAGGCTGAAGACAAAAGCAATGACCAGCTACAAGAATTATCATGATGGATCGTTGGTCACTGCATTCCCTGTCAGTTTGGCCTTCTCATTGTCTTCCCTTGGTGCGGTTTTCCGGGTTATCATGTACTACATCTGCAGAATCCGCCACCAGTTTTATCCGATGTTGTGGACAGAGAAACAGTTTTGGTTATTTTCACCAAGGCCACTGATTCACTAAATAGTCTGATTTGTGTTTCAGAATAATGATTTATCCGCGATCTTAAGGAGGTACGTTCGTGAGTGATTCCCAACGCTTCTCTACGTTTGTCTAATGGCAGATGGGTTAAACTGTCTCACTATAAGCTCGAAACACACACACTTTTTTTCAGTCTGGGTTCAGTGTTTGTTGAAGTTCAGTCTGCCGCTACAGAAGTGAACTTTGGAAGGCGACCTATGCAGTAGCTGGTTTTAAAACAGACAATACTGTGTAAAGCTTGTGACGGATGATCTGCTCGGAAACAGACAGCTGTTTACAATAAACGATCAAAGTACGGACGCGCGCATTTTTCACTGGCCTCATCGTCTCTGTATCTCTGCTACCTGTAACACGCCACCTGTACACCAGTGTTTGATTTCCATGTCCAAACACAACACCTCTGCAGCCTCTTTCATCCTGCAATATCACAGACTCTTGAAGAATGGCTTGGCGATCATTTGGCACGGGGATCGGACCAGACCCACTGACAAATGGCACTGTCCAACAGCCCTCCACCACGAGACACGCGTTCCTGTTTCAATACAAGTAAACACAGCGCGTTCTTTGAAGTTAGGGTCGTTGCTGGTGCACCAGCGCTCGCTGCACTGACGGTGCACAAGTACTGGAGGTGATAAAGTGGAAGGGATGCAGTTTCAGTGACAGTTACCAAGTCATTCGTAATTCTGCTTGTAATTGGGATAAATAATTCAACAGTCAAATGATTGAATGGCGTCTTTAATTGTTGCTGTCGAAGTTGACGTAACATTCCTGCTCTTGGAGCTTTCTTGGTCTTCTAGTTTGTAGGAAACTCTCGGGTTTTATGTTTGTTTGCTTGCTTGGTTTGTTGCTGTTGCTGTTGTTGTTGTTGTTGTTGTTTGGTTGGTTTTTTTGTTGTTCATAAAGTAATTTGAATTGAGTTGAATTTTTTCCTGCTGCTCTCAGTGCACAGCGTCAGTGATGCTCCGCAACTTTCTTTTCCAGGATCAAACTTTTTCTAAAACTAGGCGATACAGTGTTTGAAAACTGAAAAGTAACTAAACCACATATTCATATTATTGAAAAGATTAAGCTAGAATGAAGACCAAAAACAAAAACAAAAAACAACCAACCATGCTAAATTCAAGCGCTCTCCGCCTGTATACGCGATGTACTGCTGAGACTGAAAAATGCCAGTGTTTTGACGAGAGAGAGAGAGAGAGAGAGAGAGAGAGAGAGGATGTTTTCTCTTGGGTGGTAACCATCCGATCTGTAGAAAATTAACGAATTTACGATCCGCGCTGTTCTTTAAATCGATCTCTGTCGACTCTCCTCACTGACGTGCGCAAACAAACTTTTACTGCACGTGCGCTGGTTGAAACGAGGCCAGCCGCTTGTCATTACAAAGTTTGTTGATTTTACAGGTTATTTTTGCCGGAGCCGCGAGCCGTGCACTGTGTATCATTAATCAAAAGCAAGTGTAGATCAAAAGAATGGTTGTAAATTTGAAGCCGTGATCCATCAGTTGACCCTTGTAGTGTTTATCAAGCACTTTGCAACATTGAGTAGAAATCAAGTGGGAGGAGAAGCGCGGTGAGGAAGGGAAGAAGTTGGAGGGGCGCAGGCGGGGGAGAGAGGCGGGTCTGGTGATGGCAGTTCTGTGTGTGTGTGTGTGTGTGTGTGTGTGTGTGTGTGTGTGTGTGTGTGTGTGTGTGTGTTGAGGGTGGGTGGGTGGGTGGGGAGAAAACGAAGGCCCCATAACAAAAGACTAAAAATAACGCATTTGGGATGTGTGTGTGTGTGTGTGTGTGTGGGGGGGGGGGGTGATCCGGGGAATGAACAGAGAGCGAGGGAGGAATAACAAAAGAATAAAAACAACTGACGCTTTTGTGAGGGAGGTGGGGGGGGGGAGGGGGTGGTGAGGGGGAGATGGGGGGGGGGGGGGGGGTAGGGTGCAAGAACTGACGAGCAACAAACCTGTACTGAACTGGCAGAGTATAGACAAACACGGTACATGTTATTCTAGGTAAAGTCACAGGCAGCCATGAATGCAAGAGCCGCACAATCCTTTCCGAAATACCGAAATAGAAACCGGAAGGGTACATGTACATGGGCGCAAAAAGTAATCGACACAGACTCCATTTCAAAACGTTGGTACATATATACTGCACCCGATTATTGCTCGGCGGGGTGGGGAGGGAGTGGAGGGGGGGGGGGAGGGGGCTACACACTCACACTGAACAGACACCCGTCAGTAACCACGTCATCAGTTACATAAAAATTACCTGAGAGGTACAGCCATCACAGGTATGACTTGCCTTTCCGTCCTACTGACAGGTAGTGGTTTCCCTGTCACCTGTGGTCCTGATTTCAGGTATCGCATGCTGTGATCGTCATATGGCGAGACGCTGGCGCTACGGGCATACGGCAACACTACAGTCAGAGCAGCTGAAGACGTATTGGCTTTTAACGTGACCGGAGTTCTCTTGCACCCGACTGTTTTATGGAGCAGATCACTTTGATTTTTATCAGCATTCAACAGCTTGTAATGGTCGATGGTGCGTGAAAGCTTTAGCGCCGCCTGAAAAGGGGGAACGTGGATAAGACTTCAGTTACAGGGGGTGGGTGGCGGGTGTTTAGGAATTTAACGTCCTTTTCCACCACTTAAGCTTCAGTTACAGAAGCAGGAATACCATTCATTGCAAGCTGTAGTAGTTGTTTCTGTTTGTTTGTTCGCTTCTTGTTGTTTGGATTTTGTTTTGTTGTTGTTCTTGTTTATTTAGGTGTGTGCGTTGGGGCGGGGGTGGATGGTCGGATGGGGGGGGGGGGGGGTCCTTCAGTTTTCTTAAAAATGCATAGTATTCAAAAGACTTGAACAGGCAATCGCAGTTTAAGGATGGGGGCAGTCTGCTGTTCAAGGCGAAAATCCACGTACCAAAACTGCTGCTGAGTTGCACAGTTGCAAAACGTCTAAACACGTGATCGCCGGAATCAATCGAAAGTCCCGAGTGAAAATGCATGTAACTGAATTGAATTTTGATGTTGTAAGGTGTTATCTAGAACATGTAGCAGATCGTGAAGTCAGAAGAGTCTTACGTTTCCGTACTGTGACACCAGACTACCGAAGGGTGTAACGAGAGATGTAACCTACTCAGAGAGTTTATAATAATAATAATAATAATGAGTATTGTATAGGCGCTTTACCCAATTTCATGAATCGGCTCAAAGCGCCGCGAACTAAACCCAACACGCATGCTCACGTGAATCATACGCAATCTCACACACTGGACATGAACACATTACAATCACGTGGTGCGAAGGGTCAGCTCAGCTATTTAAATTTCGGAATTTAGAATTGCATTTATATTTAAAATTTGGTTGGCTGAACATTTCCAAAGCAGAGGGGGAGGAAGCCGGAGTACCCGGAGAGAACCCCCGACGATCGGCCCGAATGAACGGTGCCACATACGAGAAGGAAATATTCTTTGCCCCGAGTGGGACTCGAACCCCTGACCTCTCGCATTGGTGACAAGTCTCTTAACCACTAGACCACCGACCGCCCCATACACAGTTATACAGCAGTTAGTAAAGTTCGTCCTCTAGGTTTAGGGTTAGGGTTAGCTCATGATATGGGTCCAATCACTATACAAGCCGGTTGGCCGGTGTAGGAGGCAAAAAAGACTTCCAGGAAAAAATCCTGGGAGTGTATTTTTCCTAGGAAAGAAACACTGCAGGAGTGTAATCTTCCTAGAAAAATAACACTCCCAGTGTTATTTTACCGGGAAAAAAGCACTCCTCTAGTGTTTTTTTTTTTTCTTTCTCCCGCAGTGTTATTTTCCGACAACACCGACCGTAGTGTATCTATGCGAGGTGCAAATGGCCATAGAGCACAACATATACCAACACAGCGTAAATAACAAGAGCGAAAATCTCGCTCGGCAGTTGCAACCAGTACCCCTCAGCCCTCTGAATGCAAGCATACCCCTCTCAGAGCTTGCATACATCCGCGGTGTTGTTTGTCGCATGATTTATGCAAGTGTCGTCAGCCTGGAAGGGAGGGGAACCCGACACCCGCCCGATCACGAAGGCACTGGCCCCTCACACAGCGGGGACCCAGGAAATCAAATGTCTGCTCTCCCAAAATATTTTGTCATTAGCTTTGTCATCCTCCCCCTAGCAAGCGACACAGAAGTAAGACAATCTTTTCTGCAGTGTGGAAAAGATCCGCAAGATTTATGTGACCCTCGTGGCCAACAAATTGTAGGGTTCTTTTCAGAGGTCGTCAAAAACCCGTATACGTGTCTTTGTGACTTTAAAATTTATATGCAACACACTTGGGTTTAGTCACTGCTGCTGTTTTTATCTGTTTGAAGCATGGGGGGGTTCTAATGCTTGGCTCAGCGAATATTCAAACCTGGTTGTGACTGTAACCATGGAAGCTGCGTGCTCTCTCTCTCTCTCTCTCTCTCTCTCTCGTGTGTGTGTGTGTGTGTGTGTGTGTGTGTGTGTGTGTGTGTGTGTGTGTGTGTGTGTGTGTGTGTGTGTGTGTGTGTGTGTGATCCCCGTTAAATTTTGTGCTTACCAGATTAGATTGATTGTGGCACAAATCGCTTTGTTAAAGGCCAGGGCCTAACAAATAAAGAAGTCTCTCTCTCACACACACACACACACACACACACACACACACACACACACACACACACACACACACACACACACACACACACACACACACACACACACACACACACACACATTCTCTCTCTCTCTCTCTCTCTCTCTCTCTCTCTCTCTCTCTCTCTCTCTCGGGGTAGAGCATTGGACTGTCAATGCTCGGGTCGTGAGTTCGAATCCCGGCTGGAGCCAAATATTATCCTGGCCTTTTTCTCGTTGCCCCGTCTTTGGTATCACCCTTACGTGGTGGAAAAGGTCATTAAGCTCGCAAACACCCAACCGCCTCCCACCATGTGTGTGTGTGTGTGTGTGTGTGTGTGTGTGTGTGTGTGTGTGTGTGTGTGTGTGTGTGTGTGTGTGTGTGTGTGTGTGTGTGTGTGTGTGTGTGTGTGTGTGTGTGTGTGTGTGTGTGTGTGTGTGTGTGTGTGTGTGTCTCTCTCTCTCTCTCTCTCTCTCTCTCTCTCTCTCTCTCTCTCTCTCTCTCGTGTTTGGCAGTATACTAGTGGTATAATTATGCACTCAGAACAATGTTTGTTTCACCAAACAGTGCGAGTGCATCTTCAGTCTTAAGTTCACAGCTTTAACAATCCTTAAAAATGTAAAGAAGTCAACAACATGAAACGAGTGCTGAGCCAGGCAGTTTTGATTTACTAATTTACATGGAATACCCTATGCAGTTTACCCGCACCGTTTTTTTTTCAGCAGGTCCTCCGAGGAATGTATTGTCTGCGTGTTATTGTCGTGGGCGGTCGAGATGAGCTGATGTTATTGGCAAGGACTGCATGAAAAATTACCGCAGACTCGAGGGACCTTCCAATCAGGCAGAAATAGCAAGAGAAATTCTTTCATACTTGAGAAAACCTGGGGGAAAAAAACTTTGTGGCAGACGATGTCTTATATTGATACAATTTTAGTGGATAGATTGTGTCAAGGGAAACCGCCGGTTCCAGCCAAAATACGCTTCACACACACACACACACACACACACACACACACACACACACACACACACACACACACACACACACACACACACACACACACACACACGCGCGCGCACAGACCGTGCACAGAGAGAGAGAGAGAGAGAGAGACAGAGACAGAGAGAGAGAGAGAGACAGAGACAGAGAGACAGACAGACAGACAGAGAGAGAGAGAGAGAGAGAGAGAGAGAGACAGACAGACAGACAGACAGACAGACCGACAGACAGACAGGCACACAGGCACACAGACAGAGAGCGACAGAGAGAGAGAGAGAGAGAGACAGACAGACAGACAGACAGACCGTGCAGAGAGACTGTACAGAGAGACAGACCGTGCACAGAGAGAGAGATGATGATGATGAAACGTTTTTTTATTCAGGATAAAGCATTTAGGCATTACTGCCTGTCTTACAAGCTGTCCTGCTAGTCTACGTTAAAGGGTAAAAAGACAACATCAAAACAAGGGGGAAAAAGGGGGGGGGAGAGAAAAAAGACAAACAAAAGTATTAACTATCTAAAAGAAATGAAGAAGAGAAAAGTAGACATGATAAACAATCAAAACACACGTGGCATTTGTGGATGATATTGGCTGTATGCCAAGTAAGAACTTCAAAGTCGTCACTAACATTCGAAAACATGCATATAACACATTTCTACCTACATGGTCAGATGAGCGTGTCGTGTAGAATTTGTTTGAAGTCAGTGAATTTGGAAATGTTTTGGATACTTAGTGGTAAAGAGTTCCATATGGATGCCCCTGAGAAAGACAGGCTACATTTGTAGATATCAACCCTTGGACGAGGCACTGGGAGCAGACTGTTCCTTGTGTTGTGTTGTTTATCGTGTTTGAAATTAAACAGTTGATGAAGATATGTTGGGGCTTTGCAGTAGACAATTTTGTGCATTAGAGAGAGAGAGAGAGAGAGAGAGAGAGAGAGAGAGAGAGAGAGAGACAGACAGACAGACAGACAGACAGACCGACCGTGCAGAGAGACTGTACAGAGAGACAGACCGTGCACAGAGAGAGAGAGAGAGAGAGAGAGAGAGAGAGAGAGAGAGAGAGAGAGAGAGAGAGACAGACAGACAGACAGACAGACCGTGCACAGAGAGAGAGAGAGAGAGAGAGAGATGGTGATTCCAGATCTCCTAAATCCAGACAGCCTGGACAGCCCAAGACACAAATCTGGGTCCGCCTGTCACAGATCCCTTCCCTGTGTCAACCACTGATCCCCAGCTAGCAAGGCTCTGGTGGCCAGCAATAAGATCGACTCTGGACTCGTCCCCCCATGATACCATTATCCTAAATCATTTGCCCGTCCCCCATCCCTTGGCTTGCTGTATGCCGGACACTCAGTGTTGACCACAAACCAAACCGACACTTACTTGCTCCGTTTGACCTGTGCGCTTGGTCTGTTCTCCATGAAAGAGTGTCCTTTTACGCGGTTCTCTGTCAAACCCTACGTCATCATTCAGTCATTGGCTCTAGAAATGATGAACTGCCGGTTAGATAACTATATCGATCGAAGTTCTTTTTTTTACGACCAAGTTACAAGCGATTTTCTTTGTATCAGCTTTATATAAATGAAAACGTATCTATCGGGCGCACTGGTAACAGGTCCTAATGTGATCGGCTCCTACAAAGGGGGACAAGGAGTGATTTGGGGCATAATATGGAGTTATAAGTATCACTGACAAGTGCAGAAAATAAGCTTGCTTTTGGTTAATTATCATTTCAGAATCATGGTTTAGGCCCGAGACACGTTTCTTGAAAACTTGCAGTTTAAACGCGGCCATTTTTAGAAAATGCCTGGTAAAACGTGACACAGGATTCCTGCCAGTACAGCGTATTAATTTTGTATCATATGGTCGTTTTCACATGTTTGTGAGCTACATTCAGCCTTGTAACTTTCAAAGAAGTTGTACACGTATTAGTTTCTATAACGACCTGAAAATGCACAAATCTCAGAATCACTAAAACTGACCCCCATCAGTTTTGGCAGCTTTTCTCAAAGGTGTCTGGGCAACATTGTCTCCCTTTTGTGGGCTCCCATCACAAATACTGTTCAACAACTAGACTCTGCTGCAATTCCTGTACGACTATAACCAGCTCATGGTAACTGAGGATCTTAAACGGCTTTAAGAAATTACTGTTTCGTGTAAATTTGCTCAGTGCCATTAAAGATTCCAGAAAAAAAAACCACTTTAGTTTGTATGAAGTCATGATATAGAATTTGCTTATTTATATAAAGAACAAAAACGGTTGTCCAGCCACTACCGCGAGGTCTGTTTTCTCGCACACTGACGGATGAACTGTCCAAGGAGATAGCCAGAGGAGCAGGCAAACAGGCAAATCCTCATCCGGGCATCATACACAGATTGCATTATCCCAAATCCCCCCTCCCTACCCCCGCCCCAATCCGGCCTTCGCGGTATCGGCAGACGATATTTACCCAGTCAGTGGCAATAGCGAATTGAAGGCTTTAGCAGTCGCATCCTCGCCGGCTCAACCCTCTGGAGGCAAATACAGTTGGAAAAGAGAAAACAAGCCTTCCTAGTAATCATGTGCTTCTAATGGGGCCATTTCCACGGCTGTGTATTTGCGCAACGGTAACATCTAAACACAACAGGGGGGATAAATCCTTCATCGCGCGTCGTCCACATTATGTCTCGTCTGCTAATTTCCTTGCAAGCGAGTCGGAAACAACTTGAAAGGCGGGAAAGGGGAGAGAATCGAAGACGAGATTGTTGCAGCTTTGAGACGCCGTCTGTCAGTCAGCGGTATCTTGTTTCCCCACTGAAGCGGAGTGTCGTGAGGTGAAAATCACAGTGCAAACGCATTGAAATCAGCGATTTAAATGCCACGAAAATAGCATGGCCTTTGGATTCCCTCTGTGTGACTCCTACACATTGGGTGAGAAGAACGTTGTCGCCACTGCTAAGGCGTTGATAACGCACCTGCTTCATCTTGAAACCTGTGAAATGTCAAAGCATTACTTTCATCATCCTTGATGGAAATCCATTTAGGTTATTTTTATGTTGTTTCCATAGTAATGCATGGCATTACAAAAGACTCACCGTGACGACAGAAGGTCACTGAATGGAAACAAGATATTGGGGTGGTGACCATCTTGTTTTGGCAGTTAGATGATGATTTAATTTTTACCATTCTGTTTCTTTGTTTGCTAGTTTGCTTTTCTGGTTTGTTTGTCTGGTTTGTTTGTCTGATTTGTTTGTCTGGTTTGTTGTTTGGTTTGTTGGTGTGTTGGTTGCTTGGCTGGGTGGTTAGTGACTTGACGAGAGAAATTTTGGACCAACCGGGCCAGCTGGGTCATATTTACATTCATTTGTGAATGAATCTGTGTACATCAGCGCCCTCTCATGATCAGTTTTCTTTTTCTCTCATCGATTGTTCACTTATCTGAGCATCCTGGCTCATTGCAGTTAAATCTGCGTTTCCATTTACTAGGTCGTCTGTACAACAAACCATGGCTAAGAATGAAAGGTTCCTGTCTTAAGAAGCTGCCCAAAGCCCGTCCGTGGACGCCGCAAGAGTTTGAGGAACATGTCCTGCTAATCTTTGGCTCTAACGACAGTTTCCATCCTGAATGCGCGCACGAAGCGGCGTGGGATGTTCTTTGCCATCATCATGATCCGGAAGAAGCTTAACGGCCCAGCAACGCAGGCAACGATCCCTGGAAACAGACGAGCCCAGGAACATGCCTGGCGACAATAGGAGATGCGTGTGGGACAAGATCCCCAGGGCCATCTCACGCCTTGTCATGTTCTCTACTATACTATATCACCGGCCAGACAGAATCTCCCAAACGACCCCTGCCCGCGACTTACACTAGTTCCGCCCTGACCATAGCGCAGGTCAAAGCCGCGCCTTTACCTCATTTGCCACAATAAGCAATTTCGCTTATGAGGCCCGGGACCAGGGCGGTGTGGAGGGCGATATTTGCTCCCATCAACCTCCCCGACTCAATCTCCCGATGGCCACGCGGCTCAATAGTTCTCATCTCGCGACAGCGGGCGTCAAGATCCCGATAGATGGAGACGAGTAATTTGCCCACTCTTGGGCGGATCCAGCAGCAGTAGACTGGTCTGAACTTTTTGGCCCTCGCTTCCTGTCTCGTCCAAGGAACTGTGATCAGCTTGGCCAGGATAGTCGACTGCTGGAACTGCCGTATAGAAGGCATCAGGGTTTTTTGTTGTTTTTTTTTCATCTCCTAGTTGGAAATTTGTAATCTCGTTCGAAATAATTTAAGGCGTTCCTGTCCCCTTTCTATAGATGGCGTTTGCGCGTTAAAAAAGGACGTTAAACTTGAGCTTTCACTGGACAACTGTAGAAATTTTCTACCGCAACGTAAACTTTGTAGCTATAGCTTTCTATGAACTGAAACAGTGTCGAAGCACATACAGCACGTGATACACCGACCACGAGGCAACAGCATAGGATCCGCCTTAGCTGCGGCACCACCACACATATAGACTCGCTAGCTACCTCGTTGCAAGCGACTTGACTGTACTGTTTCCCGGATCAACGAGCACATACTCTTGTTCTTCTGGTGGAACCCGGTCTTCCATGAACTGTGGAACTAGGCAATCAGTTTCCAGGACCTATGGGAGAACTGAAATCATGTGTAAGCGACAGCGACCGTGTTCACACTGAACTGAACAGACTATCCTCACTTAGCTGTGCGTAGAATCTGAATCTGTACACAATTTTACAAATTTGTGGATAGGGACATAGGCTGCTAGAATGAATGGTAGTTTCAAAAGCAAACTGAAAAATATATCAAACTTCAGACGTTCTACATGATATGTGCTCTAGATAACTGAACACCGCAGTCAAGCTACGGTCAACAGTGCATACACTTCTTCTGGAAAATCTACAGTGTCCGATATTTCAAGCTGAAAGGCAAACGTTTTTACCGTACACATTTCGCAGATCAGTTCCGTCTTTCAATTTTTGTAGATTCGTGTCACCAGACACACCAAAGAAAGCAATATTACATCTTGCCAAATTCATTAGAAACAGTAAAATCGTATAATTTGTCCGTCAGAGCCATATGATGTACATAATGGGATGATGGTGTTATATGTATCTTGGATTGAAATTGATGTGCTTTTTGTTGTGATTTCTTTAGCTGTATTTTGAATATTGTTGTACTTTGTTATCACGTCCTTTGTACTTGGATATTCCTCCATACCCCAGACGGGGAGAAAGAAATAAAACCTTTGAATCTTAAATCTTTGTATCTTTGAATCTTTGACTGCTTACATGATTGTTAGGTTGTAGACACTAAGCCATTGTTTTTACTTTCGCAAAGTCCGAAAAAAGACAGTTTCGATTCGAATCAGTCAAAGCTCTGCTCTCGATAGTAACAAACCAGATCGGCTATGTGGACGGTCCCATCCCGCAAAGCTGAACTCAAAACTAATGCAAAGTACTTGCGGTCAAATCGATAACGAGAACAAACTGATTTAAGTTTAGTCCTGTTCTGCATGCCTTTGAAGTACGAAATGCAGAAGCTTGGTGAACTACAGCCTGTCAAAAGACGTGTTGTTGTGAAGCGTGATTATCGGGAGACGGTCTCCACGAGATTGCCCTGAGTTGTCGGGAAGGACAGTTTGATACCCAGTTTCCGATAACTCAAACAGACACCCAGTTGTCGTTCTTGATTCCGGAAAATGAACTTCGATCTTTCCCTCCCAATTTTTTCTGTGCGGCTTTACTTTTGGCATTTGGAGCGTATAAAGACGGTGTCGGGAAAATTGAATCTCTGCACAGTTCAGTTTCCCGGATTTTGGACATACACGTACTTTGCTTCTAATTTCAGTCACAGGCGTTGATGAGTAGTCGAGTTCCTCAGTATTATAATTATATCGACAACACCTGATTTTATCTGATAAGCAGAAAGACTAATAGTCATAAAGGATAATTGTGGGTGCAGTCTTTTGACATCTGTGACATGATCACAGCTTAAAGTCAAAGTCGAGGTAATTAATTATGGAGAAATCAACATACAGAGAATAATTATTTGTCTTGCTTGTAACTGAGAGTTCAAATTAGAATTTCCAGCGTTTAATCATTCAGCATATTTATTAATGCCTGTTATGTACTACTTACGCAGTTAATCTAAAACAACAAGCGCTCGCACACACAAACTTGGAGAGGATCGTGTTGTGTTTTCAAAATGTTAGAGCCATCTCTGATAACTGGCGCAGCCCCGGCGACCCCTTCGTTTTTTGTTGTTGTTGTTGTTGTTTTTTCTCTCCAGGATTTTCAGTCATACATGGCGGCCCTAGCTAAAGTGTATTAGCTTAGCTGGGAAATCTACAGTGCAGGCAAAGGCCAATCTTGCACACATCCACTGAGAAGGGCTTTTTGCATTACCGGAGTCTGTTAACAAGCTCTTGTACGTTTGAACTCCGTGGGAGGATGGAAGCAGTAAAATAGTCGTAAAGATGGCTGGGATGGCGCCTTTGTTTCCTCCACACGCCTCGTCTTCCCGCACGCACAGATAACTCATCACTTGTGATGTGAAAGGTGTAAGAGTTACTGGGCATGAAGTAGTGGCAGATGTTGAAAGAACTATGTTTCTGCTGTCTTGAAAGCTGGGGGCGAAATTTCTAGATCCAAAGAATGGAGGGCGCCTCAGTATCGGGGCGTGTGCCATACTTTGTATATGCACTTTTAGAGTGGCTGGGATGTTGAAATTAAAACTAAAAACTTTCGTCAGTTCTAGTCAACTATAGCTTCGTGGTCTTGTAGCCGACGAGAACGTTCTTTTTCCCAGTCCATTTCGTGTCCCCCAAGTAGCGAAATACAGATGCGGTGTCCGTAGAGTAAGTCTTGATCTTTCACCAGTTCCGCCTCACACCCAAGCTGCTGAATTTACAGGTTACACGCCACTAATAGCTTCCGGGACATGTTGTAACAATTCGACTAAACTATAGTACAGAATTTTTTGCCCCTTTTTACATTTGTGTGCAGACTGAAAAATGACAATCTGGGGTTGTTCGTTGGCTTTGTAAATAAGTTTCATCATAGGTAATAGCCGTGAAAACAGTGAAAAATGAGCCTGGCATGTAGACTATTCGTATTCATGCGCGGCTGGCACAAGCGCTAGCAGACGACAGAGGAATGAGGGGGTAGTTGGTCGCTGCTAGCATTACAAAAAAGTGGAACATTGGAATATGTTTACATTTACCCTACACATAAGTCTTTGGCTGCAGGATTCAAAGTATTTCTAGGGCGTCATGCTCAACCTTATGTTTAAAAGGAATACACAGCGTTTTCTTTGATATCTGTATCTGTACTGCGTAGCCGAAGGGAAGCAAAACCTACTCGGGGCATCAAAAGTAGCTAACTTTCAGAAAAAAACAAGTCGTGTACGATTGTATGAATATTGTATTCTGTCACAGGAGATTGAGACAAGGTACAAGCAAGTCACAGTCTCGTGGAAAACACAGTTTCTGCCGTATTTTCCACAAGCAAACTGGCACACAGTACCGGCTCAGTAACGCGAATATCGTTTGTAGTGTGAGCGTTATCAGTTATCAACGGAGACGCACAGAGCTCTTCACGACGACGTGAGGTGGTTTGTCGCCGGAGTGCTCGGCCTCCTCAGTCGATGAGCGTTCCCAGTGTTGTACACATCGACCTTCTTGTAATCCTCCAGGGATGATGTGAGGAGGGCGGCTGGCAGGAGGTCCCTGCCCGAGGCAGCACTGGAACGACTGCCACCTCTAGCTGCGAGCCCACTCCACAACATGTGATGGAGTGTGCCAAGGGGCCAGCTTTTAGCGCGGTAATGACCGCCAGGCAAGATGCATTTGAGTGTCGGGGCACGTGTCCGCGCGCGCACAACACTACAAGCTGCGGACATAGAACCCCTCTGACACTTTTGGTGCCGCACGTGCCGTCCAGGTGTCGGGCGTTGTGCTGCGCATGCGCCGGCCTCATTCCGGACCCGTTTTATTGCCGAACTGAATCGCCGCCACGTGCAGGGGACCCAATCAGGACACGATCAAGGGGTAGCTGGCCACAACTGCGGACGTGTTCCGTATACCGTTAAAAAGGCATTATAACACACAAATGTGTATTAATGGCTGTTGGTTCCATCGCCATTCGTCACTGGCTTCGTCCACCCGATAGTTCTGACAGGAGGTGACTCAAGGCCGGCCGGATTGCTCACCAGACCTTGCAGGGAAAGATGAGTGTCTTAACTTGGAGTGGCAGTTTGATGTCACCAGGGAGTTGCTCTGGAGGTGTAGCATCAGTCGCAGAATTCGAACTTGATGTCAAGTTCGACCGCTCGTGCAAAGAGTAAACAACATTGTATCGCATTAAGAACTGTACTAAACACCAAGATAGAGTATTTCGAGCGTACAGACGCACTATTCACGAGCGAAACTGTTCCAACACATAAGCTGGTTCAGCAAAGATGGAATTAGCCCGTTTAAACCTTTTACAGTGCCCATGATAGTCAAGCAAAGTATAAAAGACTGATAAGGATTCCGCTTATCATACATCCGATGATCGTAATCATCTCAGTTGGAGGGGGACAAAGTAAGTCACACCTCAGAACACCCACCAACCCGGCCACCCAGCGCAATAATGTCATCATTGTCGAGAGTCATGCGACCAATGCGTTACCCCTCCCACTGCAGGATTCTGAATGATTCCTTGACGTTCCAGGAGACACGGTTACGAGATATCTGAGCACAGACAGTGCTGTTTGTCTCTGTAAAACGTGATGTTTACGACGCAGCCTCCTATGCCAAGGCATGAAAAAAAAAGCCTAGGCAGGTGGTTTCATGCTAAACCTACCACTGATTTACATTGTTCTCCCCTCGCACATATACACACCTTTCGTACTGAAATCAGCTGGTTTTGTACTGACAGATACGTGACGGGTCCTTCCCTCCGTGTCTTCGAGTGGGTGGACACTTCCAGCAACCTCCACCAACCTGAGCACTTGGCTTTCCGTGTAGTGGAGGTAGGGAGGTACCTGACGTTTTCAGGTAGAGCAGACACGTTGGGTGCGAGGGGTCAAGAACTGTGACCTGTACACGTCTCCTGTGGCGTGTGTTACTATTTTCAGGAAAACTTGGTCCGAAAATGGGTTCAGACAGCTGTGCTGGAATGCAGACAAACGCCCACAATGCGGTGCATCACGTAATTCGATCATTCATTTCGCATGGCGATGGCTCACGGTACTGGATATACTGTCAGCATGTTGTCGCAGACTACTTTGGTCGCCGTGAACATGCATGTATTCTGTCATTGATGAAGGCATAATTATGTAGCCTGTGCCTGTTTAATTACATTTCCCTTCCTTCCTTGAAATGGTTTTTGCACATTGCTATAGCTTGATAATTATTATATTGACATGATTTTTTTTTTTTTTTATCTCTCGGGCGAGATGTGGTGGTATACATGCATACTTTACCTTACAGTGTTCGTTGTTTGTCCGTCGAGTCGAAGAACGGACGAAGAACACAGCCATCGGGATGGGGGTGGGGGGGGGGTAGCTGGGCGAGATCTGTCTATGCGTGCGTAGATGGCTGACAAGGTATTACACTAATGTAACAGTAAATGTTCAATGGGTTCACGTAAAAATCATCATGTTGCTATTCAAGTTTAACGGCCCATCTGGTAAAAATGTTTTTGTGCGCATGTATGTTGTTGGTCGGTCGGAATTCAGCATCGCACTACTATAGTAAGCCTGGGGCAAACATGCTGTGTTCCAAGTAAATTCAATTCAGCAGCTCAGCCGGCATGCATTTACTAGGCGAGCTGGAGGAGCCTGCGCTTGCCACGTCCATACGGGAGTGCAGAGAATGCTGGCATGCGACCTTCGTGCTCTGCCCTTCGATTGTCTTCCGTCCATTGTCGCGGTCGGCGCTGGTAGCGAGTTGGGTGGCGGGCTCCCAAGGTTCATCACTGAAATGCCAGCGGTTGCAGCGGGCACAAGACAGAAGAGTGGCGTGTACGGTGTAGTGATGCTCTACAGATGGCGTGCACGGAAAGTGCAGCCATGCATTATGTCCATTGTCTGACGGCGGCGGGACGGACAGAGCCTAGCGGCTAGCTTCAGACAAACCCACCAAGACAGGACTTCAGGTTCAATCCATCATCAGCGCCCAAACTGTCAGCTTGCACTGATCCAAAGACGGGACAGTCAGTCTCTCTCTGCGATCGTGAGTGGAAGCTGTTTGGACAGAAGCGACTACTACATGAGAAGCACGTGCTTCTCCAGAACCGTGATGTTATGTCTTTCGGGCCGCTCTTGCTTCTCATACAATGTCAGCTCTGAACTCCAGGTACAGGTGAAGGCGGCGGAAACAGTTATACTGCCTAACACAGGATATAGACTCCTTCACCACCACTTAACATCTGGCCTCACTGTCCCCAGTCCTTTCCCTCAGAATGACTCTGGGAATCTGACTTCAACTTACCTGAAACGTCCCCATCCCAGTCCCACCCCTCCATCCGGATTCCCCTTCGCCTCCATCCCCATCCCCTGAATAAAGTGTAGAAATTTGCTGTAGCTGGTGTATTGGGCAATTCTCTGTCTGATGCTGTAAACATCATTTCTCCGTCAACTAAGCAAGTGCCGTAAAACGGAACAGGTGCATTAAGAAATTAAGAATCGATAACTTATTGAGATACTCCCACTGCTGACGACATTTGGATATAAGTCTGTTGGCAGCATGCTGGAGCACTATACGTGCATTACGAAATAAAACAGTCCTGCCGTAGCAAAAAAGTGCAACTGAGGAAAAGGTAAAGAGTCGATAGCCTGCCAGTTGTGATACTTCCAGTGCTGGCGACATTCCGATATAAAGCTGTTGCCAGCATGTTATACGTGACACGTGGCTGCCATATCGACAGGCAATTGGCTTATTTTTTGGGTCCGCTCTCTTGCACTTTGCACGAGCCGTCTGCTTAAAACACACTGAGACGGAAACGTAGAGGTAATGGAAACATAGAAGGTCGGGTCAACCACTCCACAAGATCAACAAATATAGCCATTGTACTCGCTTTGTCCGGCACGTGTGTGTGTGTGTGTGTGTGTGTGTGTGTGTCGGGCCAGGGTGGGGAGTGGTGTAGGTGGGTTGATGGGTGTGTGGGTGTGGGCGTTTCACATCTGACGGTTCCAGACTAGTTTGTTCACTTGATGACAAAGCGACTGTGACGCAGAACGTCAAAGTAAATCATCCAGTGAGGGGTGGGGTGGGTGTTTGGGAGTTTAACGTCCTTTTCCACCACGTGTGGGTGTTATCAAAGACGGGGCAACGAGAAAAAGGCCAGCACAAATATTTGGCCCACGCCGGGATTCGAACTCACGACCCGAACATTGAATGTCCAACGCTCTACCATTCGGCTATCCCGGGTCCCCCATCCAATGAACATGGCGATCGAAAGACACGATTGTATGACTGGCCCATGTCACATAAACCACTCAGAGGTTGTACAGTCTAAAACAAAATTAATAACCGCCCATTAAGCGAGTAACTTGTGATGACCGGGATGCCGAGCGGATCAAAGTGCGAAACTAACAGAAACCTTAAATCAATCTGTTTACTTCTATCGCAAGAAGATGCCATGGCCACCCCCTTCCTCAGCACACCAAATCACAAACCACAGAAATATGCTGATGGTACACCACTGACACACAGTAACTGAATAAGGTTACAGGAAAGGAACATTTTCTCTGTCAATGGTCCCCGAGGGGATCTGTTGTGAATGGCGAGGTCGATGCGTGAATCTCCCTCACGAAAACATGCATCTTGGATTAAGTGTTTCCGTAGAGTTTGCCCAGAGACTAGACGCACAACATCTTCTCCTAATAACGCGTATTTTGAAACGCGTCAAGAACAGTGCAAACTGACTCAGACGCGGGTGTGACCCACGGAATACTTACATATTGCGAGCGCCGGCGGATTCAGCCGTCGCCAGCTGGTAACAGAAATGGGGGACAGAGAAGGAATCTAATTTTCATGATCTCCAGCTCATGCGTCTATCTGGTTTCTCGACAGAAAAGGTACACCTAGCGGAATAGAAAGTAGATTTTTCAATTTTGAATTTAAGCTCTCAGGAACTGGGATAGCTGAGTCTGGTGGGGTGTTTGGCTGTCAATGCTAGGGCGGTTTGTGAGTTTAACTCTCAGCTGGAAGCCAGCACATTGTCCCCTCTTTTGATATGGTATAGTATGGTAGACTTCTCCTCGGCGCACATCTTCTGAAATACTCATGGCGCCGCAGGGCTGGAGGACGAAGCAGTGAAAGCCTGCTGCCGCCGAGCGCTACTTTATGTGCAAACCTTCACCCTGCTATTCACTCTGGTGCGTGCGACAGTCTTTCTGTTTTCCACGCCACCGGTCACAGCCTGCTCTTCTTTGAAAGATGGACGTGGAAAGTTTAGCCTGCACACTTGATATTTGTGCGTGCATGTGTACACGAGGGCTGGACAGGCACCGTCAACAAGTCTGCACATCATTTTGACTCGATTTGGAAAGGGAAAAATCCATCCAAATTCCTACTCACCAGGGATTCGAACCGGGCGGCTCAGGATCCTAAGTCGGATACCTTAAACACTAGACCAGATCTTTCAAAAGGAAGTTAAACAAGCCAACCAATCAACCAGCCAACCACCAAATGCCTGGAACGGATCCTATGCAAGACAGGTAGGGACGGACACACCAGTCGCAGACCGTTCTTCTTTTCCAACTGTTCTGATGCCGTCTCTGACATGATCCCTCGCGACGTATGATTTGAATTAAGGACCGTGGTGCATTGCGGGCTGTGACTTCCGCCGTGAGGTGCGAACACGCTGCTGTGCGTAAACAAACGACTGGTGTCGATTATGGGCGCTGTGTGTCGATACCATGCTCACGTCCGACCCGAGCCGGCTCTTGTGAGAATTCGTGTCATTTTGATGAGAACATCATATCTGTATGTGGTGCAAAGTATGTGTGTGTGTGTGTGGGGGGGGGGGGGGGGGGGGGTGAGAGAGAGAGAGAGAGGGTAAACTGAGATCCACTGACTGAGAGTCATGCATATATTGACTTGATGGTACCGTCTTGAGGACACGTGTTCAGATGGCCGTCACGGAAGAACCATCCTCATTGTTCAGTGGGACTAAATGCCCTAACGAATTCCCACCAACACACCCAATACACTGCCTTCACAAACTATCGAACTTGTGAATCCCCAACGTGCCATTGTCAATTGTCGACCCTGCCCTATCTCTCCCTACCCCTCCCGCACCAGTGCCATCAAACATGTCCAACATGACATCGGAGGCAAGTTCTGACCAATTCTAGAAAAATCAATTTGCATTTTCGAGCGACCCTTGGGACCAGTCCTTCTACCGCCAATTTGTTCCCGAGAACAAAGGTCAAGCCGCGTTCCTGGATCCCTTCGTCTGAGATGTTGGCTGGTTCACGCTCTTTCCAAACACCTCCCCCCCCCCCCCAAACTTGTTGCCACTTTTTCAAGCCGGTAAGAAGACAGGGTGGAAATCAATAGTGGACGTTTGGACGACCCCATCACTCATCATTTTGTTAGTGCGTCCATCACTATGACACCGTGGACCTAAACGGATACCAGCAACGGTCACTGAGAATGAGAGGGAGGAAGGAAGGGGGGAAGGAAGGGGGGGGGGGAGGCTTGTAGGATGTTCGGTTGATGCGTCACCACTCATGCAGTGAGTTCCATCAAGGAGGGTGAGCAACAAGTCAGGTTATGGATGGGTTTTTGGTTCCTGGTTGTGGTATCTACCGTTTTCAGACTTTGGAGGCCAGACGGGAGCTAAATGGCGTTGGTCCAGTCCTTTCTGCAGTGAATGAACGTCCATCGCACATGCCGCTTGTATTTGGGGGATGGGTTGGGGATTGGAGGTGGTGGGGCCCGAAGGTTTAGATCATATGAAGCTAGTATGTTACAGCTAAGAAAGTGACTGTCGTCCTCTTTGGCCATAGCGGTGCGACCTTGTACGTGTTGAATGAAATGCTCTGAAATTGACGAAAAATATATCATTTCTATGAACTGTCATTGCTAATTGTGACTTGCAATACGTTTGTAAGGCTTCCTAAGGTACCTCAAAGAAAGGCAGAACGTAGCCAGTCAAACTGCCAACTACACTAACAAAACAAGATACCACGCCAATTTTCTGTTATGGCTTCTTACAGAAGAATCTGGAAAATACATTTCAACACATGAATTATAGGATGGACATAACTTTTAACGCTTTTACGACAGATTTTTTTTTTTAAAAGCCAACTGAATGGAAAACAGATCATCGTCAGTAATTACCTGTACATTTGCTCAGTAAGTTCAGACAGCTGACACGTGCGATGAAGTGTGGAAAAGTATTTCTTGACGGACAAACGCAGTTTCAAAGATTTCTGTGCAGCAGAGAGAGAGAGAGAGAGAGAGAGAGAGCAGGGGGGGGGGGGGAGGAGTCGTTCTTTAGAGGGTTAAAAAAGTAGCACTTTTTGTATTTAGCAGGCCTATACCCATCGACAAATTAGAAAGAAAAACATGAGAAATTGTCGGGACTAGTTTTAAAGCACTCGATTTTTATCCGGAGATACTGTCCTTCTGCCAAATTGACCTGTGAGCACAAACACAAGCAGATTACTGCATGTTGAAACCATTCCAGGTGACAAAGAAAAGATAAATGAGGATGATCTGTCGAAACCATCATTTGCTCCACTCCATTTTCGCTGCATAAGAAATATGCCTGAAAGTTTGTTTCTGCACATTATTAATCTTATATGACACTCGTTAACACGTTAACCATGTTGGTAATGGGAAAAGAAATCAGCGTTTGCAATTAGCTGTGAGACTTTTGGGAGGAGTTGCTCTTCCGTGAAAGGACCTCTGACCGGCGACATTAACAAAGGAATCCCCAAACGTGAAACTGATTTCTCCCGGTTCCAAGATTTGTGAATCACCTCCCAGTTTATGATGCTGGTTGGAGGAGGGGTGGGGGAAGGGTGTGGGTGGGAGTGAAAATTGATGGGGGGGGGAGGTGTCGGGGGGTGGGTGGGGAGAGAGGTCGTGGGGAGGATGAAAAGAGAGCAGAAGAGATGGAACGCATGCAATAACCTCCAACACCATCACCAAACCTACCCCCTCCTCCCCCCCCCCCCCACCCCTCACCCCCACCCCCCAGTTAACTCGTAAAACCCCTTCCCTCTCTCCCCCCTCAATATCATCAAAAGGTAATTGCGAGAAAATGGCTTTTAAAATTCCTGCTAACAGGAAGACCCGCTAACGACGGGCGAAACTAATTTCTGACGGAAAACGACTTTGTGAAAGTATGGATGCGAAGTTTATGATGACGCTGTTTACGGCAAAGATGGGAAGTTTGTAAGAAACATGGCTTTCCGCGCCTAAGGGAAGAAATGCTGTCAAGATACCGCCACAAGATCTATGTGTCTGTTCCTAGGTTCACGTCAGTCTAACTGTAGCGTTAGAAACAAAGGCTACAAATCACAAAGACGGAGAAAATTGACTGGTGCGTTGTCTCCTGTCTATCGACGGTTGGCGAATAGTTGATAACAGCTGATGACAATCTTCCATACCTTGCAGGGGTCTGGTATCTCGCTGCACGTGAAACGGAGTGAACGAGTACACACAGAGTTAAAGCGCGCGCGCGCACGCGCGCACACACACACACACACACACACACACACACACACACACACACACACACACACACACACACACACACACACACACACACACTGGCTGGGGACATAAAATTGTAGACGGGACTTTTTGCTCCTGTCAATGGTAAGTAGGCTGCTTGATTGTTCGGGAGTTGTACTATCTTTTTCCATCATGTACGAGTGATATCAAAACCGGAACAACAAGGAAATAACCAGGACATTTTCTGCCTTTTTATTTATTTATTTATTTATTTATTTTCTTGTCTTTTTCGTCTTTTCCTCTCACCAGCCGGGATACGAACTGATAGAATTGAGAGTCCAGCGGTATATCACCAAGGCTATCAGGGCTCCACACAGCATAGATTTCGACCTTCACAGTCACAGACTGAAGCAGACGAAAGATTTCCCCTCCGTCCTATATCCGGATACCGAGCGAACTGTGGGTGTACAGACAACTTAAAAGGCCTGACCAGAAAGCCAGAGGAAGTTATTACGCTGCTGGTGGTATGGGACCCATGGGGTATTATCTATTGTATCATGTTTTGGGTATTCCGGTGTGGCTTCGACGATGAACGGATATCAACCATGTTTGTGATCGCTTTTGTGTGGGTCATTTCAGTCCCGCTCAGCGGAAATGACACAACGATGTGAAACACACGCGTTTTCTCAGATCACAAGATTTATCTGTCCTGTTATCTGTCTCGACATGGCGAAAATGCGGCCACCGGGCACGGCCATTCACATTAACAGAACACGAGAGAGAGAGAGAGAGAGAGAGATGGATGAACAAAGGGGAAAGGCAAAACAGACGAACCGTAGCTGTGATCTTTGTACACGCGACCTTGCTAATCCTTCTAAGTGAATGCATTACCGTTTAAATCTTGGGGCAGAAAATAGGAAAACAGAAAAGAAAAGGAAACAACAACGGCGGAAGCAGCAGCAACAACGACAACAAAAACGTTAAGGTCGCAAAGTGATGCGTCGACGTGTCTACACCGAACAAGACACACACTGAATAACTACGTGGTCATTAACGTCACTTCCGGTCCAGCAAGCAGCTGTACAAGTGAGTGTAACACGGCGGAAGGACAAAAGCAATCAGCAGCCATTCACCCTGGGTGGGGGTCAAATTAAACTGATCACCGATCGATTTCGCCTGCAGCGGAACTATCGCGCCGCGCATGCCCACAACCACTTCTTCCCCATGCTAGCGATGCTTGTGCCATGCCTGGAGGCGTCAAATTAATTTAACGTTCTTTCGCCCCCCACTTTAACCCAGCCGGTCGATGCTGCCGGTTGGCTGTCAGTCGCCGGGAACTGGGAAAAAGGTCAGCATCAGTGTGATACGAGGAGTGGTCACTATACTCATCCTACGTACGGGAAATCCTGAATGCACTGTATCGGTTTATCTTTTTTTCTCTTGTGTCGAGACAATCCCATCATACGCTCCATATTATGTTGCTCCTGTCTAAGTCTAAAGTGCTCCATATGTTGGTCATCCCGGGCTCAGACTGGAAAGCCCTGATCTTATTACGCGATCTGTTCTTACTTTTAGGATCAAGGACAGGGTAAATCAAGCATGCCTAAAACTCTTCCAAGCATTTTTCTTCTCAAGCGAATTATTATTATTATTATTATTATTATTATAATTATCATATTTATCATTCTTCTTCTAATTATTATTATTATTATCAGTATTATTATGATTCCTCTTCTTTTGAATACTTGTGGACAGTTTTCAATATTTAGTTACTACTCTGATTCTTCAAAGGGGTGGTCTAAAGTCTAATTCATCACCTACAGCATACATAGTGGAAAAGGACGTAAAACTCCAAAACAACCACCCACCCATCACCAACAGAGCCTTCAGGAGCAAGATCATCATCATCACTCATGCACCGTTTACAGGATCGGACTGAATCAGTGAATGGCAGGGGGCGAGAGCAGGTCGTGAAAGGAGAGGACATTGTCAACCAGACAGTGATCACTGACACCAGAGAGACTCAGGAGACGCGGGTCGGAGCACCTACTGGTTTTTTTCCAAGGGCAGAGCTGGCATCTTGAACTGAACTGAAGACTGACGGGGAACAAGGGGAGAACAATAAAAATAACAAAGGGTTTAAAAAAAAAAAAAAAAAAACCTGACGAGTCTCTGCTCTGCCTGTCATCCTCTCCCAACGCCCTTCTCTGTTCTGGTGCCTCGTTCCCCCTGCCTTCAAGACCCGTCCATCGTCATACTGGAGTTGATCATTAACCACCACAAGGTTCCAGGCGTCTTGGGTTCCCTTTTTCTTCCTCTGTCTTCCCCGCCGCGCGCGCACTGGGAGTTGTTGCAACACTTGTACTCCTGTTACGGGCTGCTTTCTTCGGCTCCGCTTCCCCTGCAGCGCCATGCTCCTATCTTCAAGCGCGTCTCTCAGCGAGTCTCAAGGCCTCCAAGGGCAGAGGACCCTTATTATCTGCTGAGGCATCATCGGCATTATCTCCCTCTATACTCTCTTGCCCTCAAGATCTTTCGGAGAACAAGATGTGAAAGGAATGTTCTTTTCTGTTGGGTGCTTTTTTAAAAGGGGGGAGTGTGGAAGAGGTGTTTAATTAGTTTGTTGATTGGGGGGTGGGGGAGGGTGTGTGTGTGTAGGAGGTAGCTGCTTAGTTTCTGGGTTGATAGGTTGTCTGATTTAGTAATTGGTGGCTGTTTTGCTCCTGTTCTTTTTTGTTTTTTGTTTTTTTTGTTTTGTTTTTTGTTGTTGTTGATTTTTGTTTGTGTTATATGGGTTGTTGTTGTCATCGTTCTTATCATAGATGCCAATACCGATTGTGCTTGTAGGGGGAGCCGGGATGGCCGAATGGTAGAGCGTTGGACTCTCGATGCTCGGGTCATGTGTTGAATCCCAGTTGGGGGGGGGGGGGGGCAAATATTTGTGCTGGCCTTTTTCTCGTTGTCCTGCCTTTGATAACGCTGACACGTGGTGGGAAAGGACGTTAAATTCACAAGCACCCACCCACCCGACTGTGCTTGTAGAGTTTCGAGAAGGAGCCAGGATAGCCGAATGGTAGAGCCTTTCAGTGCTTCGCAATAAGAGATGTACTAATCATCAATATAGAGTGTTTAGAGCGTACAGGCGCACTCAAGAGCGAAACTGTTCCAAAACATAAGTTGGCTTAGCAAAGATGGAATCAGTCCGTTTAAAACACCCCCTTCACCCATGCAGCCACCCTTATACTGTGTGTGTGTGTGTGTGTGTGTGTGTGTGTGTGTGTGTGTGTGTGTGTGTCCTTCCTTTACGTGGGTAGCCGGGATGGTCGAATGGTAGAGCGTTGGACTTTCAATGCTCGGGTCGAGAGTTCGAATGCCGGCTGGGGCCAAATATTTGTGCTGGCCTTTTTGTGGTTCCCCGTCTTTGATATCACCCATACCTGGCGGAAAAGGACGTTAAACTCCCAAACATCCACCCACCCTTTTGGAATACGACGTGCATTGCGCGTACACGAAAACGCAGTTCTGTTATTATAGGTTCCATATCGATTTTACCAGTAATTCAATTTACTTTCGTCCAGAGCTTGACTATATTTAACTTTGGGATCATTTCTTCTTACGGTTGATTAATTTGCTGCCACACAAACCACCCAGACAATCTGATTGCTATACTGAATTACCATGTCAAAAAAAACCTAATCTGACTGCAGCGTGAAACTGTGATGGCACTGCAAAAACCTTCTGTAGAATTAAACACACTGGGGGAAAAGTACTCATTTGGACACGTTGTCTCGCAGACAACTTAATTAGTCGCCAATAGCCGCCAGGACAAGAAGCTTTGAGCTAGGTTTCTTTGTCCAAAGTCCGCTTCATTATCGCCGAAGAACGCCGCATTGGAAGAAAACGACCTGTTTACTGAGTATTGGAGATTTAAGCTTCTTTTGAGTCGTGTCCATCTTTGCGCCCTGCTGTTTTCTCATTCGGTTATGGAATGAAAGACAATGACGGCGGATGATTACCTTCCGTCGTCTGTTCTTTTACGTCGGTCCACGCGTAAATTTCCTTGTGTGTGATAGTAACGGTGGCGGTGACGGTGTTGGCAGCCTTGGCAGAACTTCATGATGGATAGACAAAGCTGTAGGGACACGACTAAAGGACGTGATTGAACAGGACATTTGCAGATGCTCTCCCTCCGTCTCCCTGTAATGGCAGCAAAAGCACACACACACACACACACACACACACACACACACACACACACACAGAGAGAGAGAGAGAGAGAGAGAGAGAGAGAGGGTGGGTGTTTGGGGAAATTAACGCCCTTTTCCACCACTAAAGGGTGACATCAAAGACGGGGCAACGAGAAAAAGGACGTACAAATATTTGGCCCCGCGACCCGAGCGTTGAGAGTCCAACGCTCTACCATTCGACTATCCCGGCACGCCGAAAGAGAGAGCGAGAGAGAGAGAGAGAGAGAGAGCAGAAATTCATCCCTTGATTTTTTTTCCTGGTCATTCTAAATTTTTGATTATTTTCCAGAGGTATCTACAAAGTGGGTTGGCTGCTTGAATGGCTGTTCACGGCTGCTTACCCTGTCTGATCTTTTCATTGTGTGTCGTCCTTTGCCCCTCCTATTACTTTCCAGCAACAGTGAGTTCAAATAGAGCTATTTAGAAACCGTGAGCAGTGTGAGAGTTTCCTCACAGAAATCCAAGTTTCGACAAGCCCGCTGCCGCCCACCTGCCCGCAAACGAGTCTATTCCTAGTTGCCTTCGTGGTGATGTTATGGGGGTAATCACCTGGGTCCCTCAAGCCTTTCTCCCTCTATATCTGCGCGCGCCATCTTTGGATCGATGAAGGGGCGGTAATTAGCGAGGCTTTGTCGCAGCCTTATCTGCCCATTGATCTGTAGCGGTGGGGCGGATGAGTGTGCCTACATGACAGTTACAATCATCACCTACCTACTTGACCTGCCTCAACCCCCCTGGATAACCAGGCTACTGTGGGTGTGTGTTCTATGATACCGGCTCTGCCAGATGCTGACTGCAGGAGGCACTGTAGGTGTAACAGCAGCCAAGGGCCCGTATGTAAAACTCGAGATTAATTTTGTAAAGCGTCGGCTTCGGAGATTAGGCGCTATAACAATCCTCATTATTATTATTATTTATTTAACCCACGGCTACGGGCCTAACCCAGACTAGGACAAAAGAAACCCCAAAACAAAATTAAATAAAAAAAGGAAGCGAAGAAAGAAAGGCAAAAATCCTTCTATAACTGCATAGGCACCTTGCTGGAATGGACCCGCTTCCTGATTTAAAACAAACAACAACAAAACACCAACAGAACATTTAACCCTAGAGCTAGTTTAGTTCGAGGTTAGACTCTAACCCGGGCCTAAACTCCCTAACCCCGACTTTTACATGCGGGCCCTGAACGTTGTGTACCTGTCTATTTCGTTAGCATGTACATCACTGACTCGGACATAACATTACAAACGCTCATTATGCCGAGACTGCTGCGTTTGGTTGTAACATTTAAAGGGGCGTATGCTACCATGTTTATGGGGCAGCCGGGATAGCCGAATGGTAGAGCGTTGGACTTTCAATGCTCGGGGTCGTGAGTTCGAATCCCGACTGGGCCAAGTATTTGTGCTGGCCTTATTCTCGTCGCTCCATCTTTGATATCAGCAAGAGGAAAAAATGTATACTTTCTTAGGTAAGGAAGGAAAAACATACTTCTTATAAATGAATTGTGTTTCTAAAGGTCAGTCTGTCCCATAAATCGTGAAATCCTTAGTGTTGTCTTGCAACACCAGCGCAAACTAGAAATAGCAGACCTGTGTGGGGTTTTTTCCCCGACGAAATCGTAAAAAGACATATGTTTTAGATTTTTATTTCCGCCAAATGTCAGGGCTGAGTTTATAGTCACGCCTTTAACCTCAATTTTCGGTTAAATATTTCAGCGCCGTTCACTGAAAAGTTGAGATCTGCCCCCATTCTTCCCAAACTTGTGAAATATGCTTCAGCTATTTCACCAGAGTTATTTGAAAAGTGAATGGCAACAACAGGCTCGTGTTAAGTGCATGGAGCGGTTAGGAAAACACTGGGTCTTTTGTGCTAACTGGATAACAGTGCGAAGGAAACAAACACACACAAAAAATGACCAAGTATCAAGTACTTGGTAATGGCGTCTTTTGGAAGGGTGCGTCGAGTGCAACAATAAGTGATGAAGGGAAGTTGCAAGCCTGCCATTGCATTGTGGGCGTGACACACATACCTCGACACGGCACGTGAAACCAGCAGCATGTAGCAGATATTGTGCACTCAGGGACATGGCTGTGATGAGCAGCTTACGGTTAATGCCGCTGTGGGGGGAGAGGAGAAGGAAGTTTAGCGTCTTCTGCAGCTGCGACAAAATGAAAATTCTCAGGTGTCATTGTATGAAAGTGATACTGTGAGTTTAGGAGCGATTAGACATCTGTGGCAATCTCGGCCCTACACGAGCTGGCTCAGCAATCCAATCGCCTCTCCTCTCCTCTCTCTCTCTCTCTCTCTCTCTCTCTGTCCTTTCACGTAATACAATTTTTCACGAAATATGGATACGGAAATATGAATACTCATACGTCAATAATGTGAGCTTAGGTTGGAATACAGGGGGGTGGGTGGGTGTTCGGGAGTTTAACGTCCTTTTCCACCACATACGGGTGATATCAAAGACGGGGCAACGATGAAAAAGCCAGCGCAAATATTTGGCCCCAGCGGCCGGGATAAGTTAACGTATGGTTGGAATACAGCATAATTATAAACATATCTACACATACATTCCAGCCCAGCTACAGTTTCACGACCTATACCTTGGCGTGAATTGACCGAGAAACAGCACACTGATTACCAACCAGCTCCACTCGTCCGAAACGGCGACATACATACAGCCGTGATGAACGACCTTCTTGTCGCGATGCGCGCTTCGCAAAAGATGCTGCCATACACTAAACATGAAAGAGTTCTGAGGAAAACGAGACAAGAAAATTACCGGGGCTTTGTCTGTGAGGAAAGACAAGCAGCCAAAGGATGATTTATATGAGATAGGGTTTTTTGGGGTTTGCTTTTTGGGGGGAAGAGAATGGTTCATTATACTGTATGTATGCATTTCTTTGATGTTGCGTGTTCCAGGGCAAGACTGAATGCCTGTCGTAGAAAACAGCAAAGCACAATGTCTATTTTTTTCTTCTAAGACAAATCTTTCTCTGCCCCGACCCCACCCCTCTTTCTACACCCCCCCCCCCACCCACCCCTACCATCACCACCACCGTTCCCTTACACCCCCTACCCCTCCCCCGACACACACACACACACACACACACACACACACACACACACCTCTCTCTCATACACCCGCACGCTCCTTTGCTCCCCCCGCCCGCCCCCCCCCCCCCCCCCCCTACTCTCTCTCTCTCTCTCTCTCTCTCTCTCACATACACCCGCGCGCTTCTTCCCCCCCCCCCCCACACACACACTCTCTCTCTCTCTCTCTCATACATCCGCACGCTCCTTTGCCCGCGACCCCACCCTCTCCAGACCCCCGCCCTAGCACAGCCCCCCCCCCCCACCCCCGCCAACACACACACACACACACGCACACGCACACGCTCCCCACCTCATGCCGAGATCGACCCTCACAGGTTTACTGGTGTGTTTCGGAGCTCCACAGATCTCACCAATACAATCATCTTATTGTGTTTTACAGTCATGCCAGGGTGCTTACAAGCAAACGGAGCTGATTTGTCAATACTATATAGACTCCCTGCTCCTACAGGCAGCACAGGCAGAGGGGAGTATGCCGTAGCTGATCCTAGAGATAACTTTTTCACCGTCACATGTGATGAATGTCGTTCGTTGCGTGCTGTTGTGCAACCCCAGGCTTGGAGCCCGTGATTTACTATCCCCACCACCCGTTTATGTACCCGTCTGCCCTGTAAGAATAATTGCCCTAGCATGACTTCAAGTTAAAAAAAAATACTCATATGACGCAGATTGAAAAATCCCCTGCTGTTAAACAAATGTAATTCCATCTCGTCTAAGCCAACTTATGTTTTGGAACAGTTTCGCTGGTGAGTGCGCCTGTACGAACGAAATACTCTAGCTTTATGATTAGTACAGTTCTCAATGCGATACAATGTTGTTTACACTTTGCGCGAGGTGACGAGCATTCAAAATCTACGACTGTTGTTACACTACTGGAGCGCTCCGTGTGGTCGTCGCATCATCGAGTACGCTTCTGTTGGCTGAGTGCCAGCATTACAGACGCTGTCACTGTCCAGATTTCTAAGTGGTGTGATGGTGTGACGAAACAGCTCAGGACGATCTGTGAGCATAGATATGGTAGCGTTAGCATTCCAAATGTCTTTAAAGGCATTACTAATTTTTTTGTTTGTTTGTTTGTTTGTTTTTGTTTCAGTAATCTTTCTAGAAGAAGAACGACTCTCATGTCCATAATATAATATTATATATTTTGTGCGCTGAAATATCAGTTTAAAGGGAAAAAAGAAAAAAACCGAAAGAACAGGGGGAAAAAAGCAGAAAAATAACTGGAAACTAAACACCTCAGGAAATTTGAACTGAGCACAGACTCATTTTCCCATGACGACAGTGACATAAAAATCAAGTGTTTCTTTTCCAGCATTATTTCCACCTTTTTTGTAAAATACATATTTAATCACAAATTCAGGTTCCCCTAGGTTTCAGATATACCTACCAGTATTTTCTTATTTTATTTCAGCTTATCTTTTTGCCGTTTTCTCAAGTTGATGAACATCATGTACTTCGTCAAAGTCGGAAATTGTAAATGTTTTATATCCCAGGATGAGTGAACAGCATACAGCAAGGAATACAATAGACATGGCTTCGTATGACTTTGAAAGAAGTTTTGAGGTAGGAAAAAAAACAAAACAAACAATGGAAGGGGGACGGCGTGAACGGGAAGTGTGTGTGTGTGTGGGGGGGGGGGGTATAAACTTTTAGAACTTTTCCAATAAATCTTTCTCAGTTTTTAAGTAGAGCTGTCTTGGGCGGTGATCCAGTACAAGCAGACCTTGCATCATTCAAAGCCGGACGTTTTTCACACTGTCAGGTTCCCTTGCCATCTGAAACCCACCGACATGGACGCTGGAACTACGTTTAAGCCACATGTCGCAGTCGCGGTCTTAAATCCTGGGGTAATGTCCGCGTATCGGCAGTTTGGAAAACTTTTCTATGTGGGTTTGGGAACGGAGTTAAATGGGAGGAGGGCGTTTTGTCGTGAATGCTTGTAACATTTGTTACGGTTTTCGGTGTCTATTCTTCTTAGTTCTTCTTCTTCCGTTTCTGCTTCTTCTGCTTTTTCTTCTTCTTCTTCTCTCTCTCTCTCTCTCTCTCTCTCTCTCAGCACCCTCGCTTGGATTATTCAAGGCCAAACTAATAAAACATCCGGTGGACAGCTCGTAATGGGCTTGACAATACATGTACTCTGTAGGATTTTGTATTTCGGGCAAAGAAAATCCCAATACTTATTCACATCACGCGTGGTTTTTTTGTGTGGCTTTGTTTGTTTTAAAACTGTAAAAACATCGCCTCCAGATTTGTTAGCATTGCTCACCTATCACATCCTTTGTCCCCCCCCCCCCCCTTTTTTTGTTTTCTTCTTAGTATTGCTTGATTTAGTAATAGCAAGGTCGTGTGTGTGTGTGTGTGTGTGTGTGTGTGTGTGTGTGTGTGTGTGTGTGTGTGTGTATGCTCTACCTAGTTAGAGCTTACTTTGCTTACTTTGTATATATATCAGTAGCCTAGCAAGGACAAGATGTAAGACAGGTCTGCGTACCTAATCTTTTATCCTTGTAAAATAAAGTTTCGTTCGTTCGTTCGTTCTCTCTCACTCTCTCTCTCTCTCTCTCGCCACGATAGCCGAATGGCAGAGCGTTGGACTCACCCAATGCTCGGGTCATGAGTTCGGCGAATCCCGGCTAAGGCCAAATGTTTGTACCGGTCTTTTTCTCGTTGCCCCGTCTTTGATATCACCCACAAGCGGTGGAAAAGGACGTTAAACACCTAGACACCCCCCCCCCCCTTTCTCTCTCTCTCTCTCACATTTTAATTTTTGTACTCTTTTGCCTGATAGTTCGGTACTGAAATCTGGCATCGTTGAACTGAACTGTGGTTGAACAAACAAAGACAGTGTTGACATTTCAGCTACGGCTCAATACTTGATTCTCTTACTTTTGTGCATTTGAACTCTGATATATTCTACATCAGCATTCACCCCTTCATTTCTCCAAGTTTGTTAAAGACCTGACTGCACCACAAAGTGCCTAGTAACTTTGCTTTTGGAATCTGCTTGACTGATCAGTGCGTTTACTTTGACTTTTCGGACAAGCCAGGACACTGACTTTAGTACCTACCTTTTGAGATGTCTAATACTAATGCACAAACTGCTTCAGCATCTAGTAATACAGTACGAATAGGCCACTTGAATGTCTACCATCTAGTAAACAAAGTTTCTGACCTGTGTGTATTTCTAAACCAACCCGCACACTTTCACCTATTTGGAGTCTCTGAGTCACGACTGAGAACCAACGTTAATGATAGTTCACTGTCAATTCCAAATTTTACCATACATAGAAGGGATGCGTCATCTCTTCAACACACTGGTTTAGCTGTATATGTTCACAAATCAATTCAACACAACGTCAAGAGGCGCAAGGACTTAGAGTCGACCAAAGTGGAAAGTTTGTGGGTTGAGTTGAAAACGTCTAAATCTCGTCCCCTGCTAGTGGGTTACATTTATCGTAACCCAGCTGCTAGTTGGGAGTGGTATGACGATTTCGTGGCAATGATGGATAAGGCACGCCGGGACAAGGCTGATATTGTTCTTTTAGGTGATTTCAATATTGATCTCTCAAAGCCTAAGGGATCCCATGCTGCATGGTCTACTACAACAGCACTTTTTGGTTTGAAACAAATGGTTAAATCACCAACTAGAGTTACACCAACATCTTCTACACTCATAGATCACATCTACTCCACAAACTGTGATAAGATAGTAAACGTTCACATTCCAGATCTTGCCATCAGCGATCACAGTGCAGTGTGCTGTGAAGTCGCAATGAAACTTGACAAACCTAGGCGGAAGCGACATACTTCTATCATATACCGCTCCTTCAAAACGTTTGATAAGCATGCGTTTCTTAAGGATTTGAGTTATACATCCTTCAATGATGTGTATAATCATACTTGTCCTGATAGTGCCTTATCATGCTGGATGAATCTGTTCCTCGGGGTCCTTTACAAGCATGCACCTTTGAGAGAAAAACGTGTCAAACGTGCTGAACTACCGCCGTGGTTAACTAGTGATATTAAAAAAGCAATGGCGCTTAGGGATAAACTCAAAAAGGGAAAACGATTTGACGAATACAAACGTCAACGTAACCTTGTAAAATATTTAGTTAGAGCCGCTAAGAAATCTTACTTTAACCAGCTGATCTCCGATAACCATGACACCTCATCCATTTGGAAAGCTCTGAATATGATCACTAAGGGTAAAACCAACTCTGAAATTCCACCTGAGTTTACTGCTGATAAATTTAATACCCAATTTTTATCTGCTGCTGAATCACTAGCTCAGTCAGCACACGATAGCAACACTGCTCCATACACCATTCCTAGTTGTCTCAGGCGTCACTGTGAGGCTAAACATATTTCTAAAACATTTCACATCCCATACATAACAGTGGCAGAAGTCGGGAGGTATATTGAAAGCATGCCAAACAAAAAATCAACTGGAATTTATGGAATCAACAGTGAAGCCTTAAAAATGTCGTTACCACACACCATCGATTCTCTAACCTTTATTTTCAACCTTTGTATCGATCAAGGTTGCTTCCCAAATCTACTTAAGAAAGCAAAAGTAGTACCAATTCCCAAGTCTAAAGATCTGAACGATATCAACAATTATCGTCCCATCTCAGTACTGTCGGCTTTGTCAAAGCCATTGGAGAGGCATGTTCACACTCATTTGCTTGAATTTCTTGAACAAAATAACTTCCTCAGTATTAGCCAGTCTGGGTTCAGACCAAACCATTCATGTCATACTGCGTTGACAGGTATAATTGACAAATGGCTATCTGCAGTAAATAACAATCTAATGTCTGGCACTGTTTTCCTAGATCTACGTAAGGCCTTTGATTTGGTGGATCACGGTATTCTTTTAAAAAAGCTTGAAGTCTATCAAATAGACAAAAGTGCACTGTCGTTCTTCCGCTCATATCTAGATGATAGAAAGCAGAGTGTCTATATCAACGGTAAATACTCCGCCGATGGGCATGTTCGTTATGGGGTACCGCAGGGGTCCATCTTAGGCCCATTGCTGTTTATCCTGTTTATTAACGACCTACCCCTGCATGTCACTAACACAAATGTAAACTGCGATATGTTTGCTGATGATACTAGTTTGCATGCTACTGGCAAGCACGTATCAGAAATTAACATGTGTTTGCAAGATAGCATAAATGAAGTAGTAACATGGTGTCATGACAACCACATGGTCTTACATCCCAATAAAACACAAAGTATGCTAGTCACAACGCGGCAAAAACATCAGCGCCATCTGTCCCCATTAAACCTTTGTCTGAACGGCCAGCCGGTTCAGCAAGTTACAAACCATCGATTTTTAGGTGTCATTGTTGACGATCAGCTGAAATGGGAGGCCCAAATAAATGCACTGTGTAAAACTCTTTCGAAAAACGTATATTTACTTTCTCAGCTAAGGCACATAACTGATATCCATAGCCGAAAGCTGTTTTTTAACGCACATATAACCTCACATGTTACTTATGCCTCCACTGTTTGGGACGGGTGCAGCGATGTCCACATGGCCAGACTCAATTCGCTTTACAAGAGAGCTGTTAAAATGGTTCTTCCAGAACCTCTCCCAACTAGCGAAAAATTTAAAAAACTTAATCTTCTTAGCCTTGAACACCAGCTTACTTACAATAAGTGTGTATTCATACATAAAATCTTCAACGAGACAATGCCACCATATCTGGAAACTCTTTTTAATTTAAATCAGCGGCATGAGAGGACCTCGAGGAATGGCATCCTGCGCTTACCATTACCCCGTATTGACTTATTCAAAACAAGCCTTTCCTTCGCTGGAGCATTACAATGGAATTCTCTCCCTTCACACCTGAAACTAAATATATCTACTTCTACGTTTAAGCGTGCACTCAAACAGTACCTGATGGATCGCACGTAACGTACGTTACGCGGCAACCTGTTACACTGTATTTTGATTTTCTATTTTACATCAATTCAGTATTATATCAGTGATTTGTGTTTACAAAGGTCGTACGTGTGTGTGAATGCGTTTTGACCTGATGGACGATTTTCTCTATGGTTTTGTTTCTTGTAGTTTAGTGCATAATACCTTTTATATTTTACCTTTTTTCTCCGTAGTAGATAGTCTTTGTAGTATTAGCAACGGCAAGTTTGCAAACTGGCGAATTTCTGTCAAAACTTTTACCGTTGATAAATAAAGTTTCATCATCATCATCATCATCTCTCTGTTCTGAAATAAGGAAATAAGCACAGACGAGGGACTGCACATTTGGAAAGAAAAATGTTAAAAACTGTACAGTGTGTGGGTATCACTTTTGATTGTTTATAACTGATACTTAGAACACCTCTTCCGACAAGCCTTTCACACTTACATAGTCTACCATTGTCAGTTTCAGTGCCTTTGTCTGTAATCGTTTATCTGCATCAGGCCTGGGCCGGTGTGCATGTGTGTGTCAGTGCGCATGTGCACGCGTGTGTGTGTGTGTGTGTGTGTGTGTGTGTGTGTGTGTGTGTGTGTGTGTGTGTGTGTGTGTGTGTGTGTGCCTACCTTCAGCCACCATAGCCGGTACATTCACATTATTTTAAGAAAACATTCTCTGTAACAGAACGTCTTCCACTCCAACGTCCTGCCGCAGCTCCTTTGCGTTTAAACAGTCCGCAACAAGTCAGACTCGGAACCTCAATTTGGCCATCACTTGTTAGATGCCAAGGGAAGAGAAATTAGGCCGATGATGAGCCTGTTAGAAGCAAAGGGACAGAGCTAGGCCCGGTCACCAGACACGGCATCTTTGTCAGGCAGAGCCAGGAATAGCACAGCCACGGACATTTCCTTGCATGTCCTTTTGCCCCGAAAATGGTCGTTAGACGGAAGGCAGAGCCGACAGACACGGAGATCCGAGCGTGCTGGAAGAAGAGAGAGGGTTTGCCTGAAGGGGTCCAAGAGGAAAGTGTAAGTGTTCAATAGCTGGTGGTTGGAGAAGCACCCTGGAGGATTGAGGGCTATAGGAGAAATCGGCTTGGTGGCCACCTTCTATCGTGGCTCAAGGGCAAGTCTGAGAATCATTACCGTCACGGAAGTCGTCCATGGTGTAGGCAAACACCTCCACGCCCACGTCGTCTGACTCTAGGGTATGCCGTGAGTTGTGTGATAGGGGAACTGAGAAAGTTCGGAAACAGTGGGCGTTCTGTATATGTGGCGAAATCTGGGGCTGGTAGATCGTATTTCTTGTTATTCAAATGTGGGCAGAACAAGAAAATTCTATGATATATTGTCCACATGTTCTGTGGGCGTATGTATTGCAAATCAGAACATTGCGGATCTGGATCTGAATACCAAAAAGTTTTAAAATAACATGTGTTTTCTTACACGCTGGAAGCCCTTTTTGCTCATAATTTTGCATCCAAGAAGAATGAAGAGAGAGAGAGAGAGAGAGAGATGATGATGATGATGATGATGAAACTTTATTTATCAACGGTAAAAGTTTTGACAGAAATTTGCCAGTTTGCAAACTTGCCGTTATCTACTAGAGAGAGAGAGAGAGAGAGAGAATATTATGGAAAGGCCAAACGCTTCTCAGTTTCTCTAGGTCGATGTTCCAGTTCACATGCTCCTCTTTAATACGGCAACTTCCATGGCAGTCTCCATCCTCACTGTTCTGTTTCCAAAACGGTGAAAACATTCGGCACTTACAATCCGACTCCAAAACATCCAACAGTTGTTTGGGGTGTCGCTGGTTGAAAAGTTTGTTGTTGTTGTTGTTGTTGGATGATTTCACTCCGGTTTCAGGATCTTTGTCTGCGAGACATTCCAACCCTCTTCCCCATTTTGGACGATCCCTAAGTAGACGAAAATAACTTCAGGGACAGTTTTCCCATAAATCTAGCAACAAACCTGCATCACAGACAAGTGTAAAAATTTAATGAGGCGCAAAGAAACAGACACAATAAGACCCGGAACAGGTGGGTGTTGATATGCACACTAGACCACACCGACAAAACATTTTTGTCTTGAATACGCCGTGATCTAAAGAAGAAAAAAAAGATATCTAGCAATACTGAGCCAGACAAACTAATAGGGGAAAGTTAGTTCCGCCCGCGCGGTGCCTTCAAATTCAATTTTCAATTCCAGGTCGTCTGGCTTAGGTGAATTTCTCTGTCAGTGGACAAATAAGTTTACGCCAGTAAATTACACCTTTCGGACAGGCATCTTTCAAATCTAGAATATCACTGGCGCCAAGCAGAAGAAAAGTAATTTGCAAAAAGCTTTTGCGATGAAATCGAGTCGGCGGAGGGTACATTGGTAAAGGAACACCGGATCGGCCATACGTACAGAAGCCAGCCCGCTTTAGAGCTGTAGGAGCGTGTAATACATAAATGCCATTCTCAGCTCTGGCTTCCGATAAGGATCACCAATTTCTTCCTCATGCTTGCAAGAGGCAGTAAAAAAAGGTTCCAGTTACGTCTGCTTCGCAGATTTTGGCCCATCTGCGACAGTGATGGATGGGCAGTGAGGTTCGACGTGGCTTGGGCTGGCCAGGGCTTGCTCCGTGTTTTGTTTTCATTTCGCTCTCTGATTAATTTGGAGTTCTGCTTGCAGGAACACAGTATCGGTTTCTGTCTGTTTTTGTTTACACTGTAAACTGTTTTTTTTTTTGTGGCTTTTTTATGAGTTCGTGTGTCTGACTGACTGTGTGTGTGTGTGTGTGTGTGTGTGTGTGTGTGTGTGTGTGTGTGTGTGTGTGTGTGAGAGAGAGAGAGAGAGAGAGAGAGAGAGAGAGAATTTTAGGGCCGACTTGTTCGAACAATAAGCGGTGGAAGCCTGTGTGTGTGTGTGTGTGTGTGTGTGTGTGTGTGTGTGTGTGTGAGAGAGAGAGAGAGAGAGAGAGAGAGAGAGAGAGAGAGAGAGAGAGAGAGAATTTTAGGGCCGACTTGTTCGAACAATAAGCGGTGGAAGCCTGTGTGTGTGTGTGTGTGTGTGTGTGTGTGTGTGTGTGTGTGTGTGTGTGTGTGTGTGTGTGTGTGTGTGTGTGTGTGAGAGAGAGAGAGAGAGAGAGAGAGAGAGAGAGAGAATATCAGTCCTGACTTGTTCCAACAATAAGCGATGGAAGGCTTAGCCTGGAATCCTCACGAAACCTACGCATTTGTCTTTATAAAACGTCTCCTTTGCACATGTTTTCCAGCATGCTTGTGGCCTTGATGGGCTGTTCCCATCTCTGGTATGCCCCACCCATCTCTTCCCTTCACGTACAGCAGCATCTTATCTGTGGCCCACGCGCGAAAACAAACACGGATAACGCAAATCGTGCTGGCCTGCATGAACTGTCTGTAATCTATCACTCCAGATCCTGCTGCTCTGGGTCCATCAGATCCAGATCTCTGTCAGATAGATGTCACAACAGATTCAACAACAGATTCACTCATAGGAACCTTGTAGCTCCTGTGCCGGCAATTACATGTGCATTGCATCATTCTTGGAGTTATGGCTAGACTCCACCAGGTACAAACCTGACGAAAGAATTCGTGACGGTTAGGGTTGTGGTTCCTCAGTTCCTAACTCCTCACGTAAACAAAGGGGTGGGTGGGTGTATGTTTGGGTGTTTAATGTCCCACACTATAAACAAAGACACTACAGCGTGGCGGATATGGTCTTTGTCATAACCCCAACCTAATCATAGACGATGAGACGCACTCTGTCTTCCTTTTGCGACGGCTTATCATTTTTTTTTCTTTGAGCACTTGCAACCCAGAGAACACCTGAAGAGCTAAGTCAGTAACTTGAAATCGCCATATGTACCGGCCCCCGTAGTGTAGTGGTTAGCACTTCGGACCATTTACCGGGAGACCCGGGTTCGAGTCCCAGCCGAGGCAAGCGGGATTTTTCGCTCCTACCCAGAGCGGGTGTGCTATGGACCCAATGGTGAGGCTGTTGCGGGTGATTTTCACCCACTTCACGGGTGCGACTTTGGGGGTGCTTCCCTTGGTATGACACGTCTTATGATGTGGATGATTACACGGCCGGCACCGCAGGTGCCGTAGTTCCCGGGCCTGGTTAATGCCGGGATATTTATGACAGGAAGCGAGGAATGCGGCCGTGTCCCGCAGTCCCAAACCACACGGACCTCATTAACATTATCCTCATCTCCATCATCATGCATTATAAAAATTGCCCCAGCTTTCGAGCCCTCCGTGGATTTTACCCATTACCTGGGAGGAACGCCACTCTCAGTGGAGCTGGCAAAGAGTTGGGGCAGCAAAAAAATAAATAAATAAATAAATAAAAATAAAAAAAGAAAACCGCCATATGTGGACAGGGTTTGGTTTTAAATGATTTCAGATCCGATGGCCATATTTTTAATTCATCTTCATCGTGGTTCTGCAGGTGCAGCAGCTACAGAGATTCTGGCAGAATAATGATAACACGATAATCGCCTTAAAAGTTGTCTTGATTTAAAAGCCAACATACAGCTAATGCTATGAATGTGGTTCGGGAAACACTTACAGGCCCAGTGCATACCCCATCGGAACGCTAATAACCCGGTTTTTCTGTCTCGTATTTCAGATATGATGACGATATTCTGCAAATGTTCACAGGTCTTAGGATTTCAGATCTGACACTCAGTAAACAAACAGCAGGATGTATGTGATTTTTTTTCAGCTGAATATTGCCTTGTTTTTGTGAAATGACCGCTGCGAAATCCGCTACTTTACAAGCGTAATAAACCAAAAACTAGCCTTAATCATATAGAAAACATCTTTCGTGGGTTTCACATACGCAGATGAAAGGGGCATTGAATTGCAATTCCCGGATCCAGCGAAATCATCATCCTCATCATTTTGCACGTGCAGTGTATGTTAGACTCGTCACACGTAACCTGAGTGGCGGAGTCGACAAGTTGTTCTTTCATCTAGAGCATGTGTGGAAACGCTTCCCGCTACACGATAGCGCTTGCACGAGACCCAGGCTCCGACACTTGGTATGTTTCTTTTACATAAAACTGTCGCAGTAAATCCAAAGGAAAATAAAACGGAGAGGGGCTTGTAGCTGTTTTACACAGGTTCTGGCGTGAAAATGAACCTAAGTAACATTCTCTGTTTGAACGACAAATTCGGAAGCGGGTATTGCTATTGACGCGAACATTTCCACAGTTTCGTAATGGGGGTAGTAAAGTTAGTTTTTGTTTTCAGTTTGTTCTGACATTTTTGTGTCAAAACACGTCTTCACCATATCGGCATTTCCTTTTGTTTGCTTTGGTTTGAAATAAACAAATATACAGGGGTGGGTGGGTGGGTGTTTGGGGGTTTAAGGTCCTTTTCCACCACATACGGGTGATATCAAAGACGGGGCAACGATGAAAAAGCCAGCACAAATATTTGGCCCCAGCCGGGATTCGAACTCACGACCCGAGCATTGGAAGTCCAACGCTCTACCATTCGGCCACCCCAAACAAATATACAGAGGGGCTTAAAATATACAGAGGGATTTTAGTCTTGTAATATTGAAAAGGGGGTGTTTCGAAGGGGGTGGAGGAAGGGGTATAAGCTTGCAAAAATGCGCAGTGTTATCGGCGAATGAAATATTTCCAGCTTTACTGAGACCAGAAGAAGGACATAACTACAGCTTTCCATGGGCCAAAGAGACATGCAGGTGGTCACATTAATGAGACTTTGAGACACTGAATACAATTAGGGGACACTAAGCTGCGGATTAAGTGGTATTACTCCATGGTCAACACGAATAACGCCCGCACCTGCAAAACACAAACTGCAGAACAAGACCGTCCTTTTACGTACGGTAATCACACTGTGTGGCTATTTAAAGATCTAAGCTCCCAACAAAAAGCTTTCCGAAGTGTGAAAACAAATTTACAGAGTCGACCATGCAAGCACAGTCAACTCTGTCACAGTTGCAGAGTTTCCAGCGTCCCTGAAACCCCAATAAAAGCCAAGGGCAGCCTGATTTCACAGCTCAGTTTGCGTTTTGACATTGAGCGAACAAGATCGTGCAGCACTCAACATTCGCTAGACACTGTAGCGATGTGTCTCGCTCACTGACCAAAAGCCAAATAATGTCACGGCCGCAAACTCGTGCTCAGGTTTTATAAGGGTCCCCGAAGCGCTGAAAACTCTGCAACTGTGACAGAGTTGCCTGGATTGTGCACAGTCGAAGGAGTCGCAGTTTTAAAAAACACAATGTTTGCGGCTTTTTGCTGAGATTGAAGATCTTTAAGTGCTGTTTCTTGCAGATCACAACAATTTTTCGGCAAGCTGCTACAACTTCTTGTCGTGTTCTAACCCGTTATGCCTGTAATCTCATGTATTGCTGGTTACAAAAAGCAGGGTAATATTACAACTAATCAAAGAAATATTCATGCAAGAGAACGGAGAATTAATCTGTTACGACACCATCCAGATTACCAAAGATGCATGTCAATATGCAGTCAGATCTTATTTAATGCCACCATACGAGGTAAACACAAACAGGTGGCCGCCAAGAATTTTGTCACCTTTCACACAGGGATATCCTTCCGGTCTGGTCGCCTCACGTGTGGGGCGCCGGGATAGCCGAACGGTAGAGCGTTGGACTTTCAATGCTCGGGCCGTGAGTTCGAATCCCGGCTGGGGCTAAATATTGTTCAGACCTTTTCTCGTTGCCCCGTCTTTGATATCACCCTTGCATGGTGGAATATAGGATGTGAAACTTCCAAACACCCACCAACCCACCCCTTTATTCATGTGAGGAGTTAGGAACTGAGGAACCCGAACCCTAACCGTCAATTTTTTTCGTCAGGTTTGTACCTGGTGGAGTCTAGCCACAACTCCAAGAGTGATGCAATGCACATGTAATTGCCGGCACAGGACGGAGCTACAAGGTTCCCATGAGCGAATCTGTTGTTGAATCTGTCTTTGATATCACCCATACGTGGTGGAATATAGGACGTTAAACTTCCAAACACGTACCCACCTCCTCCTCCAGTGTGACGAGTTTTGTCGAACTAAGCTCTTGTCATCCTCCCCTCTATTCCAGTGACCTTACAAGCCTCTGTCCAAAAAGCAGCTTTTCTGCCCCAGGTTTATGGCACGGCGTGGAGCCATATTAAACTCGTTTGCCCAGCAGGTGATGTTTTGAACAGGAGCATCAAAGGGGAAATTGAGAACTGCGGGGTCTTAATGAAAAAGCATGACGTGCGCCGGTCATCAAAAATATTGGTTTTGTCTGGCGACCCTATTAACGTTGAATGGTTTGGATATGTCAGGCAGATTTAAGGTCAAAGGTGCTATTAAAGGCGATGTCGTAGAGCGCTTGCTTTTGATGGGGATGTTTTGAATGGTCTGAACACACTGGTGCAATTCGTTGGAAAAAATACACGATGAAATGAGCTGATCTTACTTTTTTTTTTTTTTTTGCTGCCCCAACTCTTTTTTGCCAGCTCCAGTGGTGTTCCTCCCAGGTAATGGGTGGAATCCACGGAGGGCTCGAAGGCTGGGGCAATTTTTATTATGCATGATGATGGAGATGAGGATGATGGTAAGATGATGCTATGGAGGTCCATGTGGTTTGGGACTGCGGGACAGGGCCGCATTCCACGCTTCCTGTCATAAATATCCCGGTGTTCACCAGGCCCGGGAACTACGTAATCATCCACATCATAAGACGTGTCATACCAAGGGAAGCACCCCCAAAGTCGCATCCGTGAAGTGGGTGAAGCTCGGCTGTGTGGCAACAGCCTCCCCATTGGGCCCATAGCACACCCGCTCTGGGTAGGAGCCGACCTAGGTAGGAAAAATCCCGCTTGTCTCGGCTGGGACTCGAACCCGGGTCTCCCGGTCCATGGTCCGAAGTGCTAACCACTACACTACGGGGGCCGGTGAGCTGATCTTACTTAATGCATATTTTATATGAACAATAACTCCTGTAATGGCCATAGCTGAATTGCATTTGAAAATAAAAATGAAGTGGCTCATAGCAAACAACATTAAATAAGTGAAGGCCGAATTGAAGTGTATGAGACGTGACGAAATCACTAAATTCGACTCAGGTCATGGTTCTGCGAATGTTCTGTCTTCAGGCGACACTCAGGCAAACTGTATCATGTCATGATATGCCATGTCTTTCGGTGCACCATAAACTCCAATCTACCGTTTAATTCCACCCGCAAAGAGAGTCAGTTCAGGGCCCGGAAGGTTTGATAAGAGAAAATAAGGTAAGATTGTCTGACTTCTCGGAATTACACAAGAATTAGGTAGGCTTCTCATACAATAATACACGTACAAACACAAATAATTCAAGGGCAGCCATGCATATATCATATCACACACTCACTGGGGACAAGGTGAAAACAGCGGATAAAGAGAATATGCATAGCATATCACGCCTACAGAAATATGAGCAGCTTTTGAAAAAAGCTTCGTACCTGAAAACTGGCAAGTTTGCACTTCAAAACAAGTTGATGTCAGAGCATGGCGTGGGTTCACCTCAGCCGGTTAATCTGCTGAAAGGTAGGGCCTACAAGCTTACAAGCGTCGAGCTCGACGCCCAATTAGTTGCAATGTGGCAAAAAGTAAACAGCACCGTGTGACCCTAGTTATCTACCTTATCACACTCAGCGCCCTCTACAGCCTGTCAACGGGCACATGGGAATCAGTGCCACTGTGCTAAGGACGGGCTGGTGGTTTCGTGATCGCCAAATCACGATTCCTAAGCATATTTGTGTATTGGCTTGTTGGCGTTTTCCTGGTTTTGCGTTGTGTCCGCACGTGATTTTCTGAAGGTTGGTTTCGACGAAGAAATCTGACACAGTGCATAGCTAAGTTTCAGTTCAAGTTCAAGTTCAAGTTCAAATTACTTTATTTATCCCTCATGGGGCAATAAAATGTTCGGACAAGAAATCTGGGTCCATGTAGTTTAGAAATTAAGTTTGAACTTCTTTCTACGAAACATGTTCCAGTTCCAGACACACTAACCTCCAGCCTCATCATGCGTGATTCATTGTTTGCCATACGCGTGCAATTTTTACGTGTGCAGATAAATGGATCAGTAATTCTAGGGTTTCCTGGCAGAAGGTACTATCGATACAGGTAGAAAGAAGAGACATAGTACGTTTTGGCAGGTGTTTGGGGGTTTAACGTCCTTTTCCACCACATAGGGTGATATCAAAGACGGGGCAACGACGAAAAAGCCAGCACAAATATTTGGCCCCAGCCGGGATCGAACTCACGACCCGAGCATTAGTAGTCCAACGCTCTACCATTCGACCACCCCGGCTCCCCGTACGTTTTGGCAGAGAAACCTCGTTTCCTCTAAGCGACATTAAAACTGGCTTGCATGACTACAATGCGGTTCATCTACTGTATATTTCGGACCGCCTTTTGGATGATACAATACAAATACTGACAATACAAAACTGTTACTGACGGTGCATTTCACAATTCCAAATTAAACACGGCAGAAGAAGACACTACAATGTATCTAGCGTTTAGAACTCGCGATTTAAATTTGCTCTGTGCGTGTATTCGTGCGTGCGTGTGTGTGTGTGTGTGTGTGTGTGTGTGTGTGTGTTGCTGTATTGCGTACGGAGATGTAAAGAAATACATGGTAAGGTGGGTGGGTGTTTAGGAGTTTAACGTCCTTATCCACCACATACGGGTGATATCAAAGACGGCCGGGGCAACGAGGAAAAGGCCAGCTCAAATATTTGGCCTCAGCCGGGATTCGAACTCACTGAAAGTCCAACGGTCTACCATGCGGCTATTCCGGCTCCCCCGTATGGCGTATGGAGATGTAAAGAAACACAGACTCCGGATGAATGGAAATAATCTCTGCAAACTGCCCGACAACCGACCTCATCGTAAATTATAAAAGGGACACTATATTTATTGCAAGCGGAGAAGAAAAGCCTGGCACAGATTCACGGCTGAATGAGCAGAACTTTTACAAAGATAAGGTCGTGCACCTAATTTCAGTGGCCGCATAGCCTGTGTGCTAAACGGTAAACGTGTTCATTTGTGTTTGGGTAATAGAGGGGAGGAGCTGCACAGCGGGACGAGTGGGAACTTCTCGACAAGAAATTCCCAAAGTTGGTGGATGGCGAGGGGCAGTCAAGGTGGCGGTCATAAGGTCAGGGCCTTGGCCGCGCAACGATACGCACATACACACACGCACATCAGTGATGGAAACAGTTAAATGATGATCAGGGATGAAAACAGATGGGTTTTAAGATTTTCTTGAAAGTTTCAAGAGAGGGTGAATGGCGGAGAGAATGAGGGAGAGAAATTCCAGGCTTTGTTAGGACGTGTCAGTAAAAGTCATTTTCTGGTCGATCAGTGTACGCTCTCTTTCTTCCACGGTGGCAAACTGGAAACCCTCGGTCGAGTTGTTGAAACAGAATGTCCCTAAGAGGAATATTCAAAACACTCAAATTCATCTTTCATGTGCTCTTGTGGCGTCTTCAGCGTTATTCTTGCATAAAACGAGTGCTGTTGGGTAAAGGATGCCTCTCTCTCTCTCTCTCTAACAGGCTCAACGCTCGTTCTAATTTAAAAGCTCTCATTACAAGCGACGCGTACGGGCAAATTTCTCGGGGAAATCATCCATGCGTGAAAAAGCTGTCCCGAACGGCTAGGTTCAACCTGGTGCTAGAAATCCCTTTCACCCCAGTTCCCCGTGTACCTGCAAGATGAAGAATACTGTTGTCCCCGTGTACCTGAAAGGTGAAGAAGTATGTTGAAAGACGTGGGGGATTCGGGTTTTGGAATTCTGTTGTTTGTGTTTGTTACCCCATGTTTGTTTGTTTATTTCTTTTGTTTTGTTTTCTGTTACAGTGTGTGGAACGTTATAAAACTGTAAAATTGTTTTTTTTAAAATATATATAGGATAGGTACTGGGTGGCGCTGCACCGCGGCGACGCGTTTCCCCGGGGGGGGGGGGGGGAAGCAGCCCGAATTTCCCGAAAGGGATAATGAAGTAGTAAAATAAATAAATAAATAAAACTGCATGCAGTAGAGCAATACGATGTGAAACATTGCTGTTACTGATACGTACAACAACAACAACAACAACAACAACAAATAGACCACAGAACACAGAAGACACAGGTGTATCGGAGCGGTCGGTGGTCTAGTGGTTCAGAGACTTCGTCACCACTACGAGAGGTCAGGTTCGAATCCCACTCGCGGCCGACAAAGATTTTTCCCTTCTCCTACGTGGCATCGTTTATTTGGGACGATCGTCGGGAGTTCTCTCCAGGTACTCCGGCTTCCTCTCTATCTGTTTTGGAAATATTCGGCCCACAAAATTTTAAAATAAATGCAATTCTAAATACCGAAACTTAGATAGCTGAGCTGACCCTTCGCACCACGCGGTTTTAATGTGTTCATGTCCAGTGTGTGGGAGAATGCGGGTGATCCACGTGAGCGTGCGTGTTGGGTTTAGTTCGCGGCGCTTTGAGACAATTTAAGAAATTTGGTAAAGCGCCTATACAATGCTCAGTTAGTGGTAGCAGTAGTAGTGGTAGTAGTAGAGGTAGTCGTATTGCACACAGACAGACAGACAGACAAATAGACAGACATCCTCACCAGCGTTCTATAGGGATTCGAATAAACTGAGAATCTCACCATACACGTGTATAGCATTGCAATATAATGATGCGAGCAAAACATCTCTTACTTACGTTTCACTTCACTCTACATCACCACCGTCTAGATAATTTGGACA
>JACVVK020000007.1:4442500-4575000 GCA_018292915.2 Batillaria attramentaria | reverse complement strand
CCCACCCACCGATGCTTCATGCCCTTGATATTTCGGCAAACGTGTTGCCTTCGTCAAAATGTTGTTATGAATAGAAAAGACCAATTTCCTTCCAGAAGAGGGGAGCCGGGGTGGCCGAATGGTAGAGCGTTGGACTTCCAGTGCTCGGGGAGTGAGTTCGAAACCCGGCTGGGGCCAAATATTTGTGCTGGCTTTTTTCAAAGTTGCCCCGTCTTTGATATCGTCCGTATGTGGTGGACGTTAAACTCCCAAACACCCACCCACCTATTCTTCCAGGAGAACAAGGTACCGTCACTGTCCAGTCTTATATCGCTATCTTTCTTCCATTGACAGATTTGTTGGTGCGTTAGTTCGTCGACTAGTTGGTTGGGGATTTAACGTCTTTTTCGACCACGTAACGGTGACATCAGAGATGGGACAAAGAGGAAGAGACACAAAGTTTGAGATTCCAGCAGTGAGAAATTTAACTCACAGTCCAAGGATTGACTCTCCAAACGTTCGGCTGTTCGGTCTGTGGGGTCACAGGTACAGGTAAAAAAGAAGAAGCTGAAAATGAAACAGCTAACGCACAAAAAACTATCTCACTGAGCAAATCTGTTCATGTCAGGCCCTTCGGTGTAAACCGATGACCAGGTGATATTTCGCAGTTAATATATTCCCCGTGATTATTTACCTGGCGTCATTTATTTCCCATATTTCATGAAGTTTTCAAGATTTTCTGATACGTCTAAAATTTCGACGCACGTCCTTTTTTACCACGCTGATTATGAAACACAGAGTTAGAGATCAGAGAGGCAGACAGACAGGAAGGCAGGCAGACACAGAGAGACAGACAGACAGGCAGACAGACAGAGTGTGCTGTGTGTTTTCTAAGGGTACCCTGTAGACATTCTTAACACTGGGAACCAGAACGTAAGCGATTAGTGCGTACGTGTGCGTGCGTGCGTGCGTGCGTGCGTGCGTATATTGGTGTGTGTGTGTGTGTGTGTGTGTGTGTGTGTGTGTGTGTGTGTGTGTGTGTGCGCGCGCGCGTGCGTGCGTGCGTGCGTGCGTGCGTGCGCGCGTGTGAACACCGGTCTCATTTCCACGGCGAAGCAAAATTGAGTGTGTTCGCCACAAAAGGACGTAGTAATTAGAAATAAGAGATTGTTCGTTGGAACTTAAAAACTCCACATCCCCCTTTTAAACGCTTTACGACGAGAAAGAAAACAGGCGCCAAGTCGTACCATTTTCGGGCAAATCCCCCCAGTTTGTAATTTCAACTGGGAGACTGTGGCAAACACTGAGCACATTTCATTGCCGGTCGGCGCTGATGAGAATGGAGCGAGAGAATGCAGGAGCTTATATGACACTAAATCAAACCGCTCATGACATTTGAATCCCCACAGAGAGTCGACTGTTAGTGTAATGAAATGGTGGCCGAAACAGCAGACGTTCAAGGATGTAAGCGGATGCCTTCAGTGCGTCGGTTCAAGAATCCATCTACGTCTATGTAGTACAGAAACCAGAGTCTGCCTGTTGTACACGCTGCGGGGGAAATTTGACGCATCAGAAGGCAGAGGACCATTGGCAAAAATAAGTATTTCTTGCAGCGACGATCTATGTCGTTGCTGGTGTTGGGGTTGGTGTTGCTGCTGCTGCTGTTGTTGTTGTTGTTGTTGTGTTGTTGTTGTTGCTGCTGCTGTTGTTTGAAACCATAAGAGAACAGGTTTAATATGTTGTTGTTGTTGTTGTTGCTGCCGCTGCTGCTGTTGTTGTTGTTGTTGTTGTTGTTCGAAACCATAAGAGAGAACAGGTTTAATGTGTTGTTGTTGTTGTTGTTGTTGTTGATGATGATGTTTGAAATCATAAGAGAGAACAGGTTTAATGTGTTGTTGTTGTTGTCGTTGTTGTTGTTGTTGCTGCTGTTGTTGTTTCAAGTGAAACCATAAGAGAGAACATGTTCAGTCTAAAGAAGACGGTTGAGCCCCCAGTTCGTTTATCTGCGTAGATGCATTTTGTATATATGACTCTGCTAAATTTCTTCACACTTTACTCGAACTGGTACAGCGTTGTACTGTCAATGTTGGGGTCGCGAGTTCGATTCCCGGCTCAGAGTCAAAATAAGTTATTCTCTGGACGGTCTATAATGTCAGCCACAGTATAGTACGCGTACAAGGACTTAAAACCCCAACCAAACAAGCCACCAATATCCTGAGTATTTCTCAAAAGTGAATATATAAATAAACAGAATTCATACGTCATAAGTTTCGGGCACTCTTCTATCACCACTACACCTTCTTACATCACAAAAACATGTTGACGTTGATGTACGATCAAAAATGATTACGTCATTTTCATAGCATGGTGTTCAGAACACAAGCCAGCGCGCGTTCTTTTTCTGGTCATTAATCACCACAAATTGAGATAGTGTAAACACGGCGTTAAAACATTTTGTACCGCGTACGAGTATCCCACGATTTTAACTCTATTTCAGTTTTGGCCCTTCGTGCGAAAAAAACAGGCAAGATTTAAGGTTCCGTAACGGCTCTTACTGCAGCAAGCACGAGTATAATGAAAGTGCAACAACACTCCCACTGAGCCAAAGCCATGCAGATATGAATTATTTTATTTTATTTTATTTTATTTTATTGCACAACTCCAAACTTACTTGGTAAGAATTGAGTTAAAGGCGCATTTTCCTATAATCCATTGCTCACAGATCGTTCTGAGATCGTTTCATAGTGTCTAACATCGTCACCATTTAGACACCTGCACAGTGACAACATCTTACAGGCTGGCACTGAGCCAACTGAAGGCTTTACGCGACGCGGATATCAAGGTGTTACCTAGTGTTGCGGCCAGGTCACTTTGAATTTTCGCGCTGGCACACACTGCAGACAGCAGCGAATTCCATAGTACAGGACTCTGTTAATCATTAGAATAGACCGTTCAACTGCTCAAAAACATAACTTGGCCTCTTTAAAGATGGAATACGAGCGTTTCACGGGGTTATTGCTACCATATTTATACTCACAGACCGTTCTGAGCTGTTTTCATGACACCCACTCAGACACCAACAGAAGCGTACTCGATGACGCGGCGACCACACCGAGCGCTTCAGTAGTGTAACAATAGTCAATAGAATTTGAATATTCGGCCGCTCGCGCAAAGTGTAAACAACATTGTATCGCATTCAGAGCTGTACTAATCATCAAGTGTTTCGAGCGTACAGGAGCACAACTGTTCCAGAACATAAGCTGGTTCCTGTGAAGATGGGATATGACCGCTTAAGCGACACGCTTTATTACGTATTTAGTCACTGACGTTCGGGTTCAGGTCAGGAGAGAAACTCCCCAGCCATCCATTCTCCGTGTTTCATTACCAGTCTCTGACAAAACAGTCCGTAAATTATAGGCTGGGGACAGAGGCCTGTCCGTTTTTATGACTGCCCTTGTCAATTTGTAGTCTATTTCGCATCGCCATCGCTGCTTTACTGTCCGTTCGATAAAAAGAAACAACAACCCGAACTTCTAATAATGGCAATTCCCTACTGACCTTTGGTTTTTTCTTGTGCGAGTTACGACTGTGGGGCGACTGGTCACAGACTGATGACGCCGACAAGGGTGGTTAAGTCGTCTGGTGGTTTCTTGAAAAGGAAGGCAAGTATTTTCGGAAGGGCCAACAGCGGGGGTATTTCCTTAAAGTTTTGGGTGAGGGGCATACGTGGGGAGGAAGGGGGGGGGGTAGAACACTTCTTCATAAAATGTCCCAAGTATACAGATGCTCGCAACGCAACAATCAACAAACTTTTCCGATAAATATGTCCATCTACTTTACATCTGCTTTTAATTCTGGTAGGAGTATTGCTTCTTCAATTCAAACGTTCTGACAAGAGAAGTTAGTTAGTTGATTAGTTAGTTAGTTAGTTAGTTAGTTAGTTGGGGGTCAGCATCCTTTTCCTCCACATACGGGTGATATATTATATAGACGGGACAACAAGGTAAACAACCCGCGACACTATTTGGCTCCCAGTCGGGATTCGAACTCATGACCCGAGCATTGAAAGTCCAACACTTTACCGCTCGGCTAACTGGGTCGACTTCTAACAATAATAATAATAATGATAATAAATGGCATTTGTAGGGCGCATTTCTTTGGCATAAACTCAATGCGCCAATCACTCACCGACACTCACGCACATTTTACAAACAGTGGACAGACATACACTGGTGAAACTGACTAGCAAGGCGAAATAAGGTCCTGCAATCGTCAACAACAACATTTTACTCTCACTCTAGTTAACGTCCGAACCAACTGCCGATTCTCTCGACGTCCCCCTACCCCACCCCCAAACAAGCCGTCTGTTATTCAGCTGATGTCGTGGACACAAATTTGACATCGTAAACTTCGTGACATACAATTACCGACCACAACATCCGGGCTCTGACAGGACTCTAATGGCATCACAGATCAATACCACTGATCGGAAGCGCGTGTCTCGGGAACAGAGGGTGTGCCATCAGCCCCTGTCACGTCCCCCGGGGGTAAGGCGGCCACCCTGCTACTCCACGGAGCTGCGGTATCCCCCTCCCCCACCCCCCATTGTGGGGCGCGTGTTTCTCTTGAGGCCATGCACATGAGGGGTTTGTTTTTTTGTCCTTTTTCTCTCGGTTGTATGGACGTAATCTTGCTAGGATCATCAAATTCGTGATTTCAATTTCTGATGACAAGTCAGGTTTTTTACGGCGTTTGTTGGGGGATTGGGACAGGTTTTTGCTCTCTCTCTCTTTCTCTCTCTCTCTCTCACACACACACACACACACACACACACACACACACACACACACACACACACACAGAGCTAAACCCTGAAATACACGTCATGATTGGCATGACTTTCGGATAATTTACTGTCACATCCCTAGATATAACCGATGTCTAACAAGTCACACACACACACACACACACACACACACACACACACACACACAGAGAGAGAGAGAGAGAGAGAGAGAGAGAGCAAAACCTAAAAATACACGGCATGACTGGCATGACTTCCGGATAATTGACTCTCACATCTCAAGATATAACCGATGCCCAGCAGGATGTCGGAAAAAAGGCACGGTGCCCCACAGGAATCTATCACGGCCAAAGAGGTGACTCGGGGGTACGTGAAAAACAAGATGAGTGGCCCAAGGTCATGTGTTACAAAACGCTTCTGTAAGAAAAGTCACGATGTTCCAGGGACCGGCAGCAAATGGTTTTCCAATGTCACACGAGGGGAAGGAGCACAGGAAGCCATGGTGCCCCGGGGGACGGTAAGACAAGATGCCCGAGGGTAGGGTAGGAAGAAACATGCCACCCCCCCCTCCAGGGTAAGACGACACCTTTTAAGATGTGGAGTCTTCTGTCAACGAGAGGCAAAACCCTAGCACGCGTTGACAACAACAAGAGCAACGTTAGAGCACATGAAAGAATCAGCCCTAGTTTCCTGCAACGTGTTCACATCATCGGCTCCCTTTAAAAATCACACGCCATGCGGTGTTTGAGACTAGAGGCTTTGAATCGTAATTTGTAAGTTGTGAACTCCCGTCTGGTTTTTGAATTCAGATTCCACACTGTATGTTCACGATGCGAAATCTTAATACCTTGTTTTAAGCATTGCATGTCAACCCAGTGCAAACAAAGACACGGACAGCTATTGATCTCGTTGTTTCCCTTACGTAAACCTATTTCACACTCCGCAAATGTGTTCCTAAGTGGTAATATCAGAAGGGCAAAATGACCTCAGTGCTTGTTCCAGCTCTTGTAGCTCTTGTTTGCTTCCCCTTTGCTCTGGAATCATGGGGTTGAGTTACCCTTAAAAAGTCTTAGCTGCGTGTCGATGGGCTAAATGCGCTTCCTGCTGCTAATGATGTTGACTGATACATTAACGATAAAGCTGACACCGCAACAACAACAAAAAAAAAATACACAAAATACAAAATGAAATGAATCGTGCCAACTGCGCGCAAATCAGCTTGTGACATGCTGTAATTTCAAACAAGACATGCCGTCATCAGGCAGATGCCGGCAGAGATTAGTTCCACCACAGGCATATTGTTTGTCCTTCTGATGCCCGGAAACCTTTGTTTGTCCCCTAAAGGCGACAGCCATAAACTAGGAGCAGCTGCCGCCAGTGAGCTCCCGCTTATTGCCCTGGACAATGGATTCGACAATTACCGGCAAACCAGACACTCGCGTGCACTGGATAAGTTACACACTTGAGACCTGGGGAGTTAGGGTGGATAGGGTGTGAAGTTACGCGCTAATATATCTATTTGTGTCCTCGTACAATCGAATTTTTATTCTCGTTGGAAAGTTTTTGGTTGTGATTCATTTCTGATGGGTAGCGGGCGTTTTGACTTAAAGCTACACTCTATGTCGCTGCTGAATTTCTAACTCGTTTGCTACCAATACGTTTACGGTTGTGCACCTGGTCTCACTAAAAAAAATCAGAATTAAATTACGTCTGCATGGATTTAAATTTAGTGTGAGCTTAGTGGGAGTGTTGCACTTAGATTAAAGTCGTTAACCGTTAAATATTTCCCAACAAAAAGCTTTCCGAAGTGTGAAAAAAATTTACAGAGTCAACCGTGCAAGCACAGTCAACTCTGTCACAGTTGCAGTTTTCAGCGTCCCTGAAACCTCAATAAAAGCCAAGGGCATCCTGATTTCACAGCTCAGTTTGCGTTTTGACCCTGAGCAAGAAAGATCGTGCAGCACTCAACATCCGATGGACACTGTAGCGATGTGTCTCGCTCACTGACCAAAAGCCAAATAATGTCACGGCAAACTCGTGCTCTGGTTTTAAAGGGTCCCCGAAGCGCTGAACTCTCTGCAGCTGTGACAGAGTTGCCTGGATTATGCACAGTCGAAGGAGTCGCAGTTTTAAAAATACTCAATGTTTGCGGCTTTTTGCTGAGATTGCGGACCTTTAATCTTGCCTGAATTTCGCATACCGTCAGGAACAAAACCGAAAAAGTCGTGTGATACTCATGCGCGGTACGAAATGCATTAACCACTGTGCAACATAATTTGAAGCTCAGCTCTGGGGAAGAGTCGAAGACCTTCTTGTTCTGTGGGCCGTTGTTGCTGGGATACGAGCCAGATGCATTTACATCCACTGGCCCGTCGTACCACGTGGGTACCGAGTGCTACAGTGGCAGTTTCAGTTCAAGGTGAACACAGATCTCAGAAGCATCTTTACCTATTGAGAGTCTTCATTGTTGGGATGTTTTAGTTGCAAGAGGTACGGACACAGGAGACAAAACCTTTCGTTTACAACTCAACGAAAGACACATTTCAAAATGCAATGCGAGGAGGGTGGCTGGGTGGGTGTTTGGGAGTTTAACGTCCTTTTCCACCACGTACGGGTGATATCCAAGACGGGGCAACGAGAAAAAGGCCAGCGCAAATATTTGGGCCCAGCCGGAATTCGAACTCACGACCCGAGCACTGAACGGCTATCCCGGCTCCCCGCAGTACAGGGATAGCTGGTATATAAAAAGAGCTTACATGATTAGTTCGAGTGGTTTAGGGCGAAAGACTAACCCCGAGATGGTTCGGGGTCTTTTTTTGCGTAGCTACCGAGCCTCCTTTCGCTCTCAGTTTCCTTACTACTTTCGGACGTAAAGCACTCGTTGTTAACTCACTGAAAATTTGCACTGGCGAGAGGTGTAACGATATTCGTTCAGACGTTTCTTGGGATCTGTATTTAACACGATTTTGTACTTAATATGTCAGTGAAAGTAGAGCAGGCACCACTGACCGAATCTTCGCCAACAACATTCCCATTGCGTACGTGTACGTAACTCAAACCGTAACGATAATGGTCATGTACTCTCACGGGAATGTCGTGTAGGTTAAAAAGCAATAGGCAAAAATGACGAAGCAGCTGCGTAACGTGATATGTGGAGTCCTCAGTGAAAACCCGCAGACTGTAAATTATGTGTTGTGGATCGGTGTAGTGCTGCCGAAAACTACACCCTTTGATCGTTATCCATGAGACGAGTCACGGCCGAAATTAGTGTTCGTGCGACCTTATTTTCTACCAGAGACGGGATAAAGTTTTTCCTTTCGTATTCAGCACATTCCACTGTTACTCGTATTACCGCAGCGCGGCGGTCGAATGTCTCAGGCATTGGTGGTTTGGTCTTGGTTCGGGTCCACACACACACACACACACACACACACACACACACACACACACACACACACACACACACACACATGATATGAGGAAAAGAATGTAAAAAAACAGTCTCCTTGAAAAGCCTATAACTCTTTTACGTGTTTGACAAGGGAACCCGTATGCGTACCGTATGTTGGCACTGGTTCCTGGGAGGTTTTTGTACTTCTTTTCCCTGAAATCGTGAGATTTATGTCCTTTTTGTCATGTGTAGCATCTGGCGCTGATTTTATGTACTTCGATGTTTTGCCTGAGTGTGAATGTTGCTTGCGATCTCTATTTCCTACAGCAATGCCTGCAGGTTCCAAACATGTTCTGCACTTGTTTCTTTCTCTCACCTCTGATATTCACACTGCATAGCTAGCATGCAAGTTCCTGAAATGTTTGATTGATAATCCCCTCGGTCTCTGACCCAAGACTAATGAATCCTGGAACATATGTCGTATTTTCAGACAATTTCTCACGCCATTTCGTACTTATTTGACGTAAACCAAAACCTGATTTCGATTTCCCCTGATGGCGTTACATTTTTTTTAAAAGCTACAAAAAGTTGCCTCAGTTCCTCCTCTTATGGTGTTCTCAGGGGCTGCCTTAGTCCGAGGAACTCTCAAAGTGTACAAAAAATTGCGTCAGTCACGTTATCTCCTCAAATACTTCTTCTTCTTTTTTTAAATTCTGTTTTTAGTATTTTACAATGTTGGCACACATACAGAGAAGTAGATACACTATAGACAAATAAGCAAGCGGACTAGGATAAGTGGTTTCCCACAAAGCAAAACAAAACTAAAATACTATCTTAATGTTCTTTTATCTTTGGCTTATTTAGTATGCAACTGAGTGTCATGTAACAGGAACATGTTGCGTCTGGTCACTAATCGGTACCTGATGGTGGTGTGACCGACCACCGAGCAGACGTAAATTCTGGTGCATATCTCAGCAACGACAAGATCTAGATAGTCACTTCATTCATGATTACGAACCATAGCGTTAATATTCTTCAGCACCGGACTGGCAGTGTGTCAGTGAAGGAGCCATGCAGTAAATCAGGATTGTTTCAAGAACTTCGAACTACACATGAACACTAAAGCAAAATACCTGACTGTTCTCTGATTCATAACCGATCTTTAACATCAATTCCACCAATTCATACAGGTTTTTCTCCGTCAGGTCTGGATCAAGGTCCTTGCACCGTTTTGCCTGGTTCCATCGCAAGGCACTTCACCATCGAGTTCCCTCCCTCTGCTTGGCGTTTCCTCTCTAGAAGTGAAGGAAGGAAAAATGTACGGCTTGCTGTGAGTCGTTCTCATCAGGAGATCCCATCCCAAGCCAGTTCCCAGCGGCGCCAACAGGTCGTAAACCCCAGGACAACTCATTTGCCAATTTGTGGCGGGACTTTGCGCAATTGCGGTCTTTCATAAATCGCTCTTCGTCCTCTGCTAACGGGGTGAGCGAGAGCGGCGAGTAACACCTTGGACTGACACTTACAGCCTCTCATATTTTTCAACAAAACAAAAGGAAAATAAAACCTAGATCAGTCATCGCGTGTTGAACAAAACCAGGAACTGAATTTGAGTTTGCTGAACTTCAGAAGCCTTGTCTCGGAAGTTATAGTCTCATTTTTTAACCCCCCCCCCCCCCCAAGAAAAAAAAGTAACCAATGACATAAACAACAACAATAACAACAAACCCCCTCCAAAACATGTAAGCAATACTGTGATGAACAAAATCAGACAAACCGAACTGAACTCAGTATACACTCTTAACGCCAGGTATTACACATTTACGACCGAAAGTGTCCCCCCCCCCCCCGTGACCCACACACACCCTCCATGTTTTGTAACAATGTCTTGGTAATTAAGTTGTATTACATTTTTTTTTTATTAGCTGACTTTTTTTTTTGCCAGTATGACTGATATTCCTTTAAATAAGGCACGGCTGTGTTCCGGCGACGAGTGCAAAGACGATAAACCCTGCGATTTATCAACTTACCAACCCACTGTATTGACTGTGGTTTGTTTTATTTTTTGGCTTGTTGTTGTTGTTGTTGCTGTTGTTTTCCAGACTACAGTCGGTATAAAACTAAACATCAACCTCTTCAACATTTACATGTTCATGTGTGTGTGTGTGTGTGTGTGTGTGTGTGTGTGTGTGGGTGTGTGCGCTCTGAGTCTGCTTTTCAGAGACTGGCGCCTTATAAATATGATGTATTATTATTATTATTATTATTATTATTTACCAGACGAGAAACTGACAGATCAATGGGCTAATAGAAGCAATCCAGTGGCACTATACTACGAAGTACAGGCACAGATATTGACTGGTTATAATGTCCTTTGATCTTTCCCACTTACACCATCGACCGTTTTCATATAACGATGTGTTACAAGCGTTTTCTGCACGGTGCCCCGAAATTTCATAGCACTCCTGTTTATCTGTGGGTGCTTCTCGATACGCTTTCCTCTTCTGAGTGGCAGATGCACAACACTTTACCCAGCACTAATCGGCTTCTCAGTTCTCCCGAAAACTTCGCTCGAGCCCGCGGCCTGAAGATTTTTGCTTAGAGCCTATTTCAAGCAGATCGTCTGAAAATGGCCCATGATGTTCCTACAAAAGAGGCCTCGTTCGTTCCTTGCACAGAGAGCACGGTAATGGTGGCCAAGTACGCGCGGACGAGATAATCGAATCAGCAGCGGCGCAAAACATGTTCGACATTACGGAGTGGGTATTGAAAACACACACAGGAACTGGCAGCCTGTGCCCGCGTGCTACATCCCCGCTGTGAAGTACAGATCATATACTGTGGAAAAGATGAAGTTAGCTATGAGCGAAACAGGGGGAGCCTAATGGGATGAACGTGCTGTACTGACAGCAAAAAAGGTTGTAGGAAGAGGTGATGTGGGCGAAGGACACGAATACACAGGGCCTCAAAATGCCTGTATATTCCCTATTAGCCTCAGGCATCATAGTCACCCCTAAAAATGCTTCAATCTAGAAACAATTACTACCATGAACAGACCATTCAAAGGCACGCACCTGACAGGGGTTTAAACAAAATTGAATGTCTCCTTTCCGCTCAGGCCTCTCTGGAGTAATGTACGTCTACTTTCTCTTTAGGCCAGAGAGGCAGTTCACACGAATCCGCTTGCCTCATTTGTGTCCCACCTCTGCGCAAAAAGTCCCAGCTTCACTGGCAGCTTGCCGGCTCGACCGCCTGGATGCACCTTGACCTACATAACACAAAAATCACGAAAATCGTGCTTTTTTAAAAAAATCACTACAGACTAGTACACTTGCCAAACATGGTACCTCAAACAAACACACCGCCGTCAATTTGTGTCCTTACGCCTGTGCAGGTTAAAACTGAGAAAAGTCAGGTAATTACTATGGGCAGAGCTGAACTTGGCGAAAAGCTGAACTGACTTATTGTATAGAGCAGACTGAAAAGGTGGCATAAGGGACTGAAGAGAAGCCAGGCTGAAACTCAGAAAAAGTCACGTAATTACTCTAACTTGAGCTGAACATTGCCTACACACGCGTGGGTACATTACGGGCTCATCACGTTGCCCCCACATCGGCTGTGAGGCGTTTGTGCTCGTTTGAAATCTTCCTGGCTACCTTTGATGCTTGCGCTAACTTGGGTTGTTTGCTTCTGGTCTGTTTGTCGTATCAAAGACTAGCATCATGTTTTTAAGCCATCATTTCCTGTCCACGTCTTGCTTCAGTCTCCTTCAGTAAACGACCGACGCCCTATTCAACGTAACTTTGACGGTTCAGTTGCATCAGTGCAGGCCGGACGATTGTACGGCAAGTTTGACAAAAGCAACAACAAAAACTGATTTCGTGAAAACACACTTGAAAAAAGCACGCGTTTGTATCAAACTGAACTTGGAAACGGTGGTCACAGAACTCAAAGGCTTGTTTCATGGTATATTTCTGGCTTGAACAGTATCACAACTTCAGTCAGTGACGCCGGGGCAAACAACATCAGAACAAATGACCTTACAGTCATAAGCTGCACCTGTATGGGCTGTAGCAGATATATAGGTTCTTTGGTCAGAAGTGCAGGCCACGCAGAACACTGCCTACAGCTGTCCGGCGAAGGAATAGCTCTTCATTCTGAGGGGGTCGCCGGGATGTTAGACTAGGACTGCGTTCTCTGACTACGCCAGTGAAATAATTAATGTGAGCTTAATGCCTAAAGTTACTCGGTCCAGAGTGAAGTGTAGCTAATCTGCATCCACTGAGCCGGCTTCACATGTTTGTTGCGGCCGGGACAAACGCCGCAAGATTCACCGTGGGTGTGTAGGCTGTAGGCTTCACTTCCTCTTGGCCACCACGCCAAGAAGAAGGCAACTGCCTCTTGTCACTCATTTCAATAGCGGAGGGAAGTGGAGTAGCGAACGTGGAGGACCTCCGGATGAAAGAGGCTGCTGTTTTCCAGCCAAAGAACCTTAAAAAAAATCCCCTGTCTGGAATAAAGACTTGCTACGGCACCCATTAGTCCAGGTTATTGCCGGCCGCGGTATGTTACCTATCGCTTGTAGTTTGCTGCACGAGGCGGAAGGGAGAATATGAGAGAGCGGCGGAAGAGACGATAGATTCGAGTATATTTAGCACCACGGACAAGGCTCGGTGGCGCCGCTTCAGAGTCTCTCTTGTCGATACAAGGAATATCTCATTAAAGGAATGAGGAGCTTATACCTTCACACACCTGGACTGCCAACATAAACACAGGCTGCGGAAGCTTTGTACAGACACACCAGATAAACATAAATACGGCGCGAGAGGCGAGTCAAATAACGGGTTCCTACATACCCACCACAACGGTGTGGGCGTGTGCAGTCCCTGCTGTCAGTCTCCGCCGCGGAAAGTTACTTTATCTCGTTGCTTCCGTCTGTGCAGTGAACTTTGGGAGAAATTTTTTTTCAGCTGTGAACCAGCACAGCCCGTATTAACTCAATTCCTACCAAGTAAGCTTGGGGTTGTGAACAAGTGGCCTCACAAAAAAAATCATCGTTAAATGATGGATTTAAATTTGGCTTAGCGGGAGTGTAGCACTTTGATTATACTCGTGTTTGCTGCAATAGCCTGGAGCCATCAACGAACCGCTAAACTAGTCTTGCCTGATTTTCGAATACTCAGTAGTACAGGGCCAAAATCCAAAAAGATACTGACTTGTGCGTGGTACGAAATGTGTTAATCAGATCATAAAGTCTTGGGAAGCCAGTAATGACAAGAACCGACTCTACATCCACCGTACTGACATCTCTGCTGCAAAGAGTCCTTCAGCGATATTCATAAACTTCAAATAAAAGTTCAGTTCTGCGGCCGAGATCGTATGATGCTTCTCCATTCTCAGCGTGTGGCTCTAGTCAAAGTATGTCAGCGGGTCTTACAGGTACAAGCAGACTATGCTGGCAAGGTGGTGTCTGTCCCGACGCTGTCCGACCCTCATTGTGTGCAGCGATTGTTTTATAAACACGGGTTGCCATAACAAAACACGACAATTACCAGAGGAATAACAAGCCGCATTCCTCCAGTAATCCAGTCCTGGCTAGACGCACTGGAAGCACTGGCCGTGTCAGCCAAGAATGAAGAGGAGGTGGGTGGTAGGGGTTGGGGGGAGATGAAAAGTTCAGCTATAACTGGATGTGTTTTTATTGACCGTGATTGTTCTTGGTGCATTCTTGCGTCCGTAACTGACTTCATGATTCATCCTCCCTGCACCAACCTCCCCCACACCCTCTTACCTCCCCTAACCTGCCCCTACCCCCCCCCCTCCCGCCCGCTTTACACACACACACACACACACACACACACACACACACACACACACACACACACACACACACACACACACGTTGTTGTTGGTGTTGTAAAAACGACGCATTTCAAATCACGCCCCTTATCATGAACCAAAAACTTCAAACACTCGAATTTATTAAGAACTGATAATTGAAAACCAGGTAGACAGAACGGCGAGTCGGTCGAGTGACTGTCCACAGCACTCTATGACCCAGCAACCTCAAACACAGCAATTTCAGTTCAGTGTACTCTGTACCTGCGATATAACTGGCATTGTTAAAAAAATTAACGGCTGACTCACAAATAGGACTGCGTTCTCTGACTACGCCAATGAAATAGAACCAATTAAAAAGCCATAGTAACTATGAGATGGCAAGACAGAGGACTCATAATAGGACTGATTTCTACGTAGCTTATCTACAGAATATTGGCATGAGCATGTGTGCGCTGAACATAGCCCTGTCTTACTGTCCCTAAAATTAGCGTTTACTATCCATGTGGGCGTCACAACTGAAGGTAATCTGTTCTCGGGGAGAGTCTGCAAGATGATATATACAGAGCCATTAGAAAGCGAATTCCCCGGCTGGTTTTCTGTTCTTTTTATTTATTTTGTTTCCCCGGTATTGATTTTTGTTTTTAGTTTAAGCGTGCACAATCTCTTACTTTACATTCTTAGCATAACGATATACATACACGGCCTTCACGCTGCATTTTGTTGTTGTCGTTGTAACTTGAGTATCTGTGTGGTACATTGATGCTGTCAGCAGTTTAGCTTCTTCTTTCGCTCCAACGTTTCCTCGCTGTTATTTGTGTTTGTAATTTATATTTTTGTTTTGAAACACATTTATCAGAGCTATTTCTTTAACCTGAACGTCTTGATCCGGCTGGCAGGTCAAAGACCACAAAGACACGAGGCCTCAAAATGCCTATATATTCCCTTTTATCCCCAGGCATCATAGTCACACCTAAAAATGCTTCAATCTAGAAACAAAAATTAATATGCACAGACCTGACAGGAGTTGAACAAAATTTAATTTGAATGTCTCTTTTCCGCTCAAGCCTCACTGGAGTAATGCTACTCTACTTTCCGTTTAGGCCACATCACCTAAATCCATTCGCTTCACCTTTGCCTCTCCTGTGCGCAAAAAGTCCCAGCTTCATTGGCAGCTTGCCTCCTCTTGCAACCCCCTGGCATGCACCCTGCCCTACCAAATACAAAAATCACGAAAATCACGCTTTGTCGTGACAACAAAAATCACTACCATGTAGCACACTCGCAAAACAGGGTACTTGAAACAAATAGCACCAATAAATGTCTTTTTTTTTCTAGTGGAGGCTCTGGTTTTGCTTTCTACCATCACCTACCCTCTCCCCCGGCCTCCATCTACTCCCCCTTCATCATCCTCCACCACCACCACCACCACCGCCAGCACCCTAGCATCAATGGCTTTTCTTTACGCCTAGGTATACCTTGTATTTTCATTTTTACCTGAGCCGCTCTCACGACCATTTTTCTGTCAGTCTTTGATGCTGCTCTTTTCATTCTGTACCAGTACCTGCTTCCTCTCGGCGCCAGCGTGTGTGTGAAGCCCGACACCTTTGAGTTGTGTACCAGTCGTGTGCTCCGACAGTGCAGGGAAAGCCGGTATTCCAAATCGTCCCAAAACCCATCTAAACCCTTGTTCCCCCCCCCCCCCCCTCGCTTTCCATCCAGTTTCAGGCTCAACCCATGCGGAAAACGGCAGAGTAAAGAGACGGCACATATGTTTCGCATTCCTTTCCATCCCTCATATTTCTCTGCTTTTTTGTCTCTTTCTCTTTCTTCTTCTCCTTCTTCTGCTTCCTTCTTTCTCCCGCCGCTCTTTCTTTATGAGTAGCTGTGTAGGATGAGTCTGTGTAGAACAATTTGTTTTCATGCAGAAATTCATCCTGGAAGCCTGTCAAAAAAAAACGACGGCAAGACTGCTGGTAGCGGCACCTCAGAAGACAGGCAAATTTGTTTCTGGTAGTCTCGTGGAAGGTCAGGTTAGTTCTCAAAACGGAATTCTGTCAACGGTTTGTCGTCAGCAGGGGATCCGTCTAGGCCGCTGGATGGTCAACATTGTGCCGAGTCTAGCGGCCGTGCTCGAGTAGGGTGTGCTTGCGAAATACGCTGACAAGTCATATTGCATGAATCCAGAAACTGTTTGTTTGTTTGTGTGTGTGTGTGGGGGGGGGGGGGGGGATCCGGGGAGGCCGAATGGTAGAGCGTCCGACATTCGGCAGTGCTCGGGTCGTGAGCTCAAATCCCGACTGGGACCAGATATTCGTGGTGGCCTTTTTCTCGTTGCCCCGTCTTTGATATCACCCCTATGTGGTGGAAAAGGACGTTAAACTCCCAAACACCCAACACACCCCCTGTTTGTTTGTTTGTTTGTTTGTTTGTTTCAATACATTGACAATTTACACTCTGGTTGGCTAGTTAGCTGGTTGGCTGGCTAACTGGCTGGTAGGGTTGGTTGGTTGGTTGGTCGGTCTGTCGATTTTATGCATGGAATGCTGCTGCCGATGAATATGATGATGATGACTGAATAGGCCATGCGTATCGTGAAAAAAAACCCAAAAAAACTGTTGACAACTCAAAGAAAACCGCGTAAAATTACGTTGTGTATTTGCGTTCACAAATTGGCATGATTTGGTATGAGATGAGAATTTCCAGCTCGTGCCATTTCCAATCAATACTCAATATTAAACAGACCTCGTTCTTCACATCTGCAGTCCTGTTTTTTTCAAAGGAATCTATGATCTTCGCCGACGATTCTCATGACATCTGAGTCCAATCATGGCTGTTTTGACATGCACTGCACTAATTTTAGACCATCGCCTGTCAGAATTTTGACAGGATTTGTCCATCTTGCCCGTCAGAATGACTCCAGTTGTATGCTCTTTACCGCCATTTTGCAGCGCATGGGCGACTTTGTTGATTGCGTTCGCCTTTGGAAGAGAGTGCAAGAAAACGATATCTTATCATGGGAGATCGTCTGTGTGGCAGGAAAATGCTTTTAAGCTTACTTGATCTCTTTCATTTGACTAACAAAAAAAATCTTTACTGCAAAACTATTTTTTTCTCTCGCGAAGGCGTGTATTTCCGGTCTTGTGTGTTTTATAGCTAAGAGTTTGTTTTTTATATAGTGAGACGACACTGTCAGTTTAGTGCTGTGCGGCATCAGTAGTGCGTATTGCCAAGCAACAACAGCAAAAAAGCTAAAACTGTTGTAATTCGTGCTTAGACGTCAGCACGTAATGTAGAACTTTTAATCACTGTGAGTGGAACGAAATCAATGACAGTTACGCTGGAGAGGCTGTTTTTTTCAAGAGCAATGAACATTTTTGCGCCTAACGTGCCAAAACGAAAATAAAAATGTCTAAAATTTATTATCAAATGAAGACAGACATGTGGATCTGTTGCGACCTTTCATAAAAAGAGACTCAATCAAAAGTAATAACATCGTAAATGAGTTTCAGCTAAAGTGCTTGTGATGATGAGGTGCTATCTCCTTCAGCTAAGACAGGCTTAGTATAAGTAAACGAGGTTAAATCCAGACCAGCACTCAAATCACCTCCCTCCTCTCACTTCTAAGCCAATGAAAATTCCCAGAGCTAATGTCGAACTCTGGCGAAATTACGACACCGAACGTGTCTCAGACAGCTGATGTTGCCCGGTACCCGCGGGCCCACGGAACGATCTGGAGAAGGTGCGAGCCTACAGACCTTTAATTGAGTCAAACTCTCTTGGGGGGGGGGGGGGGGAACTCTGACCCAGCGCTCCATTACCTCCCCTAACACCTACAACACTCACCTCAAAGCGCGTCACATAATTAGATTAACGCCCATCTCCCTGTGTGGGCCTGCAGCATACGTCGCAAGCTTGGTTTCGAAGGAATTGGGGAGACGCAGTTGCTTGTGTGTTGTGACAACGGAATGATGCGTTGCATGCTGGCTGTATGTGGGTCTCTGGAACTCGATGACCGTGACGTGGCGTTGCGCATCTGGTCCTCCTACTCACTTATGCCTGGGAAATCCACTTGGCCAGGTAGTCGCTTCCAACGTCAGATAGGTACAGCATCGGTAATTTTCTGTTCTTATGCGGAGACGGAGAGGTGAAACCAGAAGGGTTTGCCAAGCCTGCAGTGCAGTTACAATGTATGCATGCTGCAAACAACAATGATTGAAAAACAAATGTAGCGGTAGATTCCACAGTTGTGCCTCGCAAACTGGCAAAGATTGTTGTTACGGCTGAGGAAAGCTACAACATAAGACCATATCTGCATGGACAGCTTGTGTTAATTAACTCATTTCTGCACTCTAGGTAAACTTCAAGTTTGCCCACTATGTCTGTACTCTAGTGTCTCTGGGTCAAATCTGCCCCCAAATTTATTTACTAAACATGTGTGAAGTGCTCAGTGCAACCTCATATAATCATCAAACACGAACCGGCAGCTTCCGAAGTCAAGTGTAGCGCCTGACGCCCCTCAACCCGTTACCCTCTCACACTCACCCTTACCTCAAAATTACCACATCACAGATTCCCCACATGCTGTAAGTCATATTTTCCCGCCCACTCCTGCTGAGGCTGAGATGATTATGACGCAGATATCAAAGTCACTTCTCCACCCCACTCCACTGCAACGTCCTTGGAGTCCTGTGGTCTGCTCTAGCACGACTGCGTCAAATTCTGAAGACACCGCGCAGCCTGACAGCAAAAATCTGAAGGGGGACAGAACCCGAGACCCCAACACACTCGGTGCGTTTACTTCCTCCTGCTGTGGAACTCTTCAGCTGGTGCTTCATGGCTTGCCCTCTTCACACGACGAGTCCACTTCAGATGCCGTGCTCAAGAAAAAGGTGCATTCTGTCTCGAAGCACCAGGTTTAGAAGAATCAGTGTTGCGGTCTGCTCGAGAGATCTACGAGGCGTTTGTTGTTGTTGTGTAGGGACTGACCCAACCCCTGTGTCTATAATTTTGGTAAAGCCGGGAATTCCAAGTTCATCCCGTCCATCGTGCTGGATGTATCATGCATATTCACATGCACTGGAGAAAAAAAAAACGTCGTATGTTAGGTGTACACGATGTCCATGTAAACAAGGAGTGGCTTTTTCAGTAGAAACAAAGTGGCGTCCCCAAAGTTTGCACCAAGAAAACCTTATCAACCGGCTCTCCACTGATCCTGCGCCTCGTGAGATTTATCGATCAGCAAGTGAAGTGATCGGATCTTGCAAAATTTCACGCCTTAAGTGTCTTTGGAGCAAACCGCTGTTATGAGAATACCATAATTACACAACTCTGTCTACATGTGGAGTTAGCATAGCTCCGCGGCTTTGAACCGTTGAAAAGGTTCCCTGCAAACCCACACAGTGATTTTTGTAGGGTCGTAGGTAGTGTCCAATTTTATAATCAACTATTATCAGTTCTGTTTTTGTTTGGTTTGATTTTACAGTCACCGAAAACAAACTCTTCTACACATATCCGTTGGAGATAACAATGTTAACCATGTCCACATGATGCCACACATACCTTCGTCCACTGTCATGACGACTGCAGACAAGAGGTAGTTTACTGGTTAAAACTTCAGCAGTGCAAGTGGTCAGGTTCGAGTCCCGCTCGGGGTGAAAAAAGTTTTCTTCCTCGTATGTGGCACCGTTCATTCGGGTTGACCGTCGTGGGTTCTCTCCGGGTACTCCGGCTTCCTCCCCATCTGCTTTGGAAATGTTCAGCCCATAAAATTCGGAAAGGAATGCAGTTCTAAAATTCCGAAACTTAAATTGCTGAGCTGGCCCTTCGCAACACGTGATGGTTATGTGTTCATGTGTTTGAGAGCCGGAACGCGTGTGATTCACGTGAGCGTGCGTGTTGGGTTAAGCTCGCGGCGCTTTGAGCCAAACATTTGGGATAAAGCGCCTATATTAATGTGATTATTATTAAAATGATAATGATACAGACGCGCAAAGCGATGACTTTGTGTACTGCCACCGGCTGCTACCGGGACCCCAAAACGAAAAACTTGGCAGGTTAGGCCTAGTCTCTCTCCCTTGAGTTAAATTTCGCTTCGAGCGCCCCGAATGTGTTTTTAAGGCTTTGACAAGTGGGAAGCCTGTTTTTGCGCATCAAAAGCGTTTTAACATTGAGTTTGGCCCCATTGTAAAACGTTCAGCTTCACTTCTCCAGTGGTTCACTGCAGATGCAATCAGTGGCAACAGCAAGCGGGCAATTTCCGTCACACGGTTTCGACAGCCGACACTGAGAGAGAGAGAGGTTGGGTACAGTAAAATGGCTTGTGGAAAGTGGGGCACTGGAAAGAGAGGAAATATTTCATTTTGCTTGAAAAACGTGTCACGTTATGGCTTAAACTCAGCTGCGGGGGACGGTACAGTTAAGGAAGAGGTATGGAAAGATTTAGAAATTTGTTGTTTTGCAAACGTTTTTCGCTTTATACCCCCCCTCCCCCCCCCCTTCTCCTTCCCTGTGTTTATCATAATAGCAGGAAGGAGTTTCATTTCGCGTTTAGTCACGCGTCATATAGTTTTGAAGTAGGTAATAATATGCAGCTTCTCAACTCAAGTTCCCTCTTGCACCCAGCTACAGCAAGTTGTTTTTGGATCAGTACTTCAGTCGAATGCAAGATCTGGAGATGTTATCATAATGTCTATCGCAGTATCCGAGTGCTTTTGTCGTATCGTCAGAAACAAATCTGGATTTTTCCCTACTGGCTGGGTGGGAGGTTTCAAGCTTATAATGTATTTCAACTCCCATTTTGATTTTTTTTCTCATGAGCTCTTGGCCGGATCTTAGCCGATATTCAGCTGATATTCTTGCACTTATGTGAATGCTACTGCACTGTTCTTCAGCTTCAAATTCTTCACGGCCGATGTTCCACTGAGAGGGAAAAAAACACCAATAAATGAAAACGCAAACACACTAACAAAAACACAAATCTGAAGTGCTCACCAGCATTTAAACCTAACTCCCAAAAAACTTCTCTTGATTCAAACCCGGACTCATCCTATCTCAGAGCTAGGTGGCGCTGCGACCCGGATGTACCTGATAGCACGTGCAGAGTCGGGAGATGTCAGTTTCAGCGCCGCCTGGTGGGAAAACAAGGGCAAGCAGGTGTAAGTGACTGCGAAAGCAGCAGTTACGAAGTAGCAGTGTGCCGGTGAAAAACGCTTACTTGTGGGCGTGGAGGCGAGTGCAGCTCAAAACAGAAGATTCACTTCGCAGATTGTTTGCAGTTGAACGTCTTGTAAGGAGGCTTGTGAAGCGTAATACGTCTGGACTTTGACGGAACTGTGTTGGTTTTCTGGGCTATCTGAGCATCAGTGTCAGCGTCTAAGACAAGACTATGGTGAACGAAAGGAACTGTGACCCTAGGGGCAGACAGTGAAGAGTTGTTTTTGTTTAGTTTGTTGTTCGGGTGCTGTTAGTGTAGGGTTGTTGTTGTTGCTGCTGCTCAGTGCTGCTGCTGCTGATGTTGTTGTTAGTCTTTTGGGGTATATCAAAATATCAGGACAATAATTATTACATACATCAGCCTGGGTACGTTCATACATACAGTCCATTCAAGAGTGCTCAAAAACTCGCACACATGCACGTACACAAGACACAAGCTAGTACAACCACACCGGCAGGCGCGCGCGCACACACACACACACACACACACACACACACACACACACACACACACACACACATTTACATATATACGAGCTGGTTCATGTAGGACATATTTACATGTTGTTGTTGTTATTGCTGTTTGTTGCTGTTGTTGTAGCTGGTGCTGCTTAGTTCAAGTGATGGTGTTCTAATAAAAATCGCTGCTGCTGCTGTTGCTGCTGCTGTTGCTACGCAACTCGTAGATCAGTGATAGGAGTGGACGCTTATACAATGACATTGCATTCAGGCTTTGTAACTGTCTAACTTTTGACAAGTAACTTTTGACTTTGTTTTGTCACGTGTTAAGTGTATTGGTCCTTTTTGTTTTTGTTTTGTGTTTTCTTGTCCTCGAGTGCTGCACGTGACATGTCACTTACTATTATTTTATGCTAATGCTTTGAGGTTTTTCTTCCAGTCAGGTGCCCCAATTTAAATCCTGGTATTTCCGCGCACTTCTGCCTGTCTGTCTGTCTGTCTGGGCTTTTTCTTTTCAGTCTCTCTGTTCTCTTTCACCTTTCGTTTCAAGTAGTTCGGCATTTACTACAACTTCTAGTGACCTTCTCCTCTTCTCTCGTTAAAAATTACAAGTTTCTGTACATTCCGTATGATTTATTATCATTTCCAGCGACTCCTCTATGACATTTAGCCTACACCACACGCACAGTGAGCGAGTCAACACTTATTCTCGCTGGCTCTGACTGAGTTCTTGAAGCAGCTAAGGGACAAGAGAAAGTATGACTTTATCTCCCCCCGGCATCATCCATGTGACAGTATATATCACCGTACAGAGACAGTTAATCGATGAAGTATATTAGAAGACTCTTTGTTTGCTGCGTCAGTGGTGGGGTCTCCTTGAGATTTTTCTGACTCATAAATCGATGTCAGCTTTCATGTGAGTGTTTCTTTGTCGGTGCTCGGTCCGGCCTCGTCTTTCCGCTCGTCTTCGGTTCTGTGTGCAGGTATGCTGGTCGGCTGGCCAGGTATTCGCTGGATGAGTGGATGGGGCCGGGATTAGAGATCCCCGACGTCGCAGCGGGTGCATGCCAGTGTACGTAGATCGCACCGTTTGAACTTCAACTCATGAGCGTTTCGTCTGGGCGTGCCAGATTACTCAGTATTGCTGGACAATCATGTATTTGAGCCTGGATATATCAATACTGCGCGTATAAGATTGAAGGGAACGGGGGTGGGGGGGGGTGGGGGGCGTGGGGGGGGGGTGGGAGGTAGGTGGTATGAGGCCAGCATTGATATGGATGGGAGGGGTCACGTTATATCAGGATAGTCGACTGCAAGGGTGGGTGGGTGGGGTGGTGTGTTAACGGAGTTTAACGTCCTTTTCAACCACATATGGGTGATATCAAAAACGGGGCAACGGGGGAAAAGAAAAAAAAAAAAAAAAAAAAAAGGCCAGCACAAATATTTGGCCCCAGCCGGGATTCTAATCGACTGCAATGTTTCGGTCGGAAAGAATGAACCTTTTAACTCCAGCAGTGGTTCACCATTGACAATACATGTAAGCAACAGTAGAACATCAAACTCGAGGTGATTGTGTTTGTGCCTGTGTCTGTGTCTGTGCGCGTGCGTGTGCGTGTGCGTGTGCGCGTGCGTGTGCGTGTGCGTGCGAGCTCAGCCTACGACCCAAAACGCAGGCTGCCAAAGTCGAACAGCAAAGCAATAACATTTGTTAAAAATGTACCTTACATAATCCACGCACATAAAAACCATGCACAATATCGTGAGGAGGCACTCTAATTCATTTTAATTTCACCTGAACGCGATCACACAGGCACTGTTGTAGTCCACTTAAAGGATTACGCAGTTGTGTGTGCATTGGGCGGGCACCTGTCCCCCAGTGTAATCAATGCCAGAACACAGTCTGGCTTCTTGTCCTCGCTTGTGAGGGGAAATTGAACTGAGGTACACCACCACTGTGTACTGGACTGACAATCTGAACAGCGTGATTATACCTACGGCGGTCAGCTGAATCAACAGATGGATTACGGTCGTATGAACAGGACATGTTTTTTGTCTTTTTTTTTTTATAAGTGTTATTGGAAAATTCATATCCAGTCGATTTTACACACGAGTGGCTGATATACGTGTCCGTTCACAAAATTACTTCACAGTTTCCTGAAAACATTTTTTCTTTCTTTTTTTCTTGAAAGCATTCTATTTGAACAGGACATTTTTTGTCTTCTTACTAAGTGTTATTGGAAAATTCAATCCAGTCCATTTTACACACGAGTGGTTGGTATACGTGTCCGTTCCAAAATCACTTCACAGTTTCCTGAAAACATTTTTTTTTTCTTCTTCGTTTCTTGAGAGCATTCAATTTTACAGTTGGTAAGTGAATACAAAGACACAGACACACACACACACACACACACACACACACACACACACACACACACACACACACACAGACCACTAAAATTGTTATCTCCCACTCAAACGCCTATTCTGAACATCGTTCCAGCGAGACGTCTGATCAGCTGCTATTGAGCCGTCCCTAAAAGTGACTCTTCTATCGTTGTGTGTGTGTGTGTGTGTGTGTGTGTGTGTGTGTGTGTGTGTGTGTGTGTGTGTGTAGGAATGCTGCCATACGAACTACTGTCTTCTACCAGTCACTAATTAACAGAAACTATGCAAGAGCTCACAAGAATCTTTTTTTTTTTTTTTTTTTTTAGTATGTCGAGTTGACTCTATGTTATATCATAAATTTCATCCAGTGAAATTAGGTAATTGTCTGATTGGGTGCCACAGAGAACAGTGTTTGTGCGTGTATGTAGAGTATGAGCCAAACCTTGGTTTTAGATCTTTTGTAGGCGCCAAGCCTTACATTTCAATTGAGAACAAGAACAAGGATCTTACTACATTTTCGTGACTAAAAGTTTGGCATTTTTTTAAACTTCCGTGAGACACACCGACCTCAAAAAGGTATGGTATATGTTCCTGACCCGACTAATTTCTCAACCATCTGCCTCTGCCACCTTCGTACCCGAGCTGTAGTTCATGCGTGTGTTTGCTTCCTAAACGTTTTGAGTTTGTCTAACTTACCGCCCTCTTGAATTAGTCTTCTTCGACAGAGTACCAACTAGCAGCAGCTCTTCTCTTCGCAGGTTTCTTTGACGCCCGTATCGGTTCCTACATCAATAACCCCCGCCCTCCTACCGTTAAACGGATCTGTTTAGAGAAAAGATTTGTGAGTGGGGGGAGGGCAGAGGGGAGAGTGTAGTCAGGGGCAAGGCTTTTGGAATTACAAATAATTCAACAAGTGCTTGTGTCGGAACAAAGGCCCGTCATTCTAGTGAAATCGTTAGCCTCGCTTTCGTGTCGTCGAGCTGAGTGAGATTCTGTGAAGGTTTTTCTTTTCTTTTCTTTGGGTTGAAAGATGGGGATGGATGGAAGAGGGGGGGGGAGTACTAGTACTCTTTATCTGAAGATCTCTCAAGTTTAGAGTGGCAAGAGACTGCAGATTCTCATCAAAGGAAACAGAGAAAGAAATTTCCTTGACTGAAGTTGTAAAGACTGAGGAACTGATAACACAAATTAGGATTTATGTCAGTCATCAACTGCTTGGGTATCTCGTATAAAATTGATACAAATATTAAGAATTTCAGTCATGTCTCGTATAAAATTGATACAAATATTACGAATTTCAGTCAATGTCTCGTATAAATGGATGGATGGATGGATGGAAGGGTGGGTGGGATGGTGGGTGCAGGGAAAGGTTATAAGTATAATCACACACCATCAAATTCTCCTGCTCTGTCATCGTCTTCTCCGTCGTCTTCTCATTGCACTTCTTCGTTTTTTATCACTGAGAAGTGTCAACAAAAGACGCAGAAGCTGCTGAGATGAAGGCAAGCGTTACCAAATTCCACTTTAACGGGCTTGTTTTAGGCAAAATAACAACAGGTAGCGCTTTTACAATTAAGCTCAAGGTTAAAAAGAAAGGTGCATCGACCCAGCAGAACTTGAGACTACACTTCTAGTTGCCTCCTGCAGAACAGGAAGCGAAGCGAATCAAGTGTGCCTGCACTCGGAAAAATGAGAAACCCTTGCTCAACATATCGCGTTGATTTTCAATGCAGCTTTCCTGAGATCTCTTCCTCTCTGCAGGCAAAGATGCCTGAACATATCCTGTGGTCCCCCGAGGACTCGTTGTCTGTTATTCTATCCGCAGCTTCGTGTCTGCTTTTCTTTCTCGCCCTCTCCGGATCCCCTCTCCCTGGCCGCTTTCTCGCCTCTCTGGGGACATCGGGAGCACGTGACATTCAAGTCACACGGATGCTGCGCAGTCGACTTCAAATGCAGGGGACCTTTTGCAGCGAAGTAAGCGTGCGGTGGGTCTACCCTGTGTAAGTTGTAAATGGATTAGAAAAAGACGGATCTCTTCATATGCCGTGTCGTGTTTTGTTGTTCTGCTTGTGTAGCGGTCGGCGTACGGAACCGGCGGAGAGGAGTGTGTGTGTGTGTGTGTGTGTGTGTGGATCTGTCTTTCTGTGTGTGTGTGTGTGTGTGTGTGTGTGTGTGTGTGTGTGTGTGTGTGAGGGGGGGGGGATGTATAAGCGTATGAGTAGAGCTAGGAGCTCAGACGCCTAGGCATGGTGCACATGCTTGCCTATTTAATTCTGCCCCGACTCAGTCATTTCTTTTAAACCCTCCACATTTGCATTTACGTAATTCAGACTCTTTAAATGTTAGGGGAAGTCTGCCTGTTGAGTTTCAGAAGGCAAAGGAGAATGTTTTCCTCTGTCATTTCTTCTTCTTTTTTTTTTCGCCGTTCCTCGCCGAGTTTGTAACCGTGTGTGTGTGTGTGTGTGTGTGTGTGTGTGTGTGTTTTAGCTAGCCCTTTCCCAAGTGCGGACAAAAACGACTAAGAAAAAAGGGGAGTAATTGGTATGCTCATTACGGGGCTCTAGCTAGTTGACAGGTGCACGGGGTGACCGTTTTACGAACACGGGGTCACACAAGCTACACGCCTCTAGTGCAAGGGGAATGAGGTGCCTAACGGGCTGACCTTTTCCAGTCCTTCCCACCGCCACTTGGCCGCCAAGAGTTGTTCAAGACTATGAGGCCGCTTACACCTGACAATTTTACCGGGTTGGTGCGGCGGTTACACTCAACCAACCCGGGTTAAAAGCGTCCCGGGTTCAACCCTCAGGGTTCTTGTCCTTAAAGATCTAAGCTCCCAACAAAAAGCTTTCCGAAGTGTGAAAAAAAAAATACAGAGTCGACCGTGCAAGCACAGTCAACTCTGTCACAGTTGCAGAGTTTTCAGCGCCTCGGGGACCCTTATAAAACCAGAGCACGAGTTTGCCGTGACATTATTTGGCTTTTGGTCAGTGAGCGAGACACATCGCTACAGTGTCCAGCGCCGGGATGTTGAGTGCTGCACGATCTTTCTCGCTCAGTGTCAAAACGCAAACTGAGCTGTGAATCAGGCTGCCCTTGGGTTTTATTGGGGTTTCAGGGACGCTGAAGACTCGGCAACTGTGACAGAGTTGACTGTGCTTGCACGGTCGACTCTGTAAAAAAATTTTCACACTTCGGAAAGCTTTTTGTTGGGAGCTTAGATCTTTAAGGGCTGACAAGCCATAGGACGTAAAGCTCAAACCTCAGGGTTAAACCCGGGTCCAGGGCCAACCCGCATCATAGTTTCAGATCTTGCTAAACATGCTTCTCAGTGGCGCCATGCTGCTTTCGTCAACAAGGCATGACGGCGGGCATGACGCTCAGTAAGTTTTCCTACGTCATTTTCAGAGTTAGATTTGCACAGAATGTAGTGTAAAGGCTGTTGACCCATATCCTACCCGAGTCGAGGTATACTCGGGTTGAACCCGTATTGTAGTGTAAACAGCGTCAGAACGACAGGTTGATGAGTATGTCCACGTTGCCGTGAGGTGAGTTAAGGCTGTCTTTCTTACGGTGGGTGGGTTTTTGAGGGTTTAACGTCATTTTCCACCACGTTTATAAGATATCAAAGACGGGACAACGAGGAAAAAGCGGCCAGCACAAATATTCGGCCCCAGCCGGGATTTGAACTCACGAACAAAATATATAAAGTCCAACGTTCTACCATTCGACTATCCGGCCCTAATCCCCTACCTCGAACAATAAAAATTGATATTTTGTTTGCTCGGACGGTATATAATGTCAAGGTTTGATAAAGGAAAAACATAACTTGAACTGATGTCATCGTAGAGCAACCCTTGCCTTCACACAGCCTATGAGATCAGCATGCAGAATGATGTAAGCTAGCAGGGACGCGTGTGTGTGTGTGTGTGTGTGTGTGTGCGTGTGCGTGCGCACTGCACCAACCTCCCGTTGCCCGCCAGACAGCAAAAAAAAAAAAAAAAAGTCGTGTTTAGCCGGCAAACCTGGGGACAAGATGAAGAGGGAGAAGGTGAACGTTGTACATACACGATGCCACCCCCGGCGGCCGCACTTTGAAAGATCAGCAGGCTCGGCCCCGGCTCTTTGCACTTAGTTACATGACAAGAAGGGTTTGTGGTTAATTTGCTGTTTGTGCTGCTACCAGTGTCATCACAGTTCGGGCCGTGCGCGCGAAAGTTGTAGCAGATGGTGTGAAGAAATGTGTGTGTGTGTGTGTGTGTGTGTGTGTGTAAGACTGAGAGAGAGAGAGGGAGAGAGAGTGTGTGTGTGTGTGTGTGTGTGTGTGTGTGTGTGTGTGTGTGTGTGTTCGTTTTGGCGTTCTCTCTGATGCTGTTTACTGTTTGCACCTGCAGTATTGAAACTGCTTACTGTAGCGTATCCATTTCTGTAACCAGGAAATTAAACTCTCTCTCTCTCTCTCTCTCTCACACACACACACACACACACACACACACACACACACACACACACACACTGACGAGATGACAAACAATATCAACAAACTAACCTTTATGCATAAAATATCTTTAATTGCCACTTCTCAACAAGCACGTGAACCGCAGTGACAAGAGTGTGTTCAAGTCTGTCACGTAAGGACATACACAAACTTTGATTACGTCAACACACAGGTGCACACACTGAATTTGATTTTAGTTAGTCACTGAATTCTAAGTAGATGCTTTCATACCGTCAGCGTAACCGAGCTCAGTGTCGCACATACAGTGAACCATAGTAATGATATGCATGCCGCGACAACGCATGCGCAGCGCATGCGCAGACTGCATGAAGGAGAACTAGTTGAATCGAGAGAGCTGAATAAGACAGGGGGGAAGTTTCGATGTGAACACTCGCTTACGTTACTCGTGTAATGACGTCATACATTCCGTCACAATATCACCATCTCACGGTTTTCACTCTGGCTCAAGTTGAAACACGATGTAAGGAGTACATTCAGATACTATGGAACCAACACAATATTATGTCTGCAAGTGCAACTAGAGAAGAGTGTGAGGTGAGTATAATATATGCACACCCCGCCTTCCGACCTACAGAACAGTACAGTGCACCTCGTGAAATAGGTGTTATCAGTCTTCGTGCGTTCAGTCTCCGCGCACATGTTACGTGACAGGCAAAACACGTGCAAACCTACCCTGCTGACGGGGAAGGGGCGGGGGACTGAGAAACAGCGGCATCACAGATAGAACATGTAATCATCACAAACACGTTGAGTACACAGAGAAAGTACAATATGACCGACTGACAAACCAGTATTACGTAGTCCGGGGTACTAGCATTGAAGCGAAGAAGGTGTAAATTTTATACCTCCCATTTCAATTTCAAATGAAACAAACAGATCAAAGGTCAATGCAAATACAGACGAGGAAGGGCTAGGTGAGATGAACAGGACAGTTTTTTTTTTAAACACACATTTCAAAGTGGTACCGTCAAATCCACAACGAACACAGATATTTCATACCAACACATAATACAGTCTATGGTTATTTCCTCTGGAGCATACAACACAGTTCCACAGTGGACATATACAAAAAAAAGACAAAATGCCATGTTCGTGTTAAATAAAAATAAAAATTGAAGATTCGTTAACTTATAAATAACTAAGATTTTCTATTTGGAAGTACTGAAAATTGCGTAGGCAACAAAAGCCATTTTTAGACGGAAGTCACGTGTGTCACATACACAAAAAAGACAGACGACAAACAAGCGCACAAACTCATTATTAAAATGTTCAAGACTTTTTTAAGCCAGGATAATTACAATTTATACATCGCCATCTTGAACAACTTTCATAAATTTGATATACTAGAATACACTTTCAACTTTAATTAAGTACACACACACACACACACACACACACACACACACACACACACACACACACACACACACACACACTCTCTCTCTCTCTCTCTCTCTCTCTCTCTCTCTCTCTCTCACACACACACACACACACACACACACACACCGTCAGTCAGCCATTCTACAGTGCACACGAACTCACAAAAGCTTGCGCACACTCGGTGCGTCAATCTAACACTGTTACTGTACATTATTTTGTGATCTACTTTAGTGAAATATTAACAACTCTTCCGATATCAACTGTCAGACAGTATAATACCTAATGCACAAGAGAAACAAACACACATTCAATCTGTAAAAAGATTATTTTCATATACAAGTCCTCCCAGATACAACCCGGGGAAATTTCGTCACGTCCAGTATACTGCAAGGTTTAACACACGTATGTACACAGTGTGTGAGTATACTGAACATAGTTTCTGTCTTACACGATATTTGATAATTACACGAATAAAGCGTTCTTGATCTATGGTGCAACACGTGTAGTCTACATGTGTCCTAAACGCAACACGCATTACATCTCTTAAGCAAGCTAGAGCATTTTTACGAGAACAATGACCGAGGTGAAGTACACGAGCAACTCCTTTAAACATGCCTGTATTTGCAGGTGAAATTTAAAAAAAGTGCAAAGAAAAGCATGTCTGCTTAAACGCTAAGCTTTTCGCAGACAATTTTAACGAATTGCAAGGTACATTCCACGACTTTGTCAGACTGTGCGCACCGGTGCACAAAAAAGACTGTATGAAAACGATGCGGCCAAAGACTTTCGGAGTTTGGTTTTCCATTGGATGGATCAGTGCGACTAGCCGGTACGTTCTCAATCAAACTAAGTGGCGCGATATGGGCAGCAGACGACTTTGCTCCAACAATGCATACTCGTATGGTAGCGGCGACAATACAGACAGCCAGACAGTTTGGACTTCTCAAAGATAAAAAGCAGACAGTTCATATACTGACTGATACGCGTGACGCCAAATGCGATTAGATACAGATTTGATATTGTGAGGGGTGGTATTGGCCTCTAGGCTGCAACACCTGCCTGGTTTTACATTTATCTTTATGCTTTTCTTTTTTTAAGAGATCGCAATAGCTTCCGACTCTGTGTCCGCACCGTGTAGTGTTCGAAAACATTCAGCAATGACAATATTGCGTGGATATAATTATAGTCTTTTGTAAAATTGTCGTCTATATTAGCTGGGGAAAAATGATACACATCCAGAAATTATCGGAAATTTGCGGTTTTATTTAGATTTTAAGAAACAAGAAAGAACGAAGCAATGTTTCTCAGTTTGGAAAACAGTGAAGTTTTGGGCGATGCCGCTAAATAAGCACCTGACAGATACTTGATACAGACACTTTGCAATACATAGATAAACTAACAAAACAGTGATTTCGTTTTCTGACAAACGTTGATATTAAGTTCTTGGTTGATTTTGATATATATATATATATATATATATATATATATATATATATATATATATATATATATATATATATATATATATATAAAGGTAACACAAACGTTTCCTTGGTCGTCTGATTCAGCGTAACGGAAACACACAAACGGCAGTGCAAACTGGGCAACAGTTCACTACACACTCCGCAAAAAAGATGGTAAGATTAAGATGTCCTCGTGCCCAAAAGCTACACGTAACACTCGGCCAGTTTTATTTCCGTTCGCACATTAAAGATTACCCCTGGCTTGTATTTATAAGTGGCTCACAATCGCCACGAGCCATTTGGGCACAGGCATGCTACGTACTGTTAGCAAGGACTCTACTGTAAGCTCTATATAACCTTCGGTTCATAAGCCCTTCTGTTGCTCATTTGGTATAGTTCGCCCGCTAGGGAGTGCAAATGTATACCAGTTTATGCAGGCGGAGCAAGTGTACTCCAGCTCTCCACTCAGTGGGGCGATTGTATCCCGCCCTTCAGTCAGTTCAGTTCTCGAGATACTGTCGTGCTATTTTCATCGACAGGCTCTTTGCCGGAAAGCGGAACGGTTACAAATTATGACAGCTACTGTACAAGCACATACATAATCACCATCCGATCGTTACATTCGTTTAATGTTTTCGTTTAAGTTACACTCATAAAACGAAGTTAGCTGTCACGTGACTTCAACTCGCGAGACCTAAATCCAGGATACATTTGCACCCCGTCCTGCGCACCTGGTGTTCATTTGCTCCCCCCGCAAATGACTGGTATGCATATGCACCTCCGAACAGACGAACTACATCAACTGAGCCCTATACTGTTTCCCTACCCGCAAGCACTAACGTGATCTGAACTGATGACCTTCGATTACAGTCACCCGTCAACCGATTTCACCTGCAGGTGTCCTCAAAATTATCAGAGCAGCATACACAGTCACGACGATAAATGTTGCTGTTAGCAAACTATAGACACGCCAGCTAGTCTAAGGTAATGGTATCTTCAATGATGAGTTCACGTGTGTGATGTGATTCACATCCGTCTACAGTACACTGATATTATCATGAGCTATCCACGCAAACTCGGATGGGATGTTATTCACGAATTCAGAACATTGTATGAGGTAGAAACCAGTATGATGGGACTTGGAAGCGTAATCATACAGCGGCAGTATCGTGCACACCAGTCCATTCAGACTCAGTTATGATGTCTGTAAGAATTCAAGACGTGTTCCCGACAGCATTTGTACGAATTAGTATAGTCAGTGCACTTCAAACGGTCACGGAAAAAAAATAGCAAACGGAAAAACAAACTCAATTTGGTAACTGTGGTTCTGGAACGCGTTACAACATAGAAGCTACATATCCAGCATTTCCTTAGTGGTCTTAATTAAATACTACTATAAAGAAATTACAAAGTCAGGGGGCTCAAAGGGAAACACACAATTGGCTAGGAGGGAAAAAAAACTTCAAGCTGCTTGCGTTCGTGCTGGCAAGGGTTATAACACTGAAGCTACATGATATCCACTGAGCATTTACTTCAGTTGGCGGTCGAAATTACTGCAACAGTCTGCAACTTCATATCGAGTGAAGAGTAAAATCCTCCCACGATGGCGGAAAGGTCACATTGCGAAGGCAACCGTCAAATTATTCCTGACTCCCCGGTGCGCATGTCTTATCGCGGAACTAGACCACTGCGCGTGACAGGAAATGACACACGGCGCGGGCCTGCCGGGTAATTGCTCCGGAAACAGTAAACTGCAGAAAGCCACGACTAGAACCTTCGCTACTTGTTGCTATTCAAAACAGTAGTGCATCACTGAATGCTGTACAGCATGAAATTATTAATTTTGGATAGAAAATGACTTAGAAGAAAAGACTATGAAGGTTATCCCGCAAGAGACATTTACAGAACGTTTAATTTCATTTTTTTAAAAATGTCATTCTGTTTTTCACTTTAGGGAATGCATACCTTTTTTAACATCTTGATACCAGTCTCATAGTTGTACTCATGCGTCTTACAAATCACGCACACCCCTCCCCAAACCCTAAAAAATAATAATAATAATAATAATAATAATAATAATAATACATGTACCTTTGTTCATTTCCTGCACAAATTATGCTTCTAACGTGTATTTTGTCCAAACGTATGAATTCGCTTACGGTGAAGAAAACATAAAAAAGAATATTAAAATGAACACAGGTGGCTGATGAAATTTATGTAGTGAGTATAGATTCAAAGACACTTGTGACCCCTGAATTCAAACCGCTGAATTAGACAAAGTGGTGAATTTTGAAATCACGCAAGAATAACTGAAGTGTAATGAAATCGAGCACAAGACAAATACCAAAATACCAAAATCTCATCGCATCTACAAGAAATTCAAATTTCCTTTTGTATAGCCAAAGCTGCTGTACTGAATTTACACCGACGTTATCACATTCACAGTTACTTCAGTCGATGCTGTGGGTAATCAATATCAGTCACATGTCTGACATGCAACATTTTCTTATGGTGCTTGTACTTCGTGGAAGTATTTAAATTACAAGAAGCTCACATCAAAGGAAAAATGCGCTCGACATACGAAGCGAGTTTTGTACAATATTTCCAAACTTCATAAAGTATATTTTGAATTTCTCGACAAATGAAACAACTTCCTGGGTTTTGTACATAAACAGTCTCCCAGCGCAATGTTGTGGCGGCTTTTCAATGCAACAGGTCATCAAGCGTATGTATTTCTGTGCCTTGTCCTTGATCACATTTCCGATAGAATCAACAACCAACAAATTTTCAGGATTTGACATCATACACCATCAGCAGGGTAAAAGGAATAATTATGGAGCTTTCGGAAAGCCATAGAAAACAACTGTCATGTAATGGGCACAACCCCTGGACTTGTCTGCTAATAACAACAGTTACTGGTCATTCTTCGACAAACGCTAACGATAATGCTTGATCGATAGCTATAGTAACACGGTCTGGCTTCTGTTTTGCGTCATACGTTTTCATTTTCATTTTTTTTTTTACGACACGAGACATGCAATGTTACTTAACCACACATTATTATGTCTCTTTTAAATAGGACATAGAATTCCCAGCAACGCAGTAACAACATGTCTAGCACAGCCGGACCGGTTTGTTCACTCTCGAGTGAGCAAAACAAATACCAATGCTGGTTGGGTTTACATCAGCTTGTTAATTTATGCAGTCTGTCACTAAATATTAATGCACACAAAAGGAGTTGTAATTATTATGATCACTTTCACACCCACTGCAGAAGTGAACGCACCAGTAAGTTCAGAAGCAGGGAAAAAAACCCCTGGAGAATGATTTCACACACACACACACACACACACACACACACACACACACACACACACACACACACACACACACTTTTGATAAGCACAAAATGTTCCGAGTCGTGCTGGCGTTGATTCATAATCAGTTCAGGGGCGACGTCTTGAGTTGAGGTGAGTTGGGAAAAATCCTTTCAGTGGATGGGCATCAGTCTACACATTTTTCAATTTCGATAATGTTATGGTACGTTGTTTAGTGTTATTTACACGCCAGATTATGTTCAGAGAAACGGGACATTTCCGTCCTTACGTGATCCGCCCGTACGTCGTACGCCTAATAGGACTACAATATCCGCCACTGGCTGTGATCCCAGTACAGGTGATGCACAGTTGAACACACTGCCCAAAATGAGGGTGCTGTTCGATACGACAGAGTAACACACTACTAATGCTGGCTGTCGGATTACTTCTACATCCATTTTACAGTGCTGCCAGTCAAGGGTCTAGTTTGTAACACTGACGACGTAAACAGGCGACAACCTTTAAATTTTCTTTTCATTTTCTGTCTGCGCACAAGTCAAGGTACTTTCATTTCCTTGTACGCGCACAATGGTGCAAACATTATCTTTTTCACGAATTTTCTTGTATTGTTAACGATCACACACTTAGCCACCAATGCTGCAGAGTCTTGTGTACTTTCCGTGCCAATGTTCTCACAGAACGCGTAGAAAAATAAAATCAGAAAATGGCAAGCATTAAGGCCCGATTAAGACCCTTTCCGTCCTCCAGCGCTAAGACCAAGCGAAGTTCTGACCGACCATCTGATAAAACTTGGCGTTGAAGGGCCGGTAGAAGTCCCGTAACCTCTCTATCACGTGAGGGTCCACGTTTGGATGTCTCCTGCCTTTCGTCTTGCCCAGGCAGTGGGGCTTGCTGTTAGTCTCCGGGTACTTCACCAAGCACGGGAACCCGCGCGTGGCGTTCATGTAAAAATGCTTCTCGGTGATGTAAGGCTTCAGCCCGAGGAACTCCTGCACCTCCGCCATCACCTGGGCCGGGTTGGAGATCAGCTGCTCCCCGCTGACGAAATGGAACTGCTTCCTGGGAAAATACTTGAACCAGCGGTCCAGGTGCTTGGTGTAGACGCCGATCCGGATGGCCCCCCAGGAGGTGTTGATGATCCCAAGACGATGGTCCAGAAGGGCCATGTGCTCGAAGGGCTTCATCTTCCCGTCGCGCTTGCTGGACGCCTGCACGTAGTCGGAGATGGCCCGCGTGACAGGGTCACGCACCACCACGAGCAGCTTGACCTCGCGTGACATTGTCTGGACGCGCTTGGGCACCTCTCGCGTGATGAAGTAGCTGGGGGTCTTCTCCATCGTCAGCTGGCCGTCCACAGTTACTGGCATCAAGGATCTGAAACAAGCAAAAACGGGAAGATTCTTGTCAGAACAAATCTTCAAAGCTGTGGAAACCAATCGAATAATTATAAGAAATATATATCACAGTAAACTATTGTATTTGTCAATTCTGCGTATAAATAGCTACATAAAAAACATTACCAAGCAAATAAATAATTAAAGGAAAACCAAAGAACTCAATGAATAAAAAAAAAACCCAAATAACTTAATAAATTACTGTCAGTAAATATCACAGATCATACATGATACATTTTCTGGTCTGAAAGGTATTTATGGTTCACGTTTGGCGGAAGCTCAGATCATGTCTTATTCCATCATTCCATGGCGTTCACAGAGCAAAACAGCACAAAAACCCACATCAAAACAAATGCTAGTAAATCTCCCTGTCAGACTCTTCGCTTTTGCTCGTCAAACACTTAATCAGCAAAAATGAAACATCAAAGCGGTTGTTTTCTTCAACCGGCGTATTTTACAAAAACAGCTTGACAGCTGGACAAAACCCAAAGACGGCTACGGAAACACGTCGCTTCATTCACTCGGAACATAGCACGAAGCATCAAGGGGAGATATCCTAAGAGAATCCATAGGAAGAGCTCCTTGGTCGTGACCTCTGAACGACCTTCACCTCATAATGCCCGAGGCAACAACCTGATAGGAGGGATCTAAGTAGCATGTTAGCACAAGAGGGTAATGTGACAGTTGCCGTGGACGAAACAGGAAAGCCAATCAGCCACTAATCCCGCAAAGTGTGCCGGACTGACCACTGAGCCTCCAAATGAGATTCTCCCGGCGCAGACCTGTAATCGTCACGACTGACGTCATGATTGGATAAATGACGTGGGAAAGAGAGGGGGAGTGAACCGTGTACACTCATCCCCCACTCTCTGGGGCACAGAGTCTTTCAGTGGAAAGTACCTCTGTGCACGGTGGGGAAATGGCGCTCACTGCGCTACCGTGACGGGCCTAAATTGTCTCGGTGCTCTCAAACACAAGGTCGCGCACTATGTCATCCTTGACCAGCTTTGAACCCAGAGGGATCCTCAGTGGCGCAAGTGATGGCAGGCTGTCTTCAGAGTGAAAGTAGGCGTGTTTCTGAATCAGAGACATACATAACATGTCTCTGTCTGAATGGACAGATCTATTATTACATTCAGTCCTAGAGCACGGGTGTGTATGCTTTTGTAATCGTCTCTTATTCCACCACAAGGCAGGTACGTGATCGTCTGCACTGTGCAATAATACTTGCCTGCAGAGTGCAACACCTTGGCCTGTAAGAGTGCAACCCCCTTGCCGTTTACTCACATCCTGTTGGATCAGTGTACCACGTGAGACCGGGTATACTCGGCCCCTACCCATTGATATTTTTCCCGGATTAGTTTTCTTCTTTTCCCCGTCTTTATTTTCGTCCCGCCTTCCCTCTAGCTACCCTTGTCACCCCTTTACCCGCTAGCTATCAGTGCCTTTGACCAGGAACCATAACTTGAGACTCCGCAGCGATTGTCGTTCCTGATGATGTCTCACAGTAGCCGAAATCAGTTGTGTTTCTGCTCGGACTTTGAGGTTAAATATCTCGCCGTAGCATTAACCTATTGAGAAGCTGATTAGTCTATTGGAATCAGCGAAGTTAGATCTGTTTAGATATGTTTAGTTTTGTGGCAGATGTTTAGTTTGAAGCAGTGTAATTGGCGATTTTGTGGTTTATCACCGTCAAAACCGTGTCCGGTGGAGCTGTTTATACGTCCACAGTAAAATAACCCTAGCCCCGATTTAGTCCCAACCTATATCCCTTAAAAGCCCTTTCCTTGTAGTTTCTTTTGGTTTAAACCCGATCGGCCTAGGCCCAGTAGATCGGCTGCAATCTGTGATCAACCGGCCCCGAAGAAACACAAATCCACCCTCTTTCCCCCGTCGCCCCAGGCCTTCCCGAGGGCCAGGGGTAGCCGCTCCCTTTGCGGCCCGGGCCCCGCCTATATAAGCAGATTAGTCCCCTGGCCATGCGTCTTTCAGGTCGAGTGCACGTGGCCAGGGAGGACGTCGCCAGTTTAGTTTCTGTTATCGTTATCGGTCTTTGTCGAACCACACTCGAACGAGAGACCACGTTTTTCCGATTTCTGCCATCACAGTATATGCGACTTTCACTCTGTAAGTACACTTGTATTTTTGCTTTATATGTATTTGATATGCATTGATGATTTGGATTACCATGTTTTGCTGGCTTTGCCCATCACAGTTAGGAATATTCTTTTAGTTTTGTAATTCTCTGATGGTAATCACTGTAGAACTTCCCTTGTTTCCTGTCACTGGTATTCAGACCAGGCCCTGTAAATATTCTAATCTACATTCTGAACTATTTTTCTGTCGGATTTTACCCTGGTTTGCAAACTCAGAGCTGAGTGTAGTTGTATTAGCAAAGCCGCATGTTTTGTATGATTTTATATTATTGTTTGTCAGTCTGATCTGTTTTATTGATTTGATATCATGTGTAAAATGTTATTGTCTCTAGTGCTGAATCTTTAACTAGCAGCCAAACGAGTATTTCCATTTATTGCTAACTTTTCTTTGTTGACTAGGCCGTAATATGTCCCTTTTCTTCCCACGTGGCCGTGCCTTTGTTCCCCTTTCCGGTCCATTGTGCAGTCGCGTGACGTCACATGGCGTCACCGGATGCACGTTACGTAATCCACCCGCCATCTTAGTTATATCCCGTCCGCTGCTTTGTTCACCTTTTGAGTGGCGTTGTGCCCGGTTAATCGTTTATATTCTGCCGGCACTCTTAACTGTAATGTGTCATACCCATTTATCCCTTGATCATGAGCAGATGTTTTTAGTCGGCCATTTAGTCTCTTGAATGAAACAGTTAAGAGACAGCTCTCTCTCTCTCCTATCCGTCGTGTGCTGCCTTAGTTATATAAGTATATCTGCTGTTATGTCATTGTCGGTCAGTCAGTTGATGATTGCTTTTTGTGTTATTTATGATATTGTTACTTATTATTTTTGTTTTGTCTTTCCAGGCACTGTTTTTCCCTTTGGGGTTTTTGTGTTCTGTTTTGTTTTCCTGAGTGTCAGAATAAACCAACACAAGTCATAGCGACCTCTGCGTTGCGTCCCTTGCCTGCACACGGTTACACACGTAAACAGTGCCATCAAAGCGCAGCAATAATTGTCCGCTGGAAAAGATTTTGCCCAAACGAAAAGTGGTCGGATATTCAAGACTTCGTTTCAAATCGAATCATATGACACACAAGTCTTCGCTTTTCTAAAGAAAATTCGCCATTTTTGAAAATGGCGCTGGGTGTAAGCAGTCACATTTTCACGCCCCGCCGAAAAGGGACTGCACTCTGGAGTCTACTCATCCCCACCACACGCACTCCTGCCCTCCGTTTCCAACATATCTGAAACCCCGTTACAGCCTCCTCCCCGCCTCCTCCCCAACTCATCCCTCTTTCAATTCCCTCACCACACCACCATACAGCTAATCATTATCTGTACTGCTTTACTAGGACACACACTGAACAAACAAATCGCCCCTCTCAGACTGCTTTTGAAACGGACACAACCCGGTCCTGTTAGGATTTGAAAATGTTCTCAGCTGCTCAGCGCCAGATCCACAGTAAAACTTCAATCGGCTAAAAGCCTAGATACACCAACAACAACGACAAAAAAGACGGCAAATACATTAAATGAAACAGCCTCAAAAACGTTATCGATTTTCTCCGCCAATGATCCGCTTTCGCTTACAATGTGATCTTCTGCGCGATGATCAGATCTTTGATGCTATCAGCTCATGAAGCAGGAACGCACACGGCGCAAGCCGACCCCACACGGCAAGTCGGACACATGGCCAATACACTTACGATGGTCGATCAATCTGTAAGCGTTGACGGCTCCCCACCGGTACCACGAGGCAATTTGTACAAAGGCGCGAGAGATGGGCAGGCTAATAAGCAGTAAATCTTTCCTCGCCACCTCATCTTTTACAGGGCGACAGCCGCCCAGTCCTTGGCTATCGCAAATGAACCGTTCATGGGTCCACGGCCCCAGACGAGGAGAGGTCTGGAAAAATCAGTATCTGGCAACCCTTGAGGCGACTTTAGTCGGATTCGTCGTTTTTGTCGATGAAACAGTAATGAGAGTGGAGTGTGTATTCAGCGAGAACTCGTGATTGGTTTGTGTCTTCAGGTTTGCGGGGTTCTTTGACTACCTGGGTACCACGCTCTTGATGAGTATGCATGTGAGACGGAAAAAGAGTGTGTGTATGCGTCGGGGGTGGGGGGGGGGATGAGGTGGAATGTTGCTTCCTCTGTCGAGCATTTTGTATGTCCTGGCAGTTTCTATGAACTCATTATCTATCATTTTAATGATTCTATGATTTTATTATCTAGATAATTATAACTATGCAACTCACTTCTGAAAATTCTAGATCTCCATCAACTAACGCATCTATACTTCTCTACAACTCTACTCAGCGTCTAATCTGCTCCTTCCCCCTCTCCTCTCTTCCCACACCGCGTCCCACCGCTCAGGACAGAAGACAAATCCCAAGCCCCCGAGGTATTTCGAGGGTCAAGGGAGTCATCACCGCTGTTGGCGGCCGACGATGGTTGCCCCGACTTCTGTCCACCTACCGATACTCGGGGTCCGTGATAGATGCTGATGGGGCCAAATGGTTAGCCAAGGCCGCTGGGCGGCGCCGAGTCGATGGCTTTGCGGTACTTGAGGACTCCGATGAAGTATAGCTCTTACCAGAAACGAGCCGGGAAATGGAGTTCACGGTGTTGTGGGACTGACAAACGCCAGTTTATCAAGGGACTATGATACGATGGGATTTTTTGGCGTTAAGAGCTTATTCGTGTTGGTTTTGTTACAGCACTCTCACTTGTCACACTACGTATCTTCTGCAATTGTCTGTTTGCGTTATTTTCGTTCATTTGTTTTGTTTCACTGCCTCTTCATTCACTTTACGCGTCTGTTCGTTTGTACGCTGGGTTGGCTGTGTTTCCAATAAATAAATAAAAATATTCAAAACAGTGCTTAGTTCGTTTTTTGTTGTTGTTGTTTTAGCGCTGTTGCAATACTCATCGTGTGCTGATTTGTCAAATGCGGTCTCTAAGCAACCATCGATTTCTTGTTATTTCCCCCGCAGTCCGTTCACGGACAGTCACCAGGAACATCATTCTATAGGAGGAAAATTATTGTCATGGACCTGAGGTCAATACAAGGTAGAAATTACTTGATTACAATGTTTACCCGAGTACTGAACGTCGTGAAAATGCGATGTGCCGCAGAAGAGTACGGACGGCTATTATTACTGAACTCGTTGGCAACATTCTGGTAGTCAGGCTCACAATGACTACGAATAGACATCAAAGGCGTATTCTGAGACCTCCCTTGCCTCCTAACTGGAATTTTAAAGAACCATTCATATCCCATGCTCTTCCTATGAGCAGTGTCACGGTGATTTTAACAATAAAGCAATTTTCCTGTGTAGTAGGTGTGTGGATGTGTGTATGTGTGTGAGGAGGAGGGGGGTGCGTTTGGCTACGACACGGTTTGAACGAGACTCGGACGAGGTTTGAACGAGTATAAAACCGGGCAAGCCAGAAAAGAATAGTGATAAATATATCACGCACCATGTGCCATAAATATGCATGCTTGTATTTGTAACGATTTTAGAAAGTGTGGGGAAAAAGAAACCCGAAGGAAGTCAGAACTAGGAAAGCGCAAACTGGCTGGAAATTGAAAGCAAAGGTGACCAAACTGCAGGATCTGGATGAAGGAAGCAACTAACCAGATGCGTCCTCTGCTCAAAGAAAGAGAAAACGCCATCTCATTTACCAAAGGGGAGGATTAGATACTACTGTTTTCTAGTTTGCTCCCTGTCTTCCCTTCGTTATCTGAAGTGTGGATAGGTTTTGGCGTCGCCTGCACGAGAGGTCCGTGAACGAGGAGGACGCGCAGAAGGGACGGATAACCCGGAAAGGCGGGGGCCTCATCGTGGACGAGTTTTCAGCCCTTGTGTACCCGCCACACGATAAGCCAGGCGAGCTTGAACGGCAGCTTCAGGACAACCCAGCCCTTATCCAGCCACTCGAAACATCGACCAGGACAGGCGAATTTCCTCGAGTGGTCGCCAAATTCCACGGTGACCTCGCTAGTCGGGGCGATGGGCCGGCGTTTGATACGGCCACCCTGAGTGTGATTAAGGAAGGTGCGAACTGTCAAATTGAACGTTATCGATTGCTCTTTAAAGGTCATTGGCGAAACGGCGGGGGATTGAAGAGTAAACACTCCATTTGCCCTCTCAGTCAGACCACGATCATACTCGACATGTGGGAGGGAGCTAACCAAAAAAAAAAAAAAAAAAAATGTGGTCGACCACGAGTGTAGCAAAAACCAAAACTACTGCTGGAGCTCGGCGTGAAGGGCAAACCCCCTAGGGGCTGGGCTCGGACCTGACCTTACAGGTGAAGTGCACCTGGGAGGATTTGCTGAGGTCGGCCCAGTCAATGGCTAATGAGAACGACGCTTGGATTAGGGAAGACAGAAGTCAAGGTGAGGGAGGCACGTGCACGCTTAATCTCTGGCTTTAGCGGAACAGGAGGAGGGGAAATCAAAATGTCTCTGGGTTTTAGGGGAACTGACATGGGGTGGTGGTCCACTTCCTCAGTCAACGCTGCGTGGGTGAGGGTACACTACAGCAAAACCAACACTATAGAACTTTTTTCTTTTGTACAAGAGCACAAAAACTTGTGACTTCAAAGAAAAACTTTCAAACTGCGAGCTGTTTGACAAATTTCAGTGATTTGATTTAAGTACGAAGTCTTCCGTAAGTTACGTTTCACTATTCTCCTGAGAAACTGGTCGAACTCCGAGATGGATACTTAAATCCACGTATGTAATTATAAGTGCCAAGTGCCACTTTATACTTCTGAAAATTGTACATTTACAATTGTATTATCCCTGTAACAGAACAGTATCAATGAAAATTCTGAGTTCATTCTACATCGGAAAGATACCTTCCATAAGCAAAATAACACTTGCTGATCCAGCAAGGCGGCACATTTTCACAATGGACGAGAAGTACCGTGGCGATTGTGGCTGCTGCTGAGCGCACGTGCAGCAAGGAGAGGAGGCGCATACGTTTCATTCTAGTGTCCGATCACACCCTATCAGTCACTGTCAGTCCCTCGTGTCATGTGGAAGGTACGCCTAACACCTTCAGCGGCCCTCTCTCTCTCTCTCTCTCTCTCTAAGTAGGTACACCCTCAGAGAGTTAAATTTCCTGCTCAGAATTGAAATTAACTTGCTGCGCGATCAAATCGGTGATTGTTTAGGATCGTGCATCACGACTGCAGGGCAAATCCAGATGAAAATGAAAGTATCCGGCTGCAGCTGATGCGAAGTTTCAATATTGCGAACTAACTTGTAAACGAAGGCTTTTGTGTGTGTGTGTGTGTGTGTGTGTGTGCGCGCGCGTGTGCGCGCGCGCATGTTTCAACCGTTTGTCCGACAGGTGTATCCGCTGTAAAGATGAGCCTAGACTAATATTTACAGTGCTCTATAAAAATCACTGCTCTGCAAATTTCACACCGTCGTCTTAGCATGTGAGTAAAGAATAGCTGAATACGATGCTGAGCAAAAATGTGCCGAACGTCAGGGTTGGGTTCACCTGGGGGCTAGGAGTTCTTTTGGCGGCATATTTGTCTAGGCTTAAAAAGGGAAACATTGTTGTGTGGCGAAAGATCGGTGCGCACCTAATTTTCCAACCTGCGAGGTACAGATTGCTGCTTGACGAAAGGTTTACTGTGTTCCTACAGGCGAGGAAAATGTTGCTTTGTTTTCTCATACACACAAAACAAGACAGCTGGAAGGAAGTGGAAAAAAAAAAGAGTTTTTAGCGTGGTCGGGATGGATGGAGGTTAAAGGCCCCTAATTTTAAGCTTTATATATGTACACAGATCGTTCTAAGCTGTTTCGGTGGTAATGAACATCACACCACTAAAATGATGAGTATTGTACAGGCGCTTTACCCAATTTCGTGAATTGGCTCAAAGCGCCGCGAACTGAACCCAACACGCACGCTCACGTGAATCACACGCATTCTCTCACACACTGGACATAAACTCATTACAATCAAGTGGTGCGAAGGGTCAGCTCAGCTACAGTGTATTTAAATTTCGAAATTTAGAATTGCATTTATTTGTCAGATTTGGTGGGCCGCACATTTCCAAAGCAGAGGGGGGGGGGGCAGAGTACCCGGAGAGAACCCCCGACGATCGGCCCGAATGAACGGTGCCACATGCGAGAAGGAAAAATTCTGTACGGCCCCGAGTGGGTCTCGAACCCCCGATCTCTCGCATTGGTGACAAGCCTCTTAACCACTAGACCACCGACCGCCCCTTGCACAAACCTTACAGCTGAGCTTGCCTCGTTCGCGGCGCGGCCATCAAACGTCAAGGTGTTTCATTCGCAGCTCTACTAATTTTTAAGAGTATTTCGAACGCACAGGCGCAGTCACAACTGTTCCAAAACAGAAGTCTCTCTCTATAAAAAAAAAAAAAAAAAAACATCACCTAATAATGGTAGCAACAGCGCCTTTAACCAGTTTGTACGGCATGTAGGTGATAAGTGCCAAACTTGTTGTCCGTGTACATTTCGTGTTTGCTGGTGAGCAATTAGCCAACGACATCGGGAAATCACAGGACCTTACCATCGACGCCCGCACACACAGCCCCAAAATGAGAGACGCCACCTCGACATTTAACGCCGCCTTCTAAACGTTTTAATTGCTAGGGGTGAGTGCAGTGCCCCCCCCCCCCCCCCCCAACCCCCCCCCCCCCCCCCCCAACCCCCCCCCCCCCCCCCGACCCCCAAACCCCCCTTCCGCTCCCCGAATAAACCCCAACATTCAGTGAAGAGGTATATGGTTTCTACCACCCAGGTATACGTCCTTATCTGTGTGGATCCTTGGTATAGGTAAACCTTCAATTTGTAATGCCCAGGTATACGTCCTTATCTGTGTGGATCCTTGGTAGAGATAAACCTTGAGTTTTTAATACTCAGGTATACGTGCTTATCTGTGTGGATCCTTGGTATAGGTAAACCTTGAGTTTTTAATACTCAGGTATACGTCCTTATCTGTGTGGATCCTTGGTATAGGTAAATCCCGAGTTTTTACTACTCAGGTATACGTCCTTATCCGTGTGGATCCTTGGTAGAGATAAACCTTGAGTTTTTAATACTCAGGTATACGTCCTTATCTGTGTGGATCCTTGGTATAGGTAAATCCCGAGTTTTTAGTACTCAGGTATACGTCCTTATCCGTGTGGATCCTTGGTAGAGGTAAACCTTGAGTTTTTAAAACTCAGGTATACGTCTTTATCTGTGTGGATCCTTGGTATAGGTAAATCCCGAGTTTTTAATACTCAGGTATACGTCCTTATCCGTGTGGATCCTTGGTAGAGGTAAACCTTGAGTTTTTAATACGCAGGTGTACGTCCTTATCTGTGTGGATCCTTGGTATAGGTAAACCTTGAGTTTTTAATACTCAGGTATACGTCCTTATCAGTGTGGATCCTTGGTAGAGATAAACCTTGAGTTTTTAATACTCAGGTATACGTCCTTATCTGTGTGGATCCTTGACATGTACGACACGTCAGAAATTCTGTCACAGATGATATTCACCAGATAAAATGGCAACGCAAACTATCTTCCATTCATAGGTTGTATGTTTTCTTATGCCACCCCCTTAAATGCCAAACACCTCTTCTATGCAGTCACGTTAGGGAGGCTTTAACATGATCCGACAGTGCATGATCTTAAACGGCAGGTGTCAAAACTTTTTGAATTACGCAAACGCCATTTCCTCGTGTCGTGTTTCGTTTTGATGCGCGCTAAAGGACAAAGATGAGTAACGGTGTTGTAACGCAATCCTGCGGGTGGAATTTAGTGGAGAAAAGACGGGCTTGACATTTTACACCTGTCAACGTCATGTAGGACAAGATGAGGTTGTATGTATTGTGGGAGCGAGAGAATGGAATCATATCTTCTTGTATCTCAACACCACAAAGGTCACAAAAATGGTGTAAAAGCCGGTAACGAGATAGCGGTGAATGTGCGTCCTGAATAAAATTGAGGAATTTTTTCCCCCTCAGGAGGATGCGTCATCTTCTGTGTGCAGGATGTAATATACATTTTGTTCGTAAGATCTGGCTCGATACTGAACCACACACACACACACACACACACACACACACACACACACACACACACACACACACACACACACACACACACACATATCACTGCTCAGCAGCACAGTGCAGCTGTTGTTTTGCATGCTGCGTGCATGCAACACCGAGCTTTTTTTAAGGGAGGGTGGGTCCTTTTTTCAATTTCCCTGCACATAAAAACCATGCGTTCGTGACGATGTGAAAAGGCCAGATTATAAGCGATACTTCTTTTAATTTTCGAAATCGCTGAAGCCGAAGTGATTCGAAGTACAGCGGCGCACGAGAGCATTCTGAAAAGACATTACGGGGTGATGATGTCGGCCTGCGTCTGTGCACTTTCCAGCTCCACAGGCGGAAAATCCGCAAATCAAAGCGGTTGCGCTGTCTATAAAAATTCATATTTCATCCCCGGGACCAGCAGATGTGGGACGACCTCGCAACAGGGGAACGGGGAGGGGATGGGGGGAAAGCATGGATGGAGGTGGTGGGGAAGGGGGTCTAGGGCAAAAGGCGGGGGGGGGGGGGGGGCTTGGGGGTCGGGAGGGGCAGTGCTGCCTGCCAAAACCCATTGCATACTGATCCTAAGTTGCAATGTGTCGGATGGAGCGGGCAGGATGTAGAATCGCTGTGTTGTCCTTGGCTTAATATAGGAACCCATTGGAAAAAAATATTTTTGTATTTTTCCAAAAAAAGAATGCCTTGACGAATATGACACTTTCAATGCAAACAGCCATCTATGCATCTTAGTCTCTTTTTTTAAGTGACCACCAAAATGACCAGGCAATAGTGGCCCTCATAGACAGGTGACCATTTTATATGGGGCTATACAGGTGACCATTAACCTGGAAACCGGCAGGCTCCTTATGACACAGGTTGTCACGGACACGTTTCACTGTTTCTTACACGGGACGCAGGGTGACAGAAGTGTGCGCAAAACGAATGTTGAAAACTTGAATAGAACAAGAGAACAACAACGAGACAAACGTTCGGAAAGGCCAATATTTAAAAGCGTGCTAGCAAGACTTAAGACTTGTAGCAGGAAGGTTAACACGACCCAAACCCTACCCCGTCATCAGTTGTCGACTGTATCAAACCCGCGGCTCCCCACGTGACCTGTATCGGTTTCTGGCCTGTCATGTTCCGCATAAGGGTCGTTCTTCCAGTTAGGACCTTCACACACACACACACACACACACACACACACACACACACACACACACACACACACACACACACACTTGGCAATCGCAAACAGTCATATCGCGCGGTTCACTGGTCCGTACTTCCCTTCACGCTGGTTTATGATCGAGAGGTAGCTGGGAAGAAATTTTTCTCTCTCCAGTTCACGCTAGTTCGTCAGACAGACAGCAGCTAGGGACCGTGGCAGGACGGATGGTCATAAAAGGCCCATAACAGCGTGCAACTCTTCAAACCCCATTCAGCTTCTCTACCTATTATTTCGCGAGGAACGTTGCGACGCCCCGACTCATCCACGCGTTCTTCCGCTTCTTTTCAATTTAAAACAGCGGCGGATGCTGACGGGCGCTTGGACAAGGAAAGGTTTGGTGGATGAGCGTGAACCTGTCAGTTTTCAAGGAAGTGTGGAGAGAGGGCATGACTGTCCCCAACTACTGCTCTGCCGTACTTCTGCAAAATCGCCCAGGGTTTTCATTTATATGTGTTGTTGTATTTAAGTGGTAAAGGCCGCCTCTCTGCATTGAGGTATTCAAACAAACTAACACAAAAGTGCGCAAGCGGGATGGACAAAAGGGTTTGGTATGGAAGCGGGAGTGGCGATCATATCATGTGCGAGCAATTTTCCCTGCGAATTTGCCCTTGATAGTCTCCAACAAAGAGTATTTCAACGCAGACACACACACACACACACACACACACACACACACACACACACACACACACACACAGCCCTTGTCCATGTCTGGCAAATAAGAAAAATGAATGATGACAGAACACTCAACTCGACACTCGTAACCGCAACAGTCATCTATATATGCGGATCCGCTCCTGTTCCCATCTAGTTCCCCTGTGCCTCTTACCCCTCCCCCTCCTTTCTTCCCTTCGCCCCTCAGCTTGTGCACTTTTTTGTGTGGAAAAGTAATGAATGACGAGTCGCCTCTGTGCGACAAGAGGTCGGCAAAGGTTGCCCTGAATCGCCTTCCACAATCTGAAAAATAGCTGTTAGTTTTGAATGAGGCGTGTGTGTGAATAGCGCCCAAATGACGGTCGAAATGTGAAAGCTTTGCAAGTACAATAATGAGCTACGTGCAGTGTGTTTCTCTTTTGTGGGCGGCTGCTATCGAGCGAGAATAATTCTTGCGAGGTGTATTGCTAGCACAACTTGCAAGCGTCGGTGTTAAAAGAGGAGGTGTGTTCTGTTCCGTGAATACGTTGCGACGTTTTACTGTAAAGCAGCGAGGCGCTCGCATTTTGCTCCAGGTTTTGGCTTTGTCGTTTTATTTCTTTGTGCCCGTAGGGTAAAAAAAAAAAAATGCGCAAAGTAACAAAACGTTGTTCATTTTTTTTTCTCTCCTCAAAATGGAAATGGTGGAAGAGGGGTGTGTGTGTGTGTGTGTGTGTGTGTGTGTGTGTGTGTGTGTGTGTGTGTGTGTGTGTGTGTGTGTGTGTGCGTGTGTGTGTGTGTGTGTGTGTGAGAGAGAGAGAGAGAGAGAGAGAGAGAGAGAGGACGTCTCATGACTGTATCAACGCTTACGCACTTGTCACTGACGTAAAACCAAAGAAGCATACGTCAATGTCTAAGGTCCTCCTAGGTAATAGTGACTTTAAAACTTAGCATTCAAAGCATCCAAAGGAGCTTTATACTGAGACTGCACGAATCAAACTGAGCACTAGAAACATACTGACAGCTCGTGTATATACGACATCAGTATCAGGTAGTTCGATTTTACAGCACAGTTCAACGACTCTTGATAGATCTTGATAGACCATCTACGTGGCATGTTCAGTCATCGCAGTACGGTTAGCCAGACGGGGTCTTCTGCATTCAAAGAAGCCAGCTCTCATCTCATGGCGACCCGCTGGATGCGATACTGGCAAAGCACATTAAAACCGCGCAATCAAAACCTCACAGAAAGATGTTCTCATTTCACGACGGCAGTTCTGCACAGATCGAAGGCTTTAGTTTGGCGTGTTCTCTCCCACGATATCTCCTCGCGTCGAGATATTATGACGGGACGTAAACCCCTCTCCATTTCTCTACTGCGGTTTTGTATTTAGGAGGGCGACTGAGGCTTTTGGCGAGGGCCGGTCAATGACGAAATGCGATTGCGAAGGGGGGGAAGCGGGGTCTGAAAGGCGCATCTGAACGGACGCTGCCAGGCGTGGGTAATGCGGTCCTCAATGACACAAACGCTCGGCGCTTCACGACGAAGGGTTTTGAAGTCGGGCGACAGGGTGCAATGCTTTACGAGGGTGGGCCGAAGGGTTGTTGACGCTGTAGACGACCACCATTCGGCCGACGACTCACAGAGCCAGCTATTTCGTCGCTTTGTGAACACGCTCCATTACCGCTTTTCACCAACTATACGGCCCCGCTAAGTTTTGGACGCGAAATCCGTAAGTTCTAAAGTAACCCGGAAGATTTAAAACTCGGGCTGAAGCTGACTGCCAAAACTTTGGAGAACAAAAAACTACGACAGGAGCCAAAAGTGAGACGTAATCCCTGAATTCCGAGATGAAATTCATCCGCAACCATGCGTACACTTTGCAACCTGACCCCCGCTCCACGGGTTTAACGGTAGCTGCAGGGTGCCATAACCCAATTAACATGTTAAGGCAGCGTACTTTTTGTAAAGGGAAGTTTTCCGACCGCCCAGGTGTGGTGGGAGGATGATGGGTGTTTTGGTGTTTGAAGCCTTTTGGCCGCAAATGATTTCAAAGAATAATATATTATAAAGTTTATAAAATGGTTCTTGCCCATATCCCATTCAAATGATTTGTGGTGGTGGAGCAGAAGGAAGAGAGGAGGAGGGGGGGGATGTCTATGGAAAGAAGTGGTTGACAACTGTGAGAAGGGGGTGGTGTGGGGGTGTCTGCTTGTGACACCTGTCATCAGGTGCGCGTTACGGTGACCAGCGGGGTCCTGACTTGCCTCAAATCGCGAGGGCAACCAGCAGAACCGACCCGGCCACGTCCCGGGGATCTCCGGGCCCTGTCAGATGACTGCCACACACCGAGACATGCCTGGTAGGGGGCTCGCTGCCTGCTGTATGGTCCCTGACATTCAAAACACCATCGCAACACCTCGACAACAACACCGGCTGGCTTGTCTGTACAAGCAAGGACCCCTAGCGTAACGGATACAAGGTCCATGGTACAGGTTGTGCGAAATGACGTTCATCACACCGGCCGACAACAGCATCAGCGCAGTCGAGTTCTAACATTCAATACACCTTCACAACATAGTGACAGTGGTTGGCGCTGTAAGAAGTGCAACCCGATTTGGTGTTCAAAGCAACACTGCAGGCTGAGCAACAGCTTCAAAATTATCCTTGCAATTAAAAAAAATCGCTGCATTACTTGTGCCTGACTGTCCTGGTAATCTAAAAACAGGAATCAGTGTTAGCTGAACATGTTAACTGACGACGGTGGCTGTTTGACAACAGTTCAGACAATCCAGGGAAGAAGAATACACAAAAGACTTCATCGTCCGTGTCCTATGCCAAACTCGTTAGTGCATAGTTGGCCAATGTGAGGCTTGGCAAGGACAGCGACCAATGATACCCAACAGCAATGTATACCGCACTTTGTATGACAACTGTTTGTCTGTGCCCTGATTATTTGCGTCTGTCTGCTCCTGCGATCCAACGCTCTGGAAAAAGGGTGGGTGGGTGTTTTGGGGGTTTAACGTCCTTTTCCACCACATAAGGGTGATATCAAAGACGGGGCAACGATGAGAAAGCGAGCACAAATATTTGGAAAAAGCCATCAAACCCGTCTTACGTAATTTAGTGAACAACGTAGTTTTTATAATATCTTTCCGTTATTGAATGCTCAGTGGGCTGTAAGAGAAATATCCTTTTAAGGACAATAAACATGTATTGTATTGTATTGTATTGTATTGTATTGTATTGTATTGTATTGTATTGTATTCGAAATTTAACCAGTTCTAACGCTTCTTTCAGGTCTATAGACGAAGTGATCATAGCGTGCAGACCGTTAGTTACAAAATAACGCACGAAAGACACGAAACGACATTAAATTCAGGATGATCTGCCACATTCTCATGATTCTGGCAATTGTCTTTCGAAATGTCCAGTACCTTCTCAGCCTGCTCTTTCCCCTTTCAAGTTCCTTCTGTCACTAGAAGTACTGTCAAGAATTTCTTACCACTTCAAAAACTGTTGTCTCTGCTGGCGAAGAGCTGGAGGGCTAATAAAGTAATTGGCAAGTATACTCTTCGGCTCGCCGGGCATTTTGCCGAGACAAGCTTCTAAGCGAAAAATTGTTTTGTCTTTGTGGAAACAGGAGTCGCGCGCCTCAGACCCCGGGCTTCAAGAGCTTTACCACTGAGGAGGCGTGTTCACGTAAACGCCCGTCAATGAGCTTACAGCATAACGCAAAGACGACTAGAAAGGTTTACAATCCACTTCGCGATGCAGAGAACAATTCAAGTACAACCCGTATCATATTTCCGACCATGAAAGCTTTTTGTGGGCGAATGTTTGCCCTCCGATTTAATGCGTTCTCGATCGTAGGAGACTCGTGCTGATCTTTTACTGAGCTGCCAGCAGAGCCAGCTTGAAGAACTGGCGGAGTGATCTGCAAAAAGCACAGTTCTCTGGATATACGAGTGGGATACCATCTCGAAAAGCAGCCTAGAGTAAACACACACAGAACTGGCGGAATGGTAAAAAAGGCAGATTATACAGCGAGAAGAAGATCAAAACTCCCCCACATCTCATTCACAGGCGAACAATATCGGGTAAGGAAAGGGTATTTACAGCATCTTCAGAGAGAGAGAGAGAAAAAAAAAACAAGTTAAGGAGAAACTAGCCTGGCCAACATGCTAAGATTAGAACCCTTTCCATTCTGGTAATGATGCCCCTGATTCAAGTTCGGTAGAAATTTCCAGAAACAAAAACAGCCGGAAAAATGCCTTTCAGCAAGGAAATGTCAAAAGATATTTTCAACCGAAGCTTAGACGCCTGTACGCTGTCAGTGAAGCATTGAGAATAATGCTCTGGCTTCAATTTCAAAGTGCCAAAATTACACATAAAAACTCCACAAAAGGCGGAAAATGTTTATTTTCGGAACTCCACAAAACATTCTCACACGGGAGAAAATAGCCAGCACTACGCTGGAAGTAGGGGCCTCTACCTTATTATAGCACACACACACACATTGCTTCAATTTCAACTGCACGTGAACAGACTGAAAAAAAAATCACTAACTTTATAAACAAATTCTTTTTGAAAAATTCCAAAGTTGAAAGCAGAGCAAAGAACCGTTTTGGCTAGGTCTACACATCCTGAGAAACTCTGAAGAAGAGCGTAGCAGTTTACAATTTTCAACCAGGGAAATAAAGAAAGAAAGAAAAAAAAAGATCACAAAAAGAGAATGGCCTAGCTATAAAAATCCCATAAAACCAGTCCGAATTTCAAAGCAGGATCGATTTCTCTTTCATCCTAACTCCCCAGAAACGAGGTTTATTGACGGCAGTCAGTTGTAAACTGCAAATAAACCCCTGTGCGTACAGGAAACAAGGGAAATCTCGGGAAACAGACCAAAAACTATCGGAGAATTGATGCGTTTGTGGACTGCGAGAGTGGCCGGCAATCGCAGAGCTATTTTCTACCGATAAAACACTGTCTTAACGGATTTAGGCGCCCGTCTCCCGCCGGAGGATTCGAAGGAACACACGGAATTATCTGGCTGTCTCTGCTCTGGGTCTATACCACCGTCTCTGTGAGACAAATCGCCATTGCTTTTCTCTCCTCTTTGGGTCTGTGTATCTATTGCTGTCTCTGTGACTTTGGGAGGAATCACATTTACTGTGACACCCGACAGCGACGATCAATGTAGCAGAGCTATCTTTGGTGACAATAAAACACCGGGGTTTTTTGTTCACCCTAGAACTAGTCTTTGTCGATTGGAGTGGGCTGTTCGTCTAGTAGAGTGGGTGGGTGGGTGTTTTAGGAGTTTAACGTCCTTTTCCACCACCAAAGGGTGATATCAAAGCCGGGGCAACCTTGCGACTTTGTGTGTCTGTCTCAAACTAAGCAAAGTCAGTTTAGCCGCTGGGAGAGAAAGGGGGGGGGGGAGGAGCTAATATACAAGCAAGCGTTTTCCATTCACTTTCTGCATCATTGAAAGGAATACACAAACAAAATTATGGCTTCTCACAGCAGGGCGATTACAGGATCAATTCCGTGTTCTCAGAAAAACAAGTTTCCTAACTTCAATTGGACGGGGTTTTTTGTTGTTGTTGTTTTCTATTTTTTATCCCTGACGCTTCTCCGTCGCTTTCCGGAGAGAAGCACACCCGACCACCCTCAAGCAGAATTAATAGACTTCTCCCGACGGGTTGAATCGCTGACTGTCGTGTTCGATTATCTGCCACCAGGGGACGTGCCTTGTCTCCTAAATCGTCCGTCTGTCGTCGCTGGAATATCGGCCGCTGCACAACCTCTCGTTTGCTTGACATTCGGACAAACACACACACAACGCTCCCGTCTCCAGCTACAGGTCTATACTACCTGATGCTCAAATTAACCCCCCAACTCCTGACGCGGCTGGAAAAATAAAGTGGAATAGCACGGCGAAGCGAAAGGATCAATTCTGTTCAGGCAGGGCACCAAAGACAAATAAATGCCAAAGGAAGCGAGTGAAATTGGCGCTTGTCAATAAACGCACCTTCCTGCTCCGTAGATCGGGAACATCATTGTGAAGGAGCGGCGCGTGCTTTGGAAGCCGGTAAAACTGTAGGGTTTTCACGCTTGAAAACAAAACGAGACTGAAAGATTGTCACGAAGTATTGACAAAGCTTTGACCGTTGTGCACCTACCGCTTGCAGTTGACACGTTACGGTCGATCACGATGACTAGGTCGTAATGGGCTGAGAAACTACAGGTTTTGACATGGACGCTTCCTATCACATGCCGACAAATAACACGTTTTCTGTTAGAGACGCATAGTGACTGGCAGACCTAAAAATAAAAGGCGTTGAAACGAGAAATTAATTGCAAAAGACTGCACTGCATGACAGAGGGTAAAGTGGGGTTGATGGCTTCGAATCCATCAGCTCTTCAGCGAACGGCGTGTTAATCTTTACACTTCATCAGCTGCATCACAGGGTGTACGCAATCCATTTGCATGTTGTAAGGGGAAAAAATCTGTCACGCCGGGAATATCAGCGTGTGTGATCTCGATTTCAGTTGCGGAACAGGGCGAAATTGCATGCAAGCATTAAAGTGTTTTGGTTTGTTTTTTGTTTGTTTTTTTGTTTTTTGTTTTTTTGTTGTTGTTTTTTTTACACGGACATTCGATCAATCAAAGCACTGGTCACATTAAACTAACTCCTGCTTCAGGGCTGCCCGGTTTAAAAGGTTTTATTGTCTGAAAGGTAGACGATGACACGATAACTTTAAGTGTCAAGTATATGACAGGATGTGACAGGTCACCGCTCACATTTGAATCGGAATACAAATCACGATATTCGTACATATACTCAGCCGTGCAGAAAGACGTCCTGTGTCCCGCAGTACTTAGCTTTGGATTCATGGTATCCTTGACGTCACGATATTCAGTTCTGTTTCCTGTCAGTCCCTCACGCACCAGGAACTGTCAGTACGTGAGTATTTATGTTTTCCTGGGACGTTAAGTGCACGACTAATGTAGGTATCAATCTTAATATCATTCATCCAGTTCTTTGCTCAAGAGGTGATTTTTTTGGATAAGCGACTCCTGTCAAATGTTATATAGCAGAATAACCTATTGTTATGGCTCCAGTCGATTTTCCCACAAACATTTTATTCTGAAAATAATTATATATTTTTCATGGAGACTGTAGCAGCGTCTTGCCAAAAATTACAGCACTGATCAGCGCAATGGCATTTTATATATATATATATATATATATGTGTGTGTGTGTGTGTGTGTGTGTGTGTGTGTGTGTGTGTGTGTGTGTGTGTGTGTGTGTGTGTGTGTGTGTGTGTGGTGATCGTATGTCCTGAATAAGTATTAGATGCGGAGTTCAAAGAAAAATTAGATGTTGTCACAAGAGCCGGCTGCACCGCTGTGAGTGAATATATCTCCACACATTTCCTCTTATTTTTTAATCTCTAAAATATTGCGAATGTGTTCTAAAGCTAGACATGTTTCTCTTCTGAGAGCTGTGGCATGAACCGAGTTTAGATAGAGTGTTCGTGTGTTTTCCACGTTCACACTTCACCGTCGACGACCTTATTTGTTGCCCCCTTGCGACGAAAACTCGCGGCCAATTCAAACAACCCAATAACCTGCCATAAAAAAATCACAGTTGTAAAACCCTCGGCGCCGTCAATGACCTTTCATATTAATAAATCGGTAGACAGAAGCGACGACGTGAAGGGCTCAATTTATCGTTATCTCATATTAACCCCCGCCACGTGACATTTACCGGGGGGTACCGCTAGAGACTCGTGGGGCTCTGCTGGGGGTAGGCGCCGTGGTGTGAAGGGCAGGGGTTATCTGAGGACGTCGCTACCGATCGCTGGGGCTGTCATCCGCCATGATATGATACGGACCTCACTCGTTACGATACGATGTCGCATGGGGGTCGATCCTTTGCCTTGTTTATTCGTGGGAGATGGTGAGTGAGAGGGAAGTGAACATTGTCAAGGGGGATGTTTGGATGATGTTTTTTTGTGAAGGAATGTGAAGATTTTCATGTCTTGATGTGCAGCGTGTGAGAAGGAAACATGTCTCTTACAAGGATGATGTTTAGATGATTTGTTTTTGCCTGTTTTGCTTGCGTTCTTGCTGTTGGTACGCTGTCACAAAAAGAATCACATTACGCAAAAACGTGCTATTGTGCTAAAGAGAAATCGTTGTTGTTGTTGTTGTTGTTGTCGTCGTCGTCGTCGTTGTTGTTGTTGTTGTTGTTGTTTCAAATTGCTAACAAATGTAAACAAATTCACCGCCGTTTCTGTTGTCTCAGAGTCTTCTGCAGTAAGGTGACAGGGACTATTCAGTCTGTTGCTATGTCACTGAGCAGAACTGAGTACACAATGGTATTGGCGTTATGTACAATACCATTCTTCGCTTCACATTCACTTTTCCAGTATCACTTTCAAGGTACCATAAAACTGGCCATGTCGTCTGCGCCGTAATCTCACTCCCCACTGTGTCCAAATCCGCCCCATGACTTGAAACACCACAATAAAACTCAACATCCCCCCCTGAATGCACTGGAGAGAAGATTTGGGGCATATCCGTCCTCGCGTAGTTACAAATTTTCCCTCAAACACGTCCCACCATGTATCATTGCCCCGTGATTTATGTCCGGCTGCGCTGCAAAGGCTACGCCTTCAGAGAACCGAGCCTTTCATCACGGGACAAGCTATCTTTTACATATCTCAAGCATCGAGTATCTCATATCCTGGGACATGTTTGTATCGTAATATCGCGTGACGCGTGGTGAGGTAGGGTGACTACTTGCACGTACGCCTATGCCCGTGGTAGTAGCTTCGACAGTACAGTGCCTACGATGTTCAGATCTGATGAGAAGAAACGCATGTTTTATGTTCTTCATGGCTTTGTAAAAGAAGGACTCAATTTTATTTCGTTATCCACCGTTGTTTTTGCAGTGTGTATGTACGTAGGTGTGTATTGGATGTTGGTATGTATGTAGGTGTCAGTGCTTGTATGTATGTCTGACTGTATGTCTGACTACATGTATGTATGTAATGTTTGTATGTAAATATGTACGCTTTTATTCGTATTTATTTAGTTGATTATTTATCTATTAGTCATGTGTTTATTTATTTTGTATACATTTGCAAAGCGCCTAGAGCCCCGGCTTCGGAAATTAGGCGCTATAGAAATCCTCCTTATTATTATTACTATTATTTCATGTATATGAATATGATATACGAACTTAACGAAACGGTGTGCTCCGAGGAAATGAATCACTCAAAATATTCCCCGCGCCGTATCGCGATATCATGGAAATATGAAACATATCGCATTTGTGTAATCTCTGTCGCCCACGACGTGTGGCTGTTGACCCCTGACCTCTACACTTATCACCACCCTTCACACGCATACATACCTTTCTAAATAAACAGGGCCCGTGTCGGCAAAACAGCCCGCTAAATGGGGTTAGGTCGCGCAATGCCAGGGAAGTGTAGTCAGGATGTTAGGGCATGTTTTCGGCAAAACTTGAGATGGTGGGGGTGGACGTTGAGTTTGGGTGAAGGAGGGGATGGAATGGGTTTGTTGTTGTTGTTTGTTTGTTTGTTTGTTTGTCTTGTTTTGTTTTGTAGTGTTTTGTTGTTGTTTGTTTTGTTTTTTTCTGTTGTTGTGGGTTTTGTTTGTTTGTTTTGGGGGTACTGTTTGTTGAGTTTTTTGTTTGTTTTGTTTTTGTTTTTGTTTTGGGGGTTTTTTGGTTGTTTGGTTTGTTCTGTTTTTGTGTTTTCCATATGCAAACGTTTTTCACGCTTTCGGTGGTTTTAGAGTCATTTGTGCGGATACGGATATGGTGCTACTCCACAACGTTATGTACAGGACGGAGAACATCATATAGACCTGCATACCACTCATTCCAAAGGTTTCATGCCATCTTTACAATCACGTCTCCCCCCTTGAATGGTGGTCTCAAGTCAGGCAACGTATCTATAAATCTGGTACGCCTCTGACCATACAGAGGACGGCAATGACAGACCACAATAGGGAGACGTGGAAAGCCAGGAGAGGTGTCTAAGGCTTAATGTTGGTATCAGTTTCGGTAGGTGAAAATGAAATCTCGTAACCATTGCCTTCCACGATGCAAGAGGGTATTTTCCCCGTAAGAAGATTCTAGATCAGGACATGCCAACCAAGAAATGTTCACCACAGACCTACAAAGAAGCTGTGGTTCTCTGACGTGGTAGGCAAGGGCTGTGGTGGGACTCGCGTATTTAGTTTGAACGCTTCGATTACAGAACAGGGGTATGGTGAGCTAGTGTTCCAAGGCAAAATGTTTCTTATACTTAGGACAGTGGCGACCAGTTCTGGTACAAAATAGAAAGAGCGTAAGAACAGTGAAGAGGGCCCGTAATCACATCCGGTGACGGGGACGCGAAGCAGGAAGAAGTTAAGGCGATGCAGGGGTGATCTCCGCTCTTTGCTGTCTCACTCCAAGTCATGGGGGCGTCAGAACGGAAACTAGTCATCTACTGTATCAGGCCCCTGGGGATGAAGGGCGACGCTGGGGGTTGTCGCGAGGGAAAACACACGTGTCACCGGCTGCAACAGCAACAACAACAACAACGCACCCCCTTTCCCTCCCTCCTTCTCCCCGGATCCCTTTGTCGCTCCTGGTCAGAGCGCAGACAATGCAGCGGGCACTCGAGTTTCTGCCCCTTGAGCAGCAATTATTTGCATACAACAGGCGTCACCGTCCCGCCTTGAAACGTCCTGGGGGAATCCTGTTATGAGGCCGCTTTGGGAACAGCTGAAGCTGAAGAAGTGGAGGGGGACTGCCTCCAAAGAGAGCAGCATGATACGTGGAGGGTCAAGGAACAGCAAGAGAGGGGAGGAGAAGTGTCCATCGGATATCTTTGTCCTGTTCCATTTCTCTCCCATTTTCCATCACTTTGTACCCATTCAGGCGGAGTGCTTAGGCAAAATACGAGACGGAAGCCCCAGACAAAACGCACCGTAGTTCGCAAGGCAGAAAGATATTGCCATCAACCAATCATGAGAGAGACTGAGCAGTGCTTGCTTCCACAAAACAGGCAATCGGCTGAATAAAAACGAGCATTAGCGAGTTGTATTGAAAGTTTTTGTTATATTATAAAACTATAAATTTGCGGTTCAACCGCCAGCCCCCCAAGTTCGTTGTCGGAATTCAATTTGAAATAATGATTTTATTCTTTTTTTCCAGAGGTGCTGTCAGTCTTCTTGGCGAAAGCAGACATCGAATTCCTGCGAGATGTCTTCATACGTCAAAAGGAAAACACCAGCCCTTTACCAAAACGTATCAAATACACAGACAAATGTTTTTGGGCCGGCAGAGTCACAAAATGCATGACAACCGAAAGTGGACATCTCTACGTCAAACAGACCTCCCATCGAGAGGAGACGTAGACAGTGCACGTCAGAAAACAATGCAACATAGCTCCTTCAAACAGAGATGATGCGAAAATGGCACCACAGTCATAACACGTCATACGATCATCTGAGTCACGGGGCACGCCAAACGACCATCTGAGTAGCGGGAGCCACGATCTGAGAACAACGCACGAAGCAGTTCAGCAGGGTCCACACTCCAACGATCTCGACTGGAACTCGGCCGCCCTCTACCGGCGATGTTCCATGAAGCTGCGGGACGGAGTCGATTTGCGTGGCGTATCCCTCGGTTTTATGCGGTCAAGCTGTCGATTTTGGAGACACGAAGCTGGGTCCCGTCTTCATGGCCTGCTGGGGTTCAGTGCACGGTTCAGTGGTTCGCGCGCTCCTGTGTGGCTGCTGAATTTTGAACAGTTCAGGTGTCGGTGGGAATTTGAGGAGGCGACTATGAACGAACGCAGACTGAGTAAAATTTTACCTAAGGACAAACCGAGGGCTCCGTGCCAGAAGGTACTATTGATACTGAGAGAAAGAGGAGAGATGGTACCTTCTGGCAGGGGAAACTTCGAAACGCAGACAAAGAAAAAACACCTGATGTACCTCACCGATTTTAGACTGTTGTGTACGACAAAGAATGGTGTGTAAAACTACCCTAGGCATGATGGTCATGAGACAGCTGATTCTTCGTAGTCCGTTACTGAATACCCTAACCACTTGAGACACAAGATAAGAAAAGAAAGAACCGCCACTACTGCTTAGTTTAGTGCTGAGAATAAGGGTGTGTGACGTCGAAAACAAAGGGGGAAAAAAAAAGAAAAAAGAAAAAAGACGCACAGTCTACATCAACATACGAAATCCCCACGTCAGCTGTTTCTACATTCACTCATCACCTCAAAATATATTAAGACAGCTCACGTACAGGTCCATTCATTCACAGACATGGCCTAGGCTTCTATCGGACGTTTACTCAATTTAGTTCAAGTGTTTCTCTTTCAATCTGACGTTTAACAAAGTTATACGTAAACATTTACGCACAGTCACTGAAGGGGACTTAGATAAGGGCACAGATAAAAGGTTTGTGTTGATCCGTCTACGGTTCATAACTCTATTTTCAGCGAGTTTGTTTTGCAAACTTGTAAATTCCTTCATAGACTGTCAGGCAAGGTTAACAGTTAAAGCCAGTGTTTGTTGTTTTATTATAGTACAGTTGAAGCCTGTGTTTGCTCTGCCGCTGTAGTGTAATACAGGTTAATTGTCAAACTGAGGGGAAAGGTCTGTGGGTTCTGTCCAACAAGCCACTATCAGGATATTACGACCAGTCAACACTTGGAATGGTATAAATAACTTGAGATTATGCTTCACGCGGAATCCACAAACACCAGTTAGCTCAAGCGTATGTAGCATAATTTGAGGATTTCATATCATACTTTCTAATCATCCGCCTTAAACCCTTCATTTGGATCGTGTATGCTTATATCAATGACGCGTGTGCTTTTTTTTAATATAATATACTGAGTGTAGAAGTTAATCTGTCAGTCAGCAAACGGAGGAAATCCTCCAAACAGAGGGACATGTTACGGCCTGTAATATCCAAAAAGCATCGGGACAAAAAAAATGTGATGTACGAGATTCGTTTGTGATTCATTTCCCTTTTGTTTGTACCGGCTAAACCCACAACCAGTCAGCCAACAAACTACTATGCAAAAAGCATCGGGACAAAAAAAAAGTGATGTACGAGATTCGTTTGTGATTCATTTTCCCCTGTGTTTGTACTAAACCCACAACCAGTCAGCCAACCAACTAACCACAGCATTCTCGGCTTGTTTGGAAACAGAAGACATACACAGTGTTGACCACTCACAGCCTAACGAAGCAGATGGGCAGCTATACTACACTACACCATTGTGAGACCCCCCCTGTCTGAAACATATGGCGATGTCAGAACGCATCGGATTCGATCGGCCCTCAGGTCACAATGACCGGCAGCCCTGGGCAGCCAAGTGAGAGAATTGCTACTTCGGCTGTAAAAGCTTCCGCCGAGATCTTCGCGCCCCCCAAAAAATAACATTTCCGACATCGACCGAATTAACAACACAATGTGGTGATTAAAGCCACTGAATATCAAATGAGGAGAAGGCCGAATCCCCGGGCTTTGATTACGCCAAAACAATAAGATCTGGGCTCCTGGGGATGAATTATGCAGGGGCGCCTCGTGCGAAAAGGAAACAGGACTGATGAAGAAAAGTTAGCCGAGTTAGCTAATCTTGGACAATTAGAGCCCGGATGGAATGCAGCCCACTGATCTACAGACACCCTCTCTCAGCGTGTGCTCTCTCTCTCTCTCACATTAATGTTTTATCCTAAGCCGTCGTCTTCCCGTCTCGCCATCTTGTACTGGGCATTGACATTTTGCCATCCCCCCCCCCCCCCCCCCCCCCCCCCCGGCACCCCAAACACAGCGTTGCTAGGTTTACGTAAATCTGCTCGGAAACAAGGGACAGCGGTGAGGGTGAGATATTTTTGCCTTTTTTTGAGGAAATTGCCAACAATCTTCAGTCTTGTTCGAACAGGCAGATCACAGCGAAAAGGCAGCTCTGTATTTCTGTCGTGGCAATACACGTATACATTTCATTTTTTTTTTAATCGCTATATAAAGGTCAGTGGGTGGACATTGATACCAAACGCCCCTCACGACGTCTTATTTTGGAAAAAAGGGTCTTAGCGTCATGAATTCGATAAGCACGTACGCCCTTTTTCCGTTTGACGGTAAAATTCATACAGAGTGCTCAACTTCCAACGCAAATGGCCAGTGTAGACATTACGTACAACATTAAAGTACGCTGGATTGGACGCCTGGCCGCGGGCAGTGCACGTGTGGACGTAGGTCAGACCAGGGTCCACTCTCGCGTGTCTGGTTACGCTGGACAGTAGCCAAAGAAAACATCCACCACAATCCCTGTCACCTGACGACCCCGGGTACGCCTCCGGGTGAATGCATAGACAAAGTCGGGTACCAGTATAGTTTCCATACAAACAACACCAAGGTGGAGAGCTTTCGGTACAGTTAGCTGAAGGCTGTATACCACATTAAGCAGTAATCCAGTAAAACAAGGGTTATGTGTGTATCTCTCAAACTGGAAAGTTTGAACGCTGCGAACTGTTATGAACAAAAGTGTATAGCTCCTGTCCACTAGAAAGTCACCTGTTTCTGTTGATTTTGATTTTCCTGTCGTCATTGTTGTTATTCATGACAAGCAGGGGCATCCATGTTGGGTTTGGACAATGCTGTCGCTTCGAAATCCCCTGTTTGTGTCGCTATTATTGAAAATCAGAGAGAAAGCATGCCGCCAAGGACAACTCCCTGGAGCTTAAAATCGGGTTCCACCCTTCCAGCTGGCAATAAGAGATACGCAACTGTCTTGAGCCATGTACAGGAAAATCAGTAAGCGGCGTGCTGTTGAGTGATATAACTGGTCTGGTGTGTGTGTGTGTGTGTGTGTGTGTGTGTGTGTGTGTGTGTGTGTGTGTGTGTAAATTTTTAAGCTTCTGGTACTTGAATTTGTAAATAGGAACGTTTTAGGGAGTCCTGTGAAATCACATAACTCTTCTTGCTGTCTGACGTCTGTCTTCAGCAACGATGTACTGTCATCTAGTGGTAGGTACTATACTATACCATGGTAGGTGCTACACCCTCGGCCTCTCTCCTAATCCTTGTGAGTATAACAGATTGCTGGACTCGGCTACAGAGGCTAGTTAATTCATTCCGAGGCCGGGCAGAGCCGTGTCCGTCACGGGAAGAATGTCATCGTCACCCGATCCAACCTCATGGATCATGGCCTGATTAAACTGTCACGGCTGTTACCGGTACTGTTACTAGTCTGTTACTGTTACTGTTACTACGTACGCCAGGTGACTGTGAACGCGGACTCGGCCAAGGGTCATGCAAGACATAACACTCCACGGACTCAAACGACGACCTTGCTCATTAACCATGATAGATGGTGTAAACTTTTAAACCTAAGTAAATTGGACATGTAACCTATAGCAGACAAAATTTTGAAAGATGTTTGAACTAAGAGGATGCGTCTTCTAAACACGGGGAACCGAGATAGCCGAATGGTAGAGCGTATATTGGATATGTATCCTAAAACAGACCACATTTTCAAAGATGATTGAACTTACAAGATGTGTCTCCTAAACACGGGTAACCGGGATAGCCGAATGGTTGAGCGTTGGACTTTCAATGTTCGGGTCGTGAGTTCGAATCCCGGCTGGGGCAAAATATTTGTGCTGGCCTTTTTCCCGTTGCCCCGTCTTTGATCTCACCCATGGTGGAAAAGGACGTTAAACTCCTAAACTCCCACCCACCCACCCGTTTCAGTTCAAACCTTGTCGCATCTACATCCCACACTGATGACTTGCTAAACACTTTAAAAAGACGCCTGCGTTCGACAAAACAACCGATCTATATCAAAATATACTAAACACAAGATTTTCATGTGTCAGTAAAAGACAATTTTTTCCCTCGAACCAGCCGCTGCCCAACACGGCATAACGCGTGTTTTCCCTTCAGAACCCCTGTCCATTGTGTCGGCACCTTGGAGTGTTTTTGGACACTTGCTACGGTATTAACGAGCTTGTCGCCTGCCCCCGGACATCGAGACGGACGACTCTCATCTGGCAGAAAGAATCCATTTACCGACACTCCAGTTTCTGGCGAGCATTGCCTGAGGTTCCGGCGGGACCGTCTGGGCACGTTAAACCTCGTCCTGGGGAAGATCGTGTTGTCGGGCACAAACTGTCCTTTGAGAACGTGCGAAGAATTTGCCCTGACGGAGTAGGTTGGTTTAAGATTGTGTTTGCTCCATCTCGTGTTCCGCCAGTAGAAGGAGATGACTAGCCTACTGTGGAATGTTTTTGGAAACGGTCAGGCTGTGAGATACCTAAAGATTTTTCCACCTTTGAAGTGACCGTGTGCTCAAGCTATAGATGTTTACATTGTTCCGGTGTCTGCAAACTGATAGTGAATGTCTAATAAAGCAAACAGCACGTAACAAAGCCTAGTATGTCAATTGCAGGATTGCAGTGCATGCAGGGGAGCCGGGACAGCCGAATGGTAGAGCGCTGGACTTTCAATGTTCGGGTCGTGAGTTCGATTCCCGGCTGGGGCCAAATATTTGTGCTGGCCTTTTTCTCGTTGCCCCGTCTTTGATATCACCCATACGTGGTGGAAAAGGACGTTAAACACCTAAACACCCACCCACCCTCCAGTCCATGTAACATATTTAAATACCCTTTAATTTATGAGTAGAGTCGGGACGGCAGAGCTGGTAGAATGTTGAACTTGCGTTGCCAGTGAGTCCGAATCTTGGATGGGAAGGAAAATGTGTGCTGGTTTTTTCCCTCGTTACCCCGTCTTTGCCATCACCTTTGTATCGTGGAAAAGAACGTTAAACCTGCCAACAGCCAACCAACTGTATATAAACAGAGCAGACATTGCAGCGTTTGTCTCCAGCAACCGTTTGACGTAACCAAGGTCATCATCTACCTACGACGATTTTCGAGGAGTGTTCTTGTCACCATCAGGCATTTCCTGGCAGTCCCCAGCTCTCTACATGATTCAGACCGTACTGGGCCGTCATACAAAAACACAAGCTCAGAATTCCAGCAGTGTCGGGACTACACTGACGTCGTTTTTCGCTCAGTTGACCAATACAAGCAGAGGGAGATCCCGCATCAAAATATTGCTCGCATGGTTAACGCCCCGTGAAATGCGGCCCGCCAGCCCACGTGGAATACGGGACGGTGGTGGTGGTGGCGGTGGAGAGGAGAGGAGAAGGAGACAGAGGGTGTATATAGTGGGTCGGATCCCGGAGACAGCAGACACGAGGGCATCATACACTAAATACCCTTCTGCTCAGGCCAATAACCTGATAAACAATCACATCAGGTCAGAGATCATGTGGTTGCTGATCGAGATCGACACGGGGTCGGCAGAGGCAGTCAAGCCGATAATGTTCGGTCCTGTAGTTGTATCAAGCGAACTACTGGAATTTTCAGGGAGACTGAGAAAAATAACCCTCTAAATTACAAGCCAAAAATGTATTGTAAGCACAATGAACTTCCCGTCTCCCTCTCCCCCTCGCTCTCAACTCCCTCAATAATTCCGAGAGGCAGCATTTTTGCTAAAAATGAATGCGCCGAATTGATACACTGCCAAATTTCATCAAGCAAGTGTTATATATCTTTTCGGGTAAATGGGCGCCGGTAAAACATAAACTAATCCATTTTCCTGTGTGCTGGGTCCTTGATCATGCTTTGCGTGATGGCCTACTCAACCAAAACAAAACTACGACCACCCACAGAATAAATAATTAACACAAAAATATTTCCCTGCTCCCTACGGTTCAACCACGGTATCATGTTTTCGCCGCATTACTCGTTCGAGTACTGTGCACATGGGAGACCTGGGATATAGATACAAGCGTACAAGTATTGTATTGACAACTCCTGGACCGGACTGTGTTCAGTTAATTAATTATGCAAACCGTGGTTCTGGGTTGTAGACGAGATAAACTATATATTATTCACAGCGAAAGTCAGTCTACTGGCTCGCAATTGACGCACGCATTTCTGCTACACCTACCGTAGCCCACTTTAATTTGTCCTAATGCGAACGTGAGACTGGCGATTGTCAGGCTATCCATTAGCACGCTTGGTGGGCCAGATAAATCCCGTTCCCCCAGCTTACTAATGTATGCATGACGTCACAGGCGTCTATGCTGCTTGGCCTAATGTTAAAATAGCATTGGAAAGCGTCAACTCCGTTTGAGGGGAGCCGGGGTGGCCGAATGGTCGAGCGTTGAACTTCCAATGCTCGGGTCGTGAGTTCGAATCCCGGCTGAGGCCAAATATTTGTGCTGGCCTTTTCATCGTTGCCCTGTCTTTGATATCACCCGTATGTGGTGGAAATGGACGCTAAACTCCCAAACACCCACCCACCCACTCAACTCCGTTTGAATTCGGTTCTGAGCGAAGCCTGTACTGAGATCACGTGAACTGAAGTGAACTTGATCTGACTCAGTTCCTTTAGGTCAGGGGCAGATGATCAGACAATTGTCAGGCCAGCGACCGGTAACGTCCCCTGTTACTATGCATAAAACATGTCAGGAGAAATTACCCCCGGGCGTATATAGCACAGCTCATCCTATCTATGAAACACTTAGGCCTACATACGCGGTCCGAGTCAGTGCTTGTGGCCTCAGTTCAAGTATGCGTGCTATTCAGTCTTTGTTGTTCTTCCGATACCTTTCGGTATCGCACCCCAGCTGGAGTGCGGTTAAAATGGTGATGTTTGTCTTATAGTGTGAGTGAGATATAATAACCAACGTGACTCAGCTTTTGATCTTAGTCACGTCTCTCTCTCTCTCTCTCTCTCTCGTTAGATAATAGTTTGTTTTTGTTTTGTTTTTTAGCAACGGCAGGTATGAAAACTGACTGTCTGATGTCAACTGCCTCTACCGTTGTAAAATAAAGTTTTTATTGATTCTCTCTCTGCGATCAAGAATGGATAGAAGGAAACTTTACCAAACTGTAAACCTTCAATTGAGGCCGAAAGAAATCCAAACTGACTCCAGCATGGTAACTATGACTCGTGGTCGTGTACCTGTAGGCCTGTATTAATCAAATACAGTACTCCAGTCAGTGGTCACATACTGATTCTAAATAATTATGTCCATAGGGAAGAACGGGTAACGGCCATCACCACCACCACAACCACCGCCAACAACAACAACAACAACAACACCTGATATTCAGCAGCATCCTGTAAACACGAGTAATTATTAAACGCCAGTGAATCGATGTGTTACGTCTGTGAGTGGTTGCATTACCGTAGATTACGCCTTGCTGGTTCGGCCATGAGGGATGATTCCGGAGTACTGGCAATTTGCGCCGTTGGCCAACAGGCCTGCGGTGTTGCTGCTCTGTCAGGCAGTCAGTGTCTGCGAGTGCTAGTAGTGCACGTAACGCGTTAATGAATTCTGCAGACATACCCTGAAGCAAGTAACAGAGAGTCTAGGGAGATCGAGTGATTATCATTATGCTTTTGTGTGCACGATAGGGCCTCAACAAGCAGTGACAGCTCGCCGGAACAAAACTGATCGTAGCATTACAGATTAGTTCTGCTGAGTCGAGAGATTCGTTTGGTTATGAGTGGGGGTTCATTGTAGTATGTGTTGAGTTCGGGTGTGTGTGTGTGTGTGTGTGTGTGTGTGTGTGTGTGTGTGTGTGTGTGTGTGTGTGTGTGTGTGTGTGTGTGTGTGTTATCCGATAATGGACTCCAAAGGAAGACACTGGTACTTTAACTTGAAGGAGATGATTACAGTTCTAACAGGAAACTACATGGTTCAAGTAACTTTGTCCAGGAATAAGGTAATATCATTTGAAAAGTTTTTAATGGAAGCTCTTCTTTCTGAGCAGATAATTTACCCCGCGAAACAGCTTCCCACTAACAATTCATTATACTCGGATTTACAACCCATGGTGAGTATCTGCATAAATGTATGAGCTCTTGGCCAATAAGGGGAGGAAAAAAAAAAACAACGATTTAGGTCTAATCCCTAACCTTACCGTCTACAAATACACTGTACAACCCCGTCTTTGATATCACCCGCATGTGGTGGAAAAGGACGTTAAACTCCCAAACACCCACCCACCCTACACTGTACAACGCTAGTACAGTATGGGTGTGTATGCTGAACCACACGAGCAGTACCAAAGCACCCCGGTCACAGACGCTATTAACGGCCATGAGGAGGAGGCGGAAAATTGGCCTTCAGACACTGGTCATACCGGGCGGCCTCTCGCCTTGCTAAAGTTATGCCCGCTACCCATGATTAATGACGCCTTCACGACCCTTCATCGCGCTAAAATCAATCTCTGGCCATACCACATACAGTGAAGGTGGTGGGGGGCGGGGGGCGAGGGGGGGGGGAGAGAGAGAGAGACTGAGAGAGAGAGAGAGAGAGAGAGAGAGAGATGATGATGATGATGGTGATGATGATGATGAAACTTTATTTATCAACGGTAAAAGTTTTGACAGAAATTCGCCAGTTTGCAAACTTGCCGTTGCTAATACTACAGAGACTATCTACTAAGGAAAAAAGGGAACAAAATATAAAAGGTATTATGCATTAAACTACAAGAAACAAAACCAGAGAGAGAGAGAGAGAGGCACACACACACACACACACACACACACACACACACACACACACACACACACACACACACACACACACACACACACACACGCTGTACCAACTGATTTTGAACAGATATCAGTGAACTTCAGAATCAGGCAGAAAGAGACAGACAGACACAGATCTCGGCACCCATTACGATTACAATAAGTACCTTTACTGTGTTTGGTTATAGCCTAATAAGACCCGTGTACGAACTGTCAAACTTCGCAAACTCAACCCCAACCCCAAACCTGCTACTTCCAACTACAAATTTCAGCTGAGTCCTTTCTGACCCATTCACTCCCACCCAAAACCTCACGCCTTGCGGCCTACGTGCAAACGCGAGTAAGGCCACCATCTCAAGGGTTCTCTGAAACTTGATCAATGAGATCCCGTGATTTACTGCCTTTAAAAATTATTGTACCAGCACCGCACCTCAATGGATAGCTAGCTTGCTCTCACGAACCAAGCCCTCTCCTCTGCTCGACTTTCAATTTACAGCGCAAAAAAAAAAAAGAAGCGACGGCCAAAACAATAGGAATTTACGACTTCGACAAAAAAAAAATGCATTAAAAGCCCTGAAAACAATCATGGCCCTAACAATGTACCTGACAAGCTGCTTCCCTCAGGTCATGTGATTTAAACGAGACAGAATGTCAAGGGGGGTGAACTTGTGACAGTTTTATACTCCCCCTTGGATTATTATATTTCTGTTTACGCAGCGACACCATGTCGGAAGGGGGCGCCAGTGGCTGGTTTTTAATGGGCCTCCCTGATTGTCGCTGCATCCTTGAAGGCATCGTAAATTGCTTTTTAGACATTCGATCAGTCCTGCCCGCGGTAAGTTTGGACAGTTCACACTAAAAAAAAACCTCGTTCGACATTATTTTTCTTTTCTTTTCTTTTTCTTCACGCAGGCAAAACGCATTCGTCAGTTTAAAAAAGGTTGAACAAGGTTAAAAAGCCGGGTTCAACTTGATTATTTTCTGCACATAGATACAATCTACAAGGGTCTCCAGATAAAGTGAATTCAAAACATAATTTTATCAAAACACTCTTAATTTGACATCATGATTACACACCCAGGCAGGAAAAAAAATCAATCTAGCCTTTAAGCAAATTAAATGAAACTAGATTACTGTTGCTTGTTTAACATTAGCACACTAGAAAAACGAAAAGGAGACACATTTGTGTGTGTGTGTGTGTGTGTGTGTGTGTGTGTGTGTGTGTGTGTGTGTGTGTGTGTGTGTGTGTGTGTGTGTGTGTGTGTGTGTGTGTGTGTGTGTGATGCAGTGAAATCAGACGGCCTTGGGCAGACAAAACATACCAATTTCTTCAGATTTCAAAATCGATAAGGAGAAAAAGATAGAAAAGAAACTCTGAAATAAAAAGATATCCTCAGTCCAGAAGGAACATCAATAAAACATGAAAATCATCCACCCAGTGACTAAAGACGCTGACGTTACAAAATATTTCTGACGAGAACATCAGTGCTGACGACAACACTGTACTGAAATACAGTAGCAAACGCTCAAGCTACGAACAGACAGCACCAGGCAAAAAAAAAAAAAAAAAAAGTTTGCAAACGAAGCTAATATTGAAAATCCGCCCGCCGCTGTTACTGTAGTGTCTGAATGTGCACTCTGGCCGCTTGGGGGGAGGGCGGACACCGATACGAAACGCAGCCGCAGGGGAGGCAATAATGAGCCATTTAAACGCTGCAGACGTCAAGGTATATATCGTCTGACAATCATCGTTCGTCTCATTATGGTCAGGCTCATTAATCTCTGTTGCTGGTGGCCACGGACCAATTAGCAAAATGGGCACACTCGGGAAAAAGTCAAACGAGTACCGGCGGTGAAGTCAGTCAAAAACAAAATTAATTTAATATTAAATTTTATGCTGGGCAATTTGTGTCTTCACTGACGGACAGAGGTGACGCCAACAAACTGAGAAAAAAAAATTAATCTCAATTTGATCCTGCTGGATGAAATCGTGGATAACAACCTAGTGACTGTTCGTAACCAAAAACTGTTATCAGCAATACACAGAGAAAGAGATGACAATACATGAAAGCCAGTCAGAATTCTTTGTTTTCTGCTCTTCCTCCGCTTGTATACTGTCAGGCCGTCTGTCCATCAAACCTTTAACCCTTAAACCGATACTACTCAAAAAAACAGCAGCTTACATCTGTTTATGCACATACCATCACCACAAAACTGACCCCGTCGGCGTACGCATAAAGACATTTTACCATCACACTCTCCCCCCAAACAAGTTTGCTGTACGTACACAGACAAACCGGGGGCACTATGCAACACTACTGCCACTCACCCACCCAATTCTGTAACAGTGGGTCGTTAAACCACCTGAACCAATGGGTTCCCCAAATCACCGAGTTGCGGTAAGAGTTATTCCCTCGTCCTAATCGTCGTGGTGATAAGTAGTAGTGCTGTTGTTACGCCTTGCAAGAGACAGACGAACTCGTGGCCGGTAAGTGCCCCGATACAAAGCCTACTGTTCAGGACGGCTCGTGCGTCCGCTGTTTCGTTTGGGTTTGATTTTCATATCTCAGCGTGGTCCGTGTAACGCTTCGCGGCTAATCAGTTCCAGTCAAAATGGGGTTTGTGTGTATGGGGGTAAGAGAGAGCGAGATATGGAAAAGTCGGGCCTTCTTACACACAAGACTTCAGCGTGGACGGTGTGATGGTCTTCGGAAATGCTTACAATGTCTTGTTCGCATGACTATAAAGTAAACCGATATTTGTTTAGATCCATGTAGGTGATCACTAAGCCTATTTTGTGCTTTTAGCGGCCTATGTAGCCAAAAGATATTTTCAAAATAAACAAAAACCAATATAGATCAAAACAAACACACAAACCCGACAAACCAATGACATCAACTATTGAGCTTCATTAAGATAGTTACACTCATGCAAGGACTGCATGTGCCCCAAAGACGTTTGTGATTTTTCGACCATGATGCCCATCCGTACACTCAACCATAAATTCTTTAACCCCACTGAATAGACAGCTCTATCTACAAACACAATCGTATAGTAATCGACAAAAGAAATAACGAAATTTTGATTACCAAGGGCAAACAGGCCATGTAAATGTTTGACGAGTTCTCATTACCACAATCCCTCAAAATCCTTGGATACGTGAAGACAAAGCAGAAATTCGAAGTCAAGACGGAATGTTGAGGAAAGTGTGTATAGCTATACTCTTCTGTTAAGAGTACAAGATCAATGCTTGACTTCGTGTTTGTCTGCCCGGTTCGTTGTGGTAATTACATCTAATCTCCCGGTGCCGTGGGGTTTGGAACTTTATTGAAACGAGAGCTTAGGCCAGTTGTTTTACTAGGGGATAGAACACCCGTCACCGACGCCCACCCTTCGGTTAAAAAAAAAAAAGAAGAAAGATTAGCTAAAGGTTTTTGATCGGCTAGAAAAGCCACGATAGAGTTAGTCGGCGTTAGCTGTAGCCACACAAAGTAAGAAAGAGGCATGCCCCGTGTGTTTGCCGGCGATTTTCACAGGTCACAGGCCGTACAGGTGCTTTTGCCTGTCTCTCCGAATTATACCGTGTGCCAATCACTGTGAAACAGGTGAGGGGTGACCCCAACACACTGTACGCCCACTGCAACCCTGCCTTGATCCTCGCCAATCGAACCGAGGAGATCACCTTAGTCAATAGCACGGCCCCTTGCAAAACACGACCCTGACAGAGTAGGAAACAGAGTAGGAAACAAACCAAATATGAAGCCCCTCATAAATTCACGGAGAAAGGCCAGAAAGCCCGCGGACGAAAATTACATCCGTAACAGGGGACAGAAGGTGTGCAAATAAGCGAAAGGTTGTTTATGTGCCCAGTCTGCCCTCCTGTCGCCAGGTGAGATTTCTACCTGTACATAGTACAGGGACACCTGCACGTCCCCAAACCTTTTCTCGCGACCGCTGCTTTCACTGGTCTATGGAACGACAAAAGTACACACGTATACAAAAAAACATGTACGAAGAAAAACACAAAGAAGACGCATAAACCTATATTTATTGCTCTGTTCGTATCATGCGATCAGTAGTCATATAATCAGGATCAAAAAGGCTGCCGAAAGGAAATCAGTCGTCATCAAGCGAAAGGTCAATGTCTGTTTCACTACTGTAGTTTTCATGGCCATTCGCCAAACCCTGTTTCTTTTATCATCTTTGTCGCACCCGTCGTCGTTGTTGCTGTTGTTGTGTTTGTTGTTTTTGCTGCTGTTGCTGCTATGTATCCACTCATGTCAATAATAATAATATTAATAACGACAGTACTTGTATAGCGCTATAACCTATCAGTCAATAACAGTTCCAGTTCAATGATCTGGTTAGTGAGCCTAATGGATATCCTGAAAATGCTGGTGTCGTTTATTCGGTACTTTATCTCTTCACAATGAAACAATTCGTGAAAGGAAATCAGGAACACTGACTTTCATAAGCCCAACATGCCTTGAAAGGAAGTCAGAAACACTGACTTTCATAAATCCAACACTGATTCCTTGAAAGGAACACTGACATTCATAAACCGAGTGAATGAAGTAGGTCTTACATTAGTAAGGCTGGAGACAAACTTCAGATAAAATCCACGGCAACTCAGGAACATGGGAGAGAGAAGGTACACATTTGCGCCGAAATAAATGGACGTGTTGTTACACCAAGTCAAACCCAAACATGTCGACCCGTGTTTACTCAGAAGAGCAATGCCATTTCTGACCATAGGGGAAACCTAAATCTTCGACAAACTCACTTTTAAGGTCGCCCGTTGAAACTTGTGGCCACTATGTCGCCACTTTGTGTCCACTTAAGGCTCTTTCCCGCCCCTCCTTATCACAACTGCTATTGTGGTGGAGGAGAGGTCAGTGGGATAGCGAAAGCTCCAGGAAATCAAAAGCAACTGGATGGGGGGCACTTCTGTCCATTTTTTTTTTCCGGCGGGGTGGAGAATCTTCACTGAGATGTCGCCAGCGTTCTGTCCTGAAGCCGTATATCATTTAGATAGGGGATCTGGCCAACAGTGCCCTGTGATGAGAATTGATCCGAGTCTTTGTCAGAGGCAGTGAAAAGGTGACGGTGGGGGGAAGGTATCAATGCAACAGCTAAGGCTTCGCGGTCCTTACTGTGTGATGGTGAAGATAGCCAGCTGACCTGAGGCCGGCCGGGTATCGTACATGCCGTACCCCTCAAATCCTCGGTCAGTTTGTCAGTCCATTTTCGTTCACTACGATCATATTCACTGGAACTGTTGACTGCCCTACACTTTAAGGAGATCCCCAACCCCAGGGAGACAGTCACTCAACAAACGGCTAACATCTAGGAGTTCGGACAACTCACAAAGCGATCTTTCCACGTATAAGTCGAGAACGGTCTGTCTTTGTCGACAATGATCTTACTTTGTGGAGAATGATCTTTCTTTGTCAAGAACACCTGAAAAGGTGACGGTGTGAAGATGTAAATCAATACCAGAGCTATTATAGCCAAAGTAATCCCTCCTTCAGTTCTAAATCTATGGCCAGGGAAACGACCAGTGACTGGAAGCCTCCGACGCGAGAAAGGGACAGCGCGGCGTAGTCAGGAGGGACAGCACGATTGATGGGGTGTGGGAGTGCGGTAACCTCGCGCCTGCCTCTCCCGCCTCTCTCACCTGCCTTAGCTGTAACTCTGCCAGTGACCGGCGGTCAGCTGTTGCTGTGCGGGATACGGGATACTAGGATGTCGGCTTGCGGCTGTTGTGCGGGTATCACCTGTGATTCATTGCCCAGTCGACCACGTGGCGGAACGACTGCCGGTCTCGATACATCAGAACTATCAGATGCCGGCTTCTGTTCCGTACCAGGTCCAGCGTGGTATCATTTTGTCAGTGCAGACCGACCGACCAAGCTCACGTGAACTCTCGATGAGTCTCTGGTCCAAAATCACACCACGGTTATGCTTACAAACGATGCTTTTGTTTTGTATATAAAACTTTCGTGCAGAACCCGTATGTGGTGGAAACGGACGTTAAACTCCCAAACACCCACCCCGCCAATCCCCTCGTGCAGAACCTACAGAGCTTTGCAATTGCAAAGTTCGTCTTCAGCATGTTGAGGTTGGTCAGTTAATAGGAAGAAGGAAGATACTCTAAGGAAGATACATTAAACTCCCAAACACCCACCCCAATCCCCTCGTGCAGAACCTACAGAGCTTTGCAATTGCAAAGTTCGTCTTCAGCATGTTGAGGTTGGTCAGTTAATAGGAAGAAGGAAGATACTCTGGGATGAATTGTCGATCCGCCCTCGGTCCTAAATCAAACCATGTCATGTTACGCTGCTTCCTTGCACACAAAACTTGACTATAGTATGCCATCTGCAGCTGTATTTGGTCAGTTCGTAAATACGAATCCTGCGTGTGCGCGAAAAAAGAAATGTTAACTTTGTCTTGTAATGCCCCAAAAGAAAGTTTCCAAAGCTTCTCTGGCTTTTGTGTGTGTGTGTCTTCTCTTTTTGTATGGGCCGTTGCGTTCTTGACGTGCGGTGAAGTTCGCGATCCTCTCACCTTCACTGGAAGTGTTATCAAGTAATACACCTTTTTTTAATCCTATCGTTTCCTGTTACTGTCCCCGGGCCATTGTTGAAAACTCAACGGACTGGTAATGCGGTCTGCCGACAGTGCTATTGGTTCTGACTTTCTATCACAACAAACCCAAGCCGGGTAAGACGTATCGGCACCAAACTGTGACGTAATGAGAATCTTCATCACCGTTACGTTCGCTGGAATCCCGTTACCTTCAAACATACCAAAGGTGTTGCCCGCGATGTAAGGTAGACGACTCTAACCAAGGCCCGTAATTCAGTGCCAGGGGGCTCGCGAAGGGAGATAATTGATGGGCCTCAGAGGAGCCAGGGTGATTTTCGTAACCTGGTCTTGCGCGGCAGACACTTCTGATTTGGCTGCGTCACTAAATTAGCTCCGCTAATCATGGAGGGTTAGCCCGCGGCAGACCTCATCCTCTGTCTCTTGGTCGTTGGAAACCGTGTCCGGTTTCTGCAAAAATCTCCTCAGTTTGGCCTGCAATTTCGTCTGGAATGCCAGCAACACCCGAAAGCCTTGCTTCCTGAAGCCAAAACAGGACCTTAATAAAGGGGAAAAGGCGAAAGGGGGGAAATGTGGTTAGCTGAGAAGATATTCCCAGCTTGCGTGTTCATACGCCTTCTCAAATTCGCTGACAGAGAAACCTAATTCTCCAAGAGGAACAAAAAGCACACCGGCAGCGTGAAAAACAGCCCTGGAAAAGATTGCCTTCCTTTTTGGGGGGCAGAAAAACTGCCTGGCCTGCTCAGTCGTGCCTTGCTTGTTATTCGTGTTCTCAGATTCTGTGAAGAGGTCGGAAAGTTGTGAAAAGCGAAGAGTGAGAAAAGATCACAGCTTATTTTGAGAACAGGAAAAGGGAGGAAAGATGAAGACAGCATCCAATCGACACGTAAGATGAGGCCAGTCTGTCTGGTGTAAGTGCTGACAAAACACGTGTTGACAACTTGCACTGGCACATGACGCTAGTGGGCACAAAAACGCGGAAAATGCTGTGTGTAAATAATAACAGCAAAAGTATGCCTTGCGTCCTGTCCTTTCGACAAATTAAATTACATTTACGGATGTTGTTTTTTTACCACTTCGGCGTATATATACGACCTTTACAGAACGCTTTCACCTTTCTAAGCATGTCAGAAGTTCGAAACGAAAGCTGTCAAAGGCAGTTTAATTCTTCACCTTGTCGCTCTTATTTCAGTCGAAACTTCGGAAATAGTCAAAACAATTTTGCCAACGCTCGTATTAAGTAAACCCACACAGGTGAACTTTTAAACTTCAGTGATTTGATCCTGTTGCTCTTTGGCTAAAAGCTTAATATTCGGTTCAGTCCAAGTCGAGCAAGACTTGTTTACATTTCGTTTCCCTACAATACGCCAGAATTGCCACAAAACAGTTTTTGCTTCTTTTCTTACATGGCAGTGAAGCCACGAATAACGAACCGGGCCAGAAATTTTCATGCTTGCAGCAGCATTTCAAGTGTTTCCAAATGACTCCGTTCCACTGCAATCCTTCTCATGGACTCTTCGCACTTGCCCCTACTCCTGAATTAAGTGCCAGGTATTTGCCAGCCTTGGGTATCTCCCCTACAAATTCATAACCCATCTTCAACAAAATGGCGCTCGGAGAATATATATGCGTCGATGCATCCTCGCGCCCTCTACATAATACAGTGTAATAACAATCGCATCTTGTCTTATTCCAAGACAGGAAGCCTGTGTCAATGGCGGCCACTGGCTAGATCTGAGGCTGACAGTGACTGTCACCACACAATAGAAAGACCTGACTCTGAGCGACAAAAGGGGGGCGTGGGGCGCGCGTGCATCAGTATCTTGCAAGGGACAATGGCCGGTCGGTCCCTAGGGTCCTGCGACGCGTATCGATCTGTAGCGTGGGCTGGAGGTCCGCGGCAATATTGTCCGTCTACCGTTGTCTGTCTGTCTGCAGAAATCCCACAACAACAACAGTGTGTCGAAATCCTGCGGCAGTGACAAAGATGACATCCCCCGTGAATGGAGTAGCGTTTACTGGTGTAGACAGGTTTAGAACTAGTCGCTGAAACCATCAGATGTATTCTACTGTTGAAGTTCTTGGATTGAATTTGAAGTGAACAGACGATTGGTGGTCCGAGTTCGAGGGCCATAGCTATCCCCCATCTGCCTCACATAAAAACGTATAGTTCCAAAAGCGGTTTATTTTGTCTTTGCGGTATAAACCTTTCGTGGCTCACACACAAAGTGTGATTATCGCAAAACTGCTGTAAAAGACAGAAGGAGTTGGTAAAAAAAAAAAAAAACCCGTGTTGTTCCCACTCTTTGAAATTTTCACGTTTGGCCGGCGTTTCAGGTGTCCCCCTTTGCAAAACCAAGGCAGAAGGCAATCTTTTATTCCCGTTGCTGTCAAACTTCTGAACGAGAGGTGAAGTGCAGGAAGAGTGTGTATGTGCGTGCGTGCTGATCTTAGCCTGAGTTGTTTTGTGCTTTTTACACGGTCATGCATGAAGGATATGTGATACGAGGTGATGAGTATGATGATGTAATACGTGATGATATGAATTGATATTGACGCCCGTCCAATGACCCATCGTAATTGCCCTCAAGGGATAAATAAAGAATTATTGAATTGAATTGAATTGAATTGAATTGAACTGAACAGTGACACTGACTGACTGTATCAGTTTGACAGGGGAAAGCACAAGCACCTCTCGTCAAGCTAAGCTATCGCGGTGGACCCAGAGACTGATCAGTGATAGTCATCAACACCGGCATGGAAGATTCTGGATTGTTTCCGACACACTGAGGACTCCCTACCGCACAGCGTTGCTTTGAAGCTTTGTTTAAACCGACAAGATAACAAAGCCTCGTGTGTCTAGAGTTATTTTCAGGACTACTGGAACTCTTTGAGGGAAACTGCTTTTAGAAACCGATAACAATTGCGTTGAACTTGCGGTTTATGTTCCTGAGTACGGCGACGGTGGCAATAACGGTCGCTGGGTCGTAGCACCATAGTGAGAACAACCTTTTGTGAAACACTTTTACTGTAGGATCGGGTTGCAGCTAGCGGGGTAGATCGATACACGTCATTGTAGATGTGTCTTTGTGCAAAGATAACACCACGCATCCCGTAAGACTGGAAAAACGAGTAAATAGCTCGCTCTCGCTCTCTCGGTTTTAGCCAGTTTCCGGCGTTGGTGCTGTTTTCTTTTGAACTCAGACACCATTTTCATCTCTCCTGATCCCATCTCGCTGGTTTTGTCTCGGGTGTTTACTTCCTCTGGGACACCTCTCTCTCTCTCTCTCTCTCTCTCTCTCTCTCTCTCTATGTTTTTATCTCACTTCACAGACGTTTGAAAATTGGTCGTAAGACAAAAAAACAAAAAAAATTCTACCGTTTTGTCGTTTTACGTTTTTCTAGTATCTTTTGTCATTTTGTCATTTGTGACCATCCTTTACCACTATCCACCACTATCAGGTAGTTTCCTGTTAGAACTGTAATCATCTTCTTCAAGTTAAAACTGACACCAGTGTCTTCCTTTGGAGTCCATTATCGGATAACACACACACACACACACACACACACACACACACACACACACACACACACACACACACACACACACAAGCTTCCGGCACACAATTAATGCACGGGCAGCGATGAAAGTAATTAGTACCGCCGCCACCGACAGCATCATTGGTTGCTTCAATCAGGGCACAGGCGGCGGGCCGGCAGTGCATACCTGCCCCTAGACATCAAGTGTTAACTCATCGTCAATTAACAACTGCTTTCATGTCTAATCTAACATACAAAATCTCACTCACACAGGACAGCGACCTTCTGTGCCGCTGTACACATCCCGCTAAACTGATAATTAAGGCTCAAAGGAACTGCAGTACCATGGGGAGGTAACGCGAGCAAGGGTGCCAGAAACTGGAGAGATTCGCGAGATTTGATCCGGGCACTGCAAAGGGCAGACAACCAGCGCCGCCTCGGAACACCACCTGGGCAGCATGCGCCGTGAGGTCGCCATGGGATTTGTGCTACCTGGCGTGAGTTGTGTAGCCTGAGACAGGCTGAGTGTCTTTTCATAACCCCCTGCATCTGTGTACCCCCCCCCCCCCCAAGAGAGACTTCAGACTTCAGAGTTTCACTGCGTAGGCCGAAGGGCCTTTTGTAAAAGGGACACAGTGGGAGGGGGCAAAATCCAGTGTGGAACATTGAATGGAAACCATATCAAACATCCAACACGGTGATTAACCTTTAACATGGTCATCCGATGTTAGGAATTGTACAAAAAAATTCAGAGAAGTTGAGGTATATGTATAGTGATAGTATATGTATAGTATAGCGCGACAGTCACAGTATCTCTAGAAAAACTTTTCAGTCTGTTCAATGGTCATCCGTCCGAGGAAGAGAGAGAGAGAGAGAGAGATTCAACAATGATTCTGTGTTTCAAGCCACACTACGACGGTGGACACAGTTTATTCAAAGTTTTGATTTTTTTTTTTATTAAGTTTCTAATGGTAACTGCGGCGAGTCGTCTTACTAGTAGACGTCATCATCGTTACTCATTGTCACGGAGGAGAATCGATCCGTGCTACTGACTTAGTTTTGTCGCTGGCGCTGCCGGCTTCCGTCAGTTGAGTCGGTATCGTGGTTTTCACGACTGACTTGAGTCAGTCAGTCGCCACGAACACTGAAATAATCACAGTTCATAGCAGCGTCTTTCTCATGACATTCCGTACGGGATGGACAGGAACAAAAACTTTAGGAATGCTTTAATTACCCAGACCTGTAGGGCCTGTGTTTCCTGTAGTAGATTATGATAATGAAACATAAACTTGTAAAGCTGGGATTTCGCTTCGAAATCGCCGACATCCTGCCTGCAAGGTAAACAAGGAAAAGGGGGGTAAGGAGCGAACTACGTCGACCCAAAACACGGCATCTTCAGGAGGATTTTGGAGGATCAAGGCACGGTCCGCAGGGGATCTCTCTCTCTCTCTCTCTCTCCCTCTCCCAACATCTGCTCGCCACAATTACCAGGGCCATGAACTAAATTTTCACTAACTCAGTTACCTCGTACCCGAGTCGACATCAGAGCCTCCTCAGTTTTCGTGCGTCCCCGAGCGAGGCAGAAAGCGAATCACGGGACGTGAAGAGTCGACCCGGGATCGAAAGGTTTGCTGGCTAACCGAATCAACCTGTCCAAAACCCTTTGTACCTAACCAAGTTACGCTCAAAAGCCTAGTGTTTACTCCTCTCTCGCACCTTTCTCTATTCCCTTTCCCCCCCCTGCCCTGCCCGTTCCAGAAAATGTGGCGGCCCTGTAAATCTTGACAGAATTCGCTTTTTGACCCGACTTAATCTTGTTTGTTGCGGACGTCAATCTTACCGAAGCTAACCGTGTAAAGAGAGATGGGTTTCATTCTGCCCGCGACAAAGACGGATGGTTTGAATGCGGCCAAACGAATTGACTAATAGAAAATAGGAGAATCAAATGAATGCGTTCAGCGGATCAGATGAATCATAAGGTGTTGTTGACGCGATACTTCCTGAGGCCCCGGCACTCACGTCTCAAGTTATCTTACGGGTCAAGATGTCATTCCGCTACAGTCGTTCCGGGATCCGAGAAGCCGGAGAATTGAGTGCCGACAAGTCAATGCGGGCTTAGCGACCCAGCTAATCTTACACAGTGAAGCGCCTGCAAGAGATGGACATTCTCTGAAACGGGCAACACCGACCCAATCTTTCACAAGTGAGTAAAGAGCTTGTAAAGTTGAACGATCTCTGCAACACGCGCGATGTTCAAGAAGGCATCCCTAGCACGAGATCAGTTACTGAGATGGACTGAGGTTCTCCGAAACCGGCAACCTAGGGCAGCAACAACCCACTGTTCTCCGATGGCAAAGTTACGAGTCATTGGTTTAGTTCGAGACTATGACCGTTCAAAGCCTACTACTTTCACAGCCCAGCGAGAAATGTTGAAATAAATCAAAACTGATGGTCATTCTCGGGGAAAACCCGAAGGTTGTATACACACTAGCGCAATCGCCCACTCAGCTTAGCGGCTCTTGATGCTCAAGAGTCCACCAAATGCCAGTCTGAAGCAGATAAAACGTGAGTAAAAAGCACACACACATTTTCATACCCGCTAAATAAACTGGGATGGAAACTAAACCGTCAGACCTTTGCCGGTAGAAGTATACTAATGAGAAAAACACCAGCTGAACCAAATCAAGAGTAAACTGTAACCCCCTCACACCCAATTACACAGCTGAACAAAATCAAAAGTAAACTTGATCCCAACCCTGCCCAATTACGCGTGTTGTCGGGAACGTGCCAATCAGACTGGGGGCGGAGGCGAAGGTGTAGGATTCCAACCGTGCCGTGTAGTGCTGGTCGATACACCTGCAATCACCTTTGAGGACTTGAAAGCCCGAGTTCCTGGTTCCTGTAACTTTAGTACTTGTAATCTCCTCTTTTTTTTTCAGTGCAGGTGGGAGATGCAAACATTGTATGTCGTACTTGCCAGAGAAAAGTCATCTGCTTTTGTTGACAGCATCGTGCTGTTCATTTTGTAAAGGAAAGTCATCGTGTGTTCTTGTTAAGGAACGTGCAGTGAAGCCGCCATCAGGTGTTCTACTTGACAAGGTCGTGCTGTTCTGCCATTGTGGCGGGTTTGTTTGTTAATTGGTTAGGGTGTTCTGAGGTCAATGACTCGGTGCCGGCCAGACCGGTGTCAAAAGTTGAGTCATAAGAGTCTTCCGCCTCTTTCAATTCTAACCCGATTTCTCCTCTCTCTCTCTCTCTCTCTCACACACACACACACACACACACACACACACACACACACACACGCACGCATCAAGGCCACCTGGGAGATGCACGAGCGCAGTGTCTAGTATCTGATGGACACCTCTCCCCAGGAGTTGCTGGTCCAGCCGGAGAAACGACCTCCTTATCTCCAGCTCCCCGCCGTCACCCTCCGCCCTCACACCGCGCAGCGGTCTATGACATTTTAAACGCCCACTCCTGTTTCTCCCAGTGCTTACTGGGACATAACATTCACGCTATCACAAATTTCAGATTTTCTCTGTGTCGCTTCCAAACATTCCCGCCAACGCCGATTTGTCTCTGCCGTCTGTTTCATTCCAGTTCCACTCACGTAATACACGTAATAACGGTTTGGGGGTCTAATATAAAGTCTGAAGAAAAATAATGGTTCAGTTGCCCCAGTGAAAAGGGGTTGTCTATTGAAGATCGCGACCTAGTAAGTGATGTTCGATCAACCGTCACCCCACTGCGCTCATTTTGTTTTTTGCGGGAATGGGAAACAAAGAAACAAACGAAAACGAAACCAGCGGAGACGCCGCCGATTTTATGCAATGTGTGTGTGGGGGGGGGGGGGGCGGGGGAGGGAGGGGGGAGGAGGAGGGCGTGTGGCCAGGTTGTGACATATACCAACAGATGTGAACGTCTTCCTGTCTGCGCATGCGCTATGGGTCAGTCACGCGGTCACGGAAGCGCGCAGGGGTGACAGCACATGCGCATGTGCGTGGTGAGTGGCGCGTGGCACGAAGGGGCGAGGATGATATACAGAAACCAGATGCAGTTGTGCAGACGCGCAGGTGATTCATTATGCCCTGGGATCGTCAATGCAAGCTGGGGACTGGAACATTTCAGGAAGACTCGCCACTGATCCTCTTCAGGGGAGTAGCCAAGACAAGGGATGCACAAACTGACTGAGCATAAAAAGTTTTGCAAGCTCGGCATACCGGCTTTAGCCGTTTATCACACGTGTGTTGTTTGTCTCTAGTGCTAGAGTCTTTGATATGCATTTACTTAGGACCCGGGAACACACATGTAACTGTTTATTTCACGTTACTCCGTGTCAAGAATTTCTACAGATGTACTGCACTACACGCTGTCTTCGTCTGCTTCTTCTGCAGGAAAGAAGGCATCATTCTAGGCGGCGGCAACATTTAACTTGACATACCATATGCCGAACCAACGTAGGGTCAGCAAAGAACTCCATCCCCCGTGACCTGACTGAGTTCCCGGAGGTTTCAAGAGCCGAAACTACATCAGTAATGATGCAAGAGAAATTACAGCATGCGACAGTCAATATGGACAGTCTCGCAATCTGCAATTCACCGCCAGACAACAGTCACGTTCACAAACCTTATCCTGACTTGACCCTCTCAAGAAGGCGGGGTCAGTATAGGTCATATTTAACCTCGATCCCATCGGCAAATAAACGTTTGATTTACGAACCCTCCGTTCAGGCTTCACTGAGACGCGGCGTTGTGGTAAACGCTTGCACCGGGAAAACCTCCAGCGGCGGCAGCCACGACGCGCCATCATCACAAATCGTCCACAGAGTCAGAGGCTCAGTATCGATAACGGGCTAGAGACACTCCACAGCCGAGACTTGCTGATCTCCCGGCAATCTAGCTCTGTGGGGAGCGTCAGCTGACCCTCGATAACCTTGTCATCGGGGAAACGGGACTGGAGGCTATTGTGGCGAAAGCGTGGTAAATCAAATATTTTTCTTCCATTCACGGGGGGAGAAAAGTGAATCATCTGCCTTTATTGGCGGCCACAGTTTCATTAGCGCGGTAATTGCCTTGTCGCCTCGATTCCTCTTACGCAATTAGCGCTCGACGGGATGGGGGATTCTCCTCAAGTTTGTGTCCCCCTTCCCTACTCAGTCCCAAAACCCCACAGCCCCTCTTGCGTGTGATGCAAAACTGCGATAGCCGAGTTGGCTTGGCTCAGTGTCTAATGATGCTACCCTGCTGGGGAAAAAAAAAAAAACTTCGAAAAGAATTGCACGGTCGATTCAAGCTCTTAAAGAACAGAAGCCAAGTAGCTGAGTTCGGGTTTTCACTGATTAACACACGGCTAGACGTCCGTTATTAACGATCAGACCGATACCATCGGCTTCTCACACCGCAAGACGAAAAAGTGTGAGCTGCTTCCAGCGCTGCAGTACACGATGTCGTGTGAAAGGACAAGAAGTCGGGATGATTAGCAGGAATTGTTTGTCACTGCTGTCCTCTTGCCTTCAGTTCATACCGACTCAGTTGACCAAGTATACTCAGTGCCATCACTAACTTAAACTTTTCGTATCCGCGTAACCAAGAAATCGTTGAGAGTACACTGTACTAGAAATGTTTTGGCGTGTTCTTATTGTTTGCCATAACCCTTTGGCGGAATCCCTGACACTACCAAAACATGTATTGCCGGATGGGCTTCGATCTAATCTCCTTGAATTATGGGATCCACTCTTTTGCTTTGTCGCCCTGAGTGCATGGGCTGTTCTGTAGCTTAAATCAATCAGCCCTTATCTTTGTCCCCCAACAGAACGTCCCTAAAGACTCATGTAACAAAGACGTGACACTCAGCTAAACAGCCAAACCAGGGAAGCTGCGGGCTGCTGTGACTGAAGCTGGGAGGATCACAGGCGGGATCCCAGAGAGCCGCCTGGCATAATGACTTTCAACACATTTTTCAAGCAGGCTGAATTTTACAACATGCATGTTGAGATCTTCTCCTAGTCCTTCCTCTATCCCCCCGGCTTGATTACAAATGTGCTTGATTTGTAGTCAAATGGGAAATCGGGGTTGGGGAGAAGAGACCAGGGTCCACAGCTGTCAAACGTCGCAGGGATAGCGTTTTGGATCTGGGACCACACCAGATGCAAGGCACAGGTTTTCAAAAAGCAATCCCCACCGGTCAAAGTCTTATTAGCATTCAAAAGACATTAGTCTGCCCTTCCTCCAGTGTTTCGTCTCGGTACCACACGTTTTTTCTCCTTTTTTTTTTTTTTGTTGTTGTTTGATTGTCGGTGTATTAGTAGCGTAACAGGGTTTTCAAAAAGCAATTCCATCCAACCAAAGTCTTATTAGTATTCAAAAGGCATTAATCGACGGGCCTGCCTCTGTTCTCTGAGCACTGGGCGCACGATGTCTTTTTGACTGCCAGTTTGATTAGTAGCGTAACATGACTTGGCCGGACTCGCTCAAACATCCCAAGGCACTAAGACTGTTCATCACAGACTAGGAGGCATAACGCCGATGGCTGGCTGACAAACAGAATTTAGCCCTTTTTTCCTCGTGTGTGTTCAACTGTGTCTACACCCTCTGGTGACAGCAAAACCCATTAGAGTTCCAATTTAAACTTGCATCGGTCCGGGAAATTTAATTCTGCTCGGAATTCGTTTTTGACGCCATCAGACGCCCATGAAAGCTAGGTTACAACAGTTCAAGCGTTTGGCGATTACAGGCTGTCAATTACGAGTCGGTCGACATGACGGCTTAACGTGCACATGTTAATGAAATCACTTTGTTTGGGATTCCATTGTGCCACATTTCGAGGGGGACACGCCTTGAGAGAATAAAAAGCCGATAACGCGACACATCGGCTGCGGGTGAAAATGGCAAGCGGGACTGTCCTGCGAGGAGACAAGATGGCATGTCGATAGAGGGACGATGAAGGGGTTTCTCGGCGAAGGGTGAGCAGCCCGAGGGGTGGGAGAGATACGAGTATTATTAGGAGGCCATGCACTACTATTGACGACACTGAAGAAAGGAACAGGCAAGGGGCAGGCACAGCATTGAAGGAGGAAGTGCAGAGGAACGACGAACTCATTCGCAAAATTACTGAGCTGAAACTGTTATGGGTATTTGTACGAGGGGCGTCCTTTTCACTTATCGCCGCTTAGTACACTCTATTATCTGTGCTTTGTAGTAAGTCACGGGCTGCTCTGATGTGAACAGGGCGGCAAGAGTCCACTTGTAGATAGGTCAATGGCCTAAACAAACAAACAATTTGAGTCTTGAGACTTGACTGGTGTCCTATCATATGATTACCCAAACTCAAACTCAAACTATACACAACTTATTCGCTACTTTTGCTGCAGTTATCTTTATGACGATCAATTTCAATTTTGCGCTCAATAAAATCAGTCAAAGAACTGACCGTGGCATTCCAGACTGCATTCTCTAATTACAACATATCTTTACATTATCAACTGTCCACACATGCAAATGTTATGAAGACTAAATCTTGCGAAAGGGCCGAGTTACTGTGAAGACCTTTTGACTTATGACCAGGATTTTTTAAAGCGTTACTGTTATTCTTTAATATCGTCGACTTTGGCCGTGTGTATGCCCTCTCCCCATAAACCGCACTTTCATCGGATGGTGTAAAGTGTCCTTTATGCCTGGGCATATCAGATTTTAGGATAGTTTACAAAGGAAATGCCCCAGGGGTGTAAAAACACCCCGCAGATATAAACCATTCCCTCCCTAAGAAAAACGAGACCAACAAACGGCAAACGCCACAGAACACTGGCCCCAATAAAACTCCCTAAATTAGGACTGGCTGGTACAAGGGGAAAAGAAAGCAATATAGCAGATTACCTATGAAAGTGGATGTTGACAAACGCTGATACCTAGATTAGTGTCAGGTCTGCAATTTGCCCCCTTAATGTGCCGGGGGGGATTTAGTTAAATGCTGAGTCCTCGGAGCGGTAAGAAAAGCAGACAGGCCTGTGAATCTTGGGGCTTCGCGCCTAGTTCATACATGACATCTTCGGGATATCAGCTGTAAACGCAAGAGGAAAGTCAGACTGGCATTAAAAACCCAAGTAAATTTATCTTACTTGGCAACGTAAGATTTCTCAGATGAATTGGTATTTGCTCCGCATTCTTTTTTCTGTCAGAGGTCTGGTGATGTAACAATCTTTAAAGATGAACATTTCGTTTCCCTGCTTTGTTTTTTGACCACTTGCTTTTGGGACAGAATAAAAGACGATGTCGTATGTTAAAAAAATAATGTTCATTATACTTGTTAGCCTGTACACGTGTCTGTCTTTCTGTCTGCTCTGGTTAAACCGGTTGTTTTGTCATCACCGAGTTCATCCCTTGCCATAAAAATATCACCATTAAAACAATCTTCACACATTTCCGCGTCAAGGTGAGAACGTTAAACAGCTAAACTGATGACTAACTTATGGCAATAATAAGCAAACATAAACTTGCCCCCTCTTCCTGGAGATGGGCAGTCAAACCAGTTCCTGGACTCTTCATACACACTCGTTCTTTCCGTTCGCCACGGTGTATAGTCAAAACGGCCCCATGTGTTTCGGGTGCTGCTCAAAACTTTCCAAATCGTAGCAACGCCAGGGCAAAGTGTCTCCACACAGTAGCACTACACAGTTAAAATATTTCCATTTTTTTGAAATAGGAGAAGCACCGAGTGTTTCGTACGGACTTGACGGCGTGACAGAACTGGGCCGTTTTTCGAGTATACGTTGACTTTTCATAACGTGTTACTACAATGCAAAGACGTGTGCATGCTCCTATTTCAGACATATCTGGCGTTGGCGTGAGAGCAGTCGCTGTCAAACACCGGACAGAACCGGGAACACGCGAGGCCATTTTGATTACCCCCGTGTTCACTGGATGTGTGTGAATTGGAATAGCCAAGCTGGGAGAGCGCTGGGTGGGTGTTTGGGTCTTTAACGTCTTTTTCCACCACATACGGGTGATATCAAAGACAGGGCAACGATGGAAAAGCCAGCACAAATATTTGGCCCCAGTCGGGATACGAACGCACGACCCGAGCATTAGAAGTCAAACGCTTTACCATTCGGCCACCCCGGCTCCCCGGGAGAGCGTTGGACTTCCAATGCTCGGGTCGTGAGTTCACACCCCGGCTGGGCTCCGCCTATTTGTCCTGGCTCCCGTTTCTCTCGTTGGCCTGCGTACGACATCACGTGTATGTCAATGGAAAAGGACGTTAAGCCCCCAACCAACCAATTAACATCGTGGACTGTTCACGCAAGAACTGAGCGCTCGTTCATTTTATTCACCGGAGCTGCCTGGGCCCAGCCGGCAAAGCGACAGCAAGGACGCGCAAAATCTGTCCCCTGGCTTATCGCGCCGTATCATATTATGCACGTCAGTCAGCGCAAGTTGGCCAACTTCATGAGCCCCGGGCATAAAGTTTAGCGCCATCCAGCCCGCAAGCTCTGGCCGCAACAAAAGGAACATGAAAGCGCATTAAACCGAGTCGGCTATCCCAACAAACATCCCATGATTATAGGATTAAGGAAAGCATAAATTTCAGCTTCACCGCCGAACGCATGGCAACGGAGAAAATTGTGCGGTAGCCATTTTTCCTGGCGTGAAGAAAGCCGGCTGCCGTCTGAGCGGAAGTCGGGGACGAGTGTCGCGATTTATGACGAAATTTGAGAAATAGGGGGGTGAGAGACCGAGCATGGGGCCCTTGTGACGTCAAGTCACATGACCTGAAACACGACACCGACACCCCCTGAGCGAAGCCCCGCGACACAACACGGGCGAGACTGATGTCGTAGGGTGTTTGTGAAGGTGCTGGAAGGCCTGATGGAATGGTTTGTTGTTGTTGTGGTGGTGGTGGTGGTGGCGGTTAATTTTGAGCATGACACATCTCTCCGAAGTAAAATACAGTAGACTTAGAAATGTCACAGCAGGAACTAAACTGTATACAGACAGTAATATACTGTCAAACTCTCACCCAACACACAGTTCTACATGGTTTGCATGGAAAATAATCGCCACTGCACCAAAATATTAACCAACCTAAATTGTACACAATCTGCTGACCACTGCCCCGCAGTCAAAAGAACTTTGCTGTTGGCCGACTGTTACTAGAACTTGTGAAAGAGTCAACTTTCAAGCACCTAGCATACCTGACACTGATGTTGTGACTGCCACGAACCATCATCTAAATGCCGTTATGTCAACCGCTGCAGACTGTACGCCTATAATAATGAAGGGGATGGGCATTTTATGACGTCAAACGAGAGGTCGTCAGCCATGAACAACATCACCCAAGCCTGAAAGATGGGGACTTGAAAAACGATAAAGTTGCGTTGCGTGCTGAGTCGCGCAGCCGGTACCATGCGTGTGATGATCGCTGGGTATTAGCTGCTCCTCCACGATAAGCCGTGACGCCAATAAAATATCCCCACTTTGTCTACGACCTTCAATTTCGTCAAATGCCTAGTTTACATATTCCCATCATTCCCGCGCCGTTTCCGCCAAGGACGATAACTGCTTCGTCAGTAGAGCAGGGGGAATAATCTTACGGCTACGCTGTCCTAGGGTGTCCATAATGTTCAATATTTGCCCCTCATTTGCAGGCGGTTTTATTGCTACCCCCCTCTGAGCATGGAAGTCGAGTGCCGGTCTAATTGCGCAGCTTCTGACTAAAGCTTTGATGACAAATCGCGTTCAGCACACGGCAGACAGCATCCAGGCGAGGCTGGCTGCCGTGTTGGGAGGAAGAGGTGTAATATCCTGGGCTAATTGCCGTGAACTATTCAGCGTGGAGCCCTGGCTTGATACAGACAGAGATATCTCCGCCTTGGCTCTGAGTTAATTGCTGGAAAAGTTAAATCAAATTAAACCTGTCGTCATAATCTTAGATAGCTGCTGGTATCACGCTAACACTGAGCTGACTCAGTATGGGCGCTGACTGGGGATTTTTATTCGAAATCATGTACGTGGGTAGGTGTCAGATCAACCACAAAGTTTCAGTACAGTTTCGATTCATATAAAAGTCTTGTTCTGAAACGTTGTTGCGTTATTCTTAATGAAAGGACTCAACATTTATACGACAGCCATCTATGTATATGATGACTCAACCTACACATTTTCATATTATCTAAGTGGATTTCGATGGATCTGTGGCGAAGTATACTGCTCAACCTTTGGGTTGCTTCGCTGCATGTAAGGAGAAAATTTAATGTTGTCCAGATCTAAACGACAGCTGAACCTTGGCTGAACCAAAGACAGTTGGCCACGGCCAGACCCAACCTACAATTTGGACGTCTCCAACTGCTGCTAATTAGGACGAACTCTCGAACTCTGCTGTCAGAACGGTTGCCGTTTCAACTCTAAAAAGTTCTCTTAGCTGGCCAACTACGGTTCTCAAACGGTGAGCTCGTGTAGAGATTCCGTGTGATGTCAGGAGTGAAAAAGTGGCCCAATAATACGAGCTGACTCTAATGTCGGGAGGGCTGCTGGATCCCAGAAGCCTGATGATTCACGTTTCTGCCCAGTTGCAAGTCGACGTCAAATCAAGACGGATAAGCGGCTGTGCAGAGTGACAATCACGCCTCGGCCTGTACTTGTTGTTGATGAGTCTCTTGTGTGATGACAAATACTGCCGCTGCTACTTGCTCGGTCTCTAGGCTTCAACCTGTCACACTTGACTTGACGCTTGTAGTTGTTGGAGGTGGTGATGGCTGGTGGAATGGGAATGGTGGTGGTGGTGGTGGTGGTGGTGTAGGAGGTGGGGCAAGAGGGAACTAGAAAGGGGAAGAGACCGCGGTGGTGAAGCTGGTCGGGAGGTGGTGAAAGTCAGTGTGGTGATGGTGGTTGTGAGGGTTGTAATGGATGTTTGATGGTAGCTGTGCACGTTAGTCGCGATGACGGTTGGTGTGGTGGTTGTGAAGGTGGTAATGGACTATAACTCGTGTACAAATGTATCGATGGTGGTGCTGGTACAAGTAAAAAGAGGCTGCAGTCAGTCAGTGATTCTTACCCTGAATTGACTGACTGTAATCCTTTTGTTTTCGTCGAATGCAGGTTATTCCTGGTAATTAAAAATTCATCAGTTCTTAAAAGCCATAATCTGCTGGCACGTTTACGGGAAACTGTGTCATGGAAAAATACCGAAACGCTGCTGCCGCCGCTGCGTCAAATTCCGAAAGACCACACTGACTGAATGATTTCCAGACTGGCTCTGGAGAAATCTTAATCCTTAACTGAATCTGGTTTCTTCAAACTTTGGCCAGAGTATTTGCTCTGCTCTCCGAGCCTTGAAAACTCTGCGACCTTCGCGTTCACAGTACTAATTACTTTTTCATGTGGCACTTTGCTTGTTTCCTGTTTGGACTTTGCGTCAGACCAAAGCCACGCACGTGGCAACGGTACTAATGAGCATGCGCACGCACGCGCCGTGGACGGCCAAAGTGCAACAGGAGAGTATGCCGGGGGAGGACCGTCCCGGGGCATTTCTGGAACATGGTGCAGGCGACTGCAGAATTTGGCACGAAACGGTCACTGCTGTCACACGAGGGACAGTGCGACTATGGTAATGACACTGACTGCGGACGGGCACTGCACGTGCAACGAAATCTCGTGAGCGCGACGCGGATCCATCGACCATCATGCTACTCTCTCCCCCATCACCCCCCTCCCGTCCTCGATTCTGCGGGATTAAAAGCACGTGCGCGCATGCAAACACGAAATTATTTCTCTGCGCATCACGCTAGCATCTTTGACTTGGGCATAAATGAATTATTCACTGTGCGGAGGGTGCCATATTTGTGGTCGGGTCACAGTATACACGGATTCTCCCCCCTCGTCATGTCTCGTCCCAGCCGCAGACCTTCTCCCCGCAGTGCTAATGTATGCATGGTGTAAGCCAGGGGAAGGATGCGAGCTTGTCATCACACTGTACGCCGTGACGTTCCATAAGTGACGGGACTGTATAATTATACCGTGTACACTAGCAATAAGCGACTGATCACGACACGGTCATTTGTCTAAGTGAGACGGTGCCGCGTATATCATGAAATGGGGGTTGAAAAATGCGCCGGAGTTGAACGTATCTACGTGAATTTCTTTCCAACAGTAATCCGCGCAGCAAAGTTCATACACCACTATTATTAACAATAATAATAATAATAATAATAATAATAATAAATGGCATTTGTAGGGCGCATTTCTTTGGAATAAACTCAATGCACCAATCACTCACCGACACTCAGGCATGCACATTTTACAAACACTGAGTGGACAGACATACACTGGTGAAACTGACTAGTTGCTGACACGGGAAATTACTGGAAAGCGGCTTTACAAAAGAGGAACGCTTTAAGACTGCTCTTAAAAACGGACAGTGTGGGCGCATTTCATCGTAATAATACGACACGAGACGACATGCTACAATACATCTTTATTGTCTGCTCATGCTCATGTGTCAGCTAACAACATTGAGGCAGAAGACAAAAACGCACAAAAGAACCCAAGCCATTTTTCCCCTCCATCCTCTCTATTCTTCCCCATAAATATGAAGTTAATGCATGACAAAGCAGAAATTCAAGCTGATTTGTAACAAGATACAGATACACATCACATTTTACATGAAATGTTGCCAGAGGTGAGTCATATCTACAGTTATGTACGCCGCCCGCGTGTGAACTTGCAATGAAGCCTTGCCACTGCATTAGAAAAATCAATTATATCAGGAAAACACCTTTCAATTTATTCCCTCACGCAAAAGCGAAAATGTTAGCAATTTGACATATTTATATTTGCTGAGTGAATTAGCATTTGCGCAATTGCGGTCCCAAGAAACCACTTTTCTTTCTGTGTGAATGCACAAAGAGAAGAAAGCTCCGGATATACAAGTCGTGAGCAGCCGGAGTAAAAGAAAACAAAAGATGATATGTCTGGTCCTTTCCTCCACTGAGAGAAACGCCAAAAAGAATTCGCATAAATCAAATGGACATAACTGATTATAGACCCAAACGCAAGTATAAAACTCTCTTCACAAAGCCCAGCTCTCCGACGTAAAGACTCCCCTCACCATCCCCCCCCCTCACCCCCCCCTTTCCCGCCTCTGCCCCCCCCCCTTCGCCCCTCCCTCCCCCCTCCCTCCTCTTTCCCCCCTTTCTTTTCCCCCCATTTTACTCCCGCCTGACGCCGCGAATTCTGCTGGAGATGTTTTCCCTCTCCCCATGCTTCATTGACATTTGATGGTCTCGCTCAAGTCCAGGCTCGCCCCAAACTGGCGGAGATGGAAAAACTAAAATTGCACCTCGCATCCTCTATGTGTTTTGCCATGTGCAGCCAAGCGTGCAGCTTAAGCCCATTATTGTGATGTATATTTGATGAAGCCGGCTTGGTTAACCGCGGTGTTGAGGGAGCCTGCCGGGAAATTTTAGATAACGCTCGCTTTCGCGCAAGCTTAGAGTTGTAAAGATTCCTTTTTTTTTTTTTTTCCCCTTTTTTTTTTTTCTTTTTTTTTACTTTTTCGTTGTTCCCTCCCATCCCAGGAATGCACTGCAGTGAAATGCACTGAACATGGAGAGTCGCCAAAAATAAAAGCAACGAAAAAATAAAAATAAAAAAGGCATTACGCCTATGAAATGCAAATCACCCAGGGCTGCTGGTTGGAAATTCTGGGGAGGATGGCCGGGGACAGAATACAATACGCTTTATGTTGTCTAGATAGAATGGGTCATCAGTGAAGGAATGCTGTATTTTATTCCTGTTAATAAATCATTTGCACAACCAGTGTGTGTATAATTATGTGGTTGGCTAATCTGGCATCTCATTTCATTGGTCTTTCACTGACTGAGGAAAAAGGCAATGTGATGGCGGGTCTTGATGTTTTTGGCAGAATGTTTTGAAGAACATTGTGTAGACATTTTAATCAGTGTAAATGGTTCCTCAGTTTTATTGCAAAATCGTTTATTTTACTGTCGTTGTTGTTGCTGTTGTTTGTCAGTTGTTGTTGCTGTTGTTACTGCTGTTGTCTGGTTGTTAAGTTGTTGTTGTTGTTGTTACGAGCTCAATTATCGTGTTGTGTGTTTAATTTTCATAATAAATATTAATTTTACCTTTTGTCTTTATCCAAAGAAATAGCTGAAGAACTCCGCTTGCTAGCAAGGCTGAGAGCGCCTTGTACATCAGCCTATACATACATGTTCTTATCCTAAGCGTGTTCGTCATATTTATTTCAGTCCTCTGTGAAAAGTCCTACGTAAAACAACGTTTGTCAATGAGCCATAATAAGCTCTACTTTGCGCGTTGGCGTGCTTGTGTGAACTCAGTGCATCGCTCATACAGCACAGAACAGGATGAGATAAGACAAGCAAGCCACACGGACAAGGACCACCACTTTGTCTCCCAGCGATAGCAACCTGACAAAGGAGCCAGATAATTGTGATATAATGACCGCCCAAAATTAAAGGCGCCCACTTCGTGTGGGTCTCTCTCAGTCTTCACCCGAGCGAAATTACTGTCAGTTTCTGCTGGAGGAACTGTTCAACTTCGCGAGGTCAGCAGTGATAAAGCATAGCGGTGCTCTGTGTGTGTGTGTGTGTGTGTGTGTGTGTGTGTGTGTGTGTGTGTGTGTGTGTGTGTGTGTGTGTGTGTGTGTGTGTGTGTGCTTATGGCACTGTTTACGGCGATAGACTGCATTGAATATGTATTGTCAGTATATCAAGGCCGTGGGGGTGACTTAGAAGGTAATTACACCGAAGGAATAGATAAAAGTGAGATTTGGAGGTGGCCAGGTCTTAGTGAGGACAACAGGGGTCTGTTGGGAAAGCCCTGATCTCTCTCTCTCTCTCTCTCTCTCTCTCTCTCTCTGTGTAGTTTTCATCCACGAACACGGGCTGTCGGCCTGTATCGTGAACGCAGTTGTGCTATTGTTGTGCTATTGTTGTGTACATTCGTGTGTATTCTTGTGTAAACTCTGTCCAGCGGTGTGTGTGTGTGTGTGTGTGTGTGTGTGTGTGTGTGTGTGTGTGTGTGTGTGTGTGTGTGTGTGTGTGTGTGTGTGTTAAGATAAGGCATTACTCTGTGTAAACATTCCCATACTCACTCCATTGTTATGGACAAATGTCTAAACAATAAAAAGTCTGAGTCTGAGTCTGAGTCTGAGTCTCTCTCTCTCTCTCTCTCTCTCTCTCTCTCTCTGGCAGAGGCAAGGATACAGATAAGGCCGCCCCCATCATGCAGAGGTCCAGTAGGTAGTGAGACCTTGTCTGCGTGTCAGTCTTCTTTCGTTGCCTGATAGCACCGAATTAACGTGTGAATTCATCAGTCCACACACTCTGATATTCACAATAAAGACAAAAATGAAGATACTTCATCAGCTTCCGGAAAATACAGGAAGAACTAGGCTTGCTTCTCACCTCTACAATTTCACAGGCAAAAATAAAAGTACCCGACCATAAGCAAAAAAAAACTGTTTCAAAACCACACTTCCAAAACCACCCTCGACGCATGCATGTAGTGCAGTACTGACGTGCAACTCCTGTTCCACGAACACATACCAGCGTTGACAAGCGAACCCACACAGCGCCTGGGTCCTAACGAAGATCCCCTGACAGACCTCCCCTTGTTCAACAACTCTGACATACCTTGGTCGATAGACGCCGAGTCCCACAACACGGAGACGACACAAGTCACATAGCGGAAAGCAAGGACTCCCGTGGTACGGAGACGGTTAATGAGACGAGATGCATGGACAAAGCTGTAAAGATCGCGGTGTGTGAAAATTCAAGTGGGGTTTGCCTGATTCAACACTGAGGAACTGAGGAGCTGGGCCACTTTGTCAAAACTGTCGTTAGGCAGCCGAGGCCGAAAAACACCGCTACTGCCTTGAAGAAGTTAAGCGGCTCAGGTTTCAGCGAAATGTTTATGGTGTTTTGGGTTTTTGGGGGGTTTTTTGTGTTTTTTTTTTGGGGGGGGGGAGGGTTGTTGTTTTTTGTAAGAAGGAAGGGGGCAGGGGGGGGGGGGCTGCCGGGTGGACGGGAGAGAAATGAGTTGTGTGGGGGGGGGGGAGGGGGACTGGGGGGGGGAGGGATAGGAGGAGTTCTTTTTATGCGAGCAGAATGCTTTCTTTTCATTTCGTCACTGACACAGTCGATGTCCCTTTCTTTTCTTCTCTTTTTGTTTCGGGTTGTTGTGAAAAAAAAAAGTGAAGAAGGCGTTGGAGAAGTGATAGCATGCGCCCGTTTCCTATAAATGCATTTTGCGTTTGTTTCTTTTTTGTTTGTTTATATGTTTGTTTTACCTTCTTTTTTATGGGCTTCATATATGTTTATGCGATGATACATACACACCATAATAAACGAGAGAGAGAGAGAGAGAGAGAGAGAGAGAGAGAGAGAGAGAGAGAGAGAGAGAGAGAGAGAGAGAGAGAGAGAGTATTCCAAACCGATATATTCCCCACCACACTTTCATCTCGGAGATCGACACACGAAAACACTCACGTATTCTCCCCTTTACTCCTCCTCATGACGAGCTGATTAAACGAAATGTAATATCAACATGCCCCCGAATTCCATACCCATCCAAAGCTGTCTCTCCAAGCTTCAACGAACACTGACCGAACCCGTGATGATATACACGTATTCTCACCCTCTCTCTCTCTCTCTCTCTCGGGGAGCCGGGGTGGTCGAATGGTAGAGCGTTGGACTTCTCAGTAATGCTCGGGTCGTGAGTTCGATCCCGGCTGGGGCCAAATATTTGTACTGGCTTTTTCATCCTTGCCCCGTCTTTGATATCACCCTATGTGGTGGAAAAGGACGTTAAACCCTCAAACACCAGCCCAAACACCTCTCTCTCTCTCTCTCTCTCTCTCTCTCTCTGCCGGGATCGGTAATTCGCGATTTCGCAAGAGAATCAGGCCCAGCTGAGGGGAGTTTTCTTTGGTGCGTTTATCCAGTAGGGTAGCTGCGTATGTCCACAGCAAACAGGGTCGGCATGAGGTGGGGGTTATGGCGATCTGACCGCGGTGCGCGTTAGCCAACAGATTATATTAGCGATCTCTGCCTTATTGATTGATTCTTCTTCCCTGACTGGCTCACACTCACTCACTCACTCACTCACTTCCCCTGGCACTAGCTTTGTGTAGCGGCGCTTTTTCTTGTGGTGGCGTACTGGCTGGAAAAGCGTTATCCTTCACTCGGTGCTGATAGTGACTCTTTAACTAGACTGAGCTTGGTGTTCGCTAATCAGTGTTCAGCGCATGCACGACACACACAGTCTTTCCACAACTTATTGAGAATGTGAATATATAAATTTACAAATTATTTGAAATTATTGAATATTACTTATTAGCAAATATAATTGATTACTAATCATTATTTTAATTATCATTCCCATATATTTATCCTCAGCTCAAGTTTGAAGAAAAAATTATTATTATTATTATTATTAACACCCTATTAAACGTCAAACTAAAGGACTATGTCTCTAGTCAATCATTTTTAAAATCATTTTACTATGCACTTTTTTTACAACCATGTTTCTTTTAATTTACTGGACAAAAAAAAAATACTATGATTTTCACATACACCTACGGACAGCGAAACTGTAATGCTTTAATAAAGATATTTACAGTTCTCAATCACATTTTTCAGTTCACACTGACCAGTTAGAAAAATGTTTGAAATGAAGACTTCTTCGTTCTCAGAAGTGGATACTTAGGACAACAAGCTTTTTATCTAGCGTGAGTGTCTTTCTAGACAGTGGCCAACAACAAATGCTGGGAAACGCTGAAAAAGAAGGGAAACCCCTTCAGCATAAGGACACAGAGAAGAAGAAGTGTCCACATCAGTGTGAACCACAGCCGGATGGCCCCTAAGCGGCTGAAGATAGAATCACACATCTCCCAAGACACCATGCTGCTCGTGCCGGAGTACATACAGGAGCAGGCAGACATCTGACGGACCAAGAAGCGATTGAGTTCCAAAGCCAATTTGCTGTCTGATCACGGTGAATCACGCCTGGGTGGACAGGGCTTGACAAATGAGGAAATGGTCGTTTAGTATTTGGTCAAAAGTGCAGGCCAGAGGTCGCAGGGTGCGAGAGAAGTACATGTTTATGATTGCGATTACGTCTTCCGAAAAGCTGTTTGTTTGTTTGTTTGTAGTTGTTGTTGTTGTCGTTGTTTTGTTTTTTTTTGTTTGGGGACAGGGGAGGGTATTTGTGTGTGTGTGTGTGTGTGTGTGTATGTGTGTGTGTGTGTGTGTGTGTGTGTGTGTGTGTGTGTGTGTGTGTGTGTTGTTTGTTTGTTTGTTTTTTTGTTGTTTTTTGTGTTTTTTATTGTTGTTTTCTGAGGGGGGGAGGGCTCTTCTTGTGGGGGAGGAGGAATGGGGCGGGAGTGGAGGGGGTGGTGATGGGGGGGGGGGACATAATTTTGTGTCACTGGACCCTCCTTGTGTTGACAATCAGACACAGTAATAAACCGTTTGTTTCTTTCCTTCAGCCTGGTTTCCTCACTGGTCATAAAGGCTTCAAACAATTTTTTTTTCTCTCATCCGCTGCACATACTTACATACATTTCAAGAAAACATAACATAACCAAAGAAAAATACTAAAATCAGGGTTATCCTTGTATTTCCAGGGAGAAACCAAAACTCCTCGCAAACACTAAACGATCATAATCAGTTGATCGGAAAGACACACAAACACGCACACAAAAGACTGGAGACTGTGGTCGAAGCAGACATTACAACCACCCAGCACAACATAACACTAACAGATCACTCCTTGGGGGAATCGAACCGCCCACGATCCGGGACTCGATCCATCAACCGTTACGCCATCCCCGTCTCCTCTGGGTACATGGGTGACAGTCACTACTCGGTGCTGGAGACAGGGCGGCACCATGAGCGTGGATGTACTGGGACGACAGTAAAGAGGCTGGAGAAGGGAACTCTTGCCCACAAGAGGCGTGAAACACTTGGCCAGGTCATCGAGTCGCTGATAGTGTGGAGGAGACACGGTATTGATCTGTCACGCCTTGGGCGCCCCTCGGTGCCAGACACTTGCTCTGGGAAACGTAGCAGAGAGAGAGACAGACAGAGAGAGAGAGAGAGAGAGGGGTGGTCCCAGACGAAGGAAACACCCGCGACAAAACCAGCGAGAGGGGATCAGGAGAGATGAGAATGGTTCCAGAGTTCAAAAGAAAACAGCACCAACGGAAACTGGCTAAAACCTCCAGGGAGAAAAACGAGCAACCGTTTGGGACAAACGACAGCGATCCCCCCTCCAAAATCCCTTGAGCAGCTTTTTCTCTCTCAGACACTTTGAGCTCCTCTCTCTCTCTCTCTCTCTCTCTCTCTCTCTCTCGTGTCCTCACTGAGCTTCCCCCCATGTCTCAGTCCCCATCTCCTTGAGTTTACAGAAACTTCATCAGCGGTCATCCCAAGGCGAGACTGTCATATCATGTTTAGTGAATCATTTCGTCGAGTGGTTGCCCCCCTTTTGTGAGCTGTCACGCGCTCCTGTCACCGCATCCCAGCTTCTTGATGGCCCGGGGTTCGAGTCCTTTGTTCTGGCAGATTATTCGTCGCGCTTGCTCTGTTTGCCCCCGGATTGTTTGCAAATCTCCGGGCTGCTGGCCTCCCAGGGTCCATTACAATCGGGGTGGCGTTTAGAATTGTACCGAGATCCTCTCTCGGCTCGTTGATTATGGGGACGAGATGCGACCTACACCCGGTCCGATGCCATCCACAGACAACATGGACCTTCTCCGACATTGTCTCAAGCTCTGGGACAAGATAAGGTAAGGAGGTCTGAGATCGTACAACTCCATTTCAGCTTTGTACCCTGCTTCAGTTGATTGACTGATGAAGATGGACGATTATGCTGTCAGCCATGAGCAAATAAATACGTTTACTTTATTTTGTGTCTAAGGGCCATCTCTCTCTCTCTCTCTCTCTCTCTCTCTCTCTCTCTCTCTCTCTCTCTCTCTATCTCTCCCCCCCCCCCTCTAGGTGAGTGGAACCAGAGACTGACAGTCCTCGTCATTGCTAAAGCTAGAGCGAATCGAAAGGTTGTCTTTTGTGTTTCGCTTTGCTCTAAATTCAGTCGATTATGCCCCCGATGAAACACAAGACCGGTCCCTCCTAAGATGAAAGGCCGGAACGTTAATCATAGTTTTGAAGCTACAGAAAAGTGCATGAAGTTGTGGATCCCTGTAGGAGCAAGGAGACTCTCTCTCTCTCTCTCTCTCTCTCTCTCTCTCTCTCTCTCTCTCTCTCTCTCTCTCGCTAAGTAGCCTAGTAAGGACAAGATGTAAGACAGGTCTGCGTACCTAATCTTTTATCCTTGTAAAGTAAAGTTTCGTTCGTTTGTTCTCTCTCTCTCTCTCTCTCTCTCTCTCTCTCTCTCTCTCTCTCTCTCTCTCCTGCTTCACCTCTTCGACTTCGATTACTGAAGAGAGAAAACAGACTTTTTTTCGGTTTTCAGGGCATGAACGCACAAACTGCAAGTGCATATGTCACAAAGTGTAAATGATGAGTTTGTTTCTGCGACGTAAAACAATTAAAACCTCCGCCCATTTTCGCTTGCTGTTCACATTTCTCTCTTCGCTGTTTCAACGCCTCAAGCACTCACCGACATCAAGCCCACCACCCATCCTCCCACCCACCTCCTTACGTCCCCAACTCTTTCACTTTTAAACCTTTCTCCATCTCCCCCTCCCCCTCCCCACCTAATTCCCTCCCGTAGAAACAAATTAGTCTTCCCTCCAATTTACTCGCCTCCATCTGCATCACAAACCGAAAACCGAATGAGTTTTTACGAAAAAATGTGCAGGGGGCGCTTTGTGAAAGGCCAGCATCACGCTGGTGACAAGGACACGGGACCGAACCCTCCCAGGCTCGCCATTGTCCCCACTTGGACAAGTGATGAGCAGGATTCCATGAACTTTCATCCTGCGTTTGATCCTGACGGTTCTTGCGGCCGCGGTGGTATTTGTGTGAAGTCGGGAAGGTTAATTTGGTGATGTTTGGACTGTTGATAGGGGTGTGAGGGGAGAAAATCCCGTCACTTTGTGCAGGCAAATAGCTCGGTCCCGTTAATAAAGCTAGAGAAACATGACGCCGCGTGACCCTGTCAACGGAGATGTTCCCATTCATACCGCTTTTCTGTAAAAATCACCGGCGGCGAGATAAACGACACTGCGGCACGCAGTTTCTCTCGCCAGCGCTGAACCACTGTGGGGCTATGATTACCTAATTATACAGAACATCATGGCTGCACCAGAAGATACTTACTGGCACATGTAAATAATCTGCCGATTTTACTGTTTTATATTTGTGGGAAAAGGCTTTGTGATTCGTGTATATCAACACCGTGACATCAAACCTTAAAGAAAAGACTACGCTTCGCAGTGCCATTTATTTCCCTGCTATTCAACCTCGGTTTCAAAAAAAAAAAAAAAAAAAGCACGACCTCAGCCCCACTACCGCAAACCTTGTGGCGTATTGGGCCCGACGATGATACAAACACGAAGGCAGCAAAAGAGTAAAGTCCTTGGGACGACACCCTTTTTGTCACCGGCCCCATCTCATTTTCCCCCAGACAAGCCGAATCGGTCAATACTGGCGGGATAACGGTGCCCGTGAAAAATGAGCTAATAAACGGGATATTAGTTCAACTTTAGGCTTTTCTTTTGAGGGGAAAATGAATTTCTGTGTTGGAGGCAAACTGCAGGAAATGAGCTTCTGAGGTCTGTGTGTAGATAGAGAGAGAGAGAGGCCACGGGGAAGCGTGCCGCTGTGGCCGCGATTGACGCAACAGAACAACAACAGCGCACAGTTCTGAGCTCCTCTTCCGGGGGATGTTTCTGTTCTTGTTTATAATCCTGTGAAAATCTGACTGACATGTTATGGTCTGTTTCGGTTAGCTCTCGGTCGGTATAATTAGAAACACGTGTTTTGTTATCCCAGCCGCCTTTTGTTCGTGTTGCGTTTCTAAAACTACAACTCATTCATCGACAGGCAGCAGGCGCGTGTCACGTAGTTTTGTGCTCTCAGTTGTGCTTGTATTGCAAGCTTTTATACTTACTTCTGGCTAGATTTGTGTTGCTGTTTGTTTCGTTTTTGCCGATTGTTTTGTTATTTTATTTATTTTATTTTATTTTTGTGGTTTGTAAGTGTTTGGTTTGTTTAGTTTATTTTTTGTTTTGTTTGGGTTTTTTGTTTCAGTGTTTGGTTGTTTTGTTTTGTTTTTGGGAGGGACGTGTTTGTTTTGATGCTTTTCCCATGTTTGTTTGTTTGTTTGTTTGTTTGTTTGTTTGTTTTAGGGTGATGTTGTTGTTGGGGCTTACTGGTGAAGGGAGGTGGTGAAGGACCTTGTTGGTAGCTTTGTTGTTATTGCTGTTGGAAATCAAAGTTCGATTTGTTTTCTTGTCAAGTATCCGAATCCGGAGATCATGCAACTCTGGATAAAACAAGATAGCTTCTCCTCAAAATCATTTCACCTAACAGCCCGCCCCAAAACTAGGATCCCACGGCGAGCACTGACACAGCCAAGGCAAGAGAAGGGAGGGTGTGTAAGGGGGACCGTCGATTTCTCAGGTAAACAGCGGGTACCTAAACAAATTCGCCTCGCTCACTCCACACCGCTTAAAACCTCTCCACTACACGGACAGACAAGAACAAGGTTACCGTTCCCACAGCAATTTGACTCCTAAAAACGGCCCGCCAGCTCTGTGAATGACTGAGCATCCCACAGGGGAGCCCCATGTCTGATATTATCTTTTTTCACTTTCTAACCCCGCCGACAGCGCATTGTCAGTTTCCTTTTCAGAGCGTGGTCCGAGGGTTGGAGGGCGGGGGAACCTGATAATGATGTAGCCGGCAATGAGATACGCTCACCCTCACGTAGATCTGTCCACGGCCTCTGCCCGGCCTCCCTCGGCCCCCCCCCCTCCCTCCCCGAGCTTTGTCAAGTACTCTCAGACAATAGTGACTATATACGCGGATCTCTCTCTCTCTCTCTCTCTCTCTCTCTCGGGCCCTTACTGGACAAACTGACATCGTTTTTCATCCACACCAATCCACATGAATGTACTGCCCCTGATGTAATGTGTGTGTGGAGGGGGTTAGGCGGCGGGCGGGGGGAGGGGTGGGGGTTTGTATTTATAACTTCTCTTCTTTGGATTTATGTAGCAACATTATTATTATTATTAACTGTAGCAACAGCAAGTTAGAAAATTAACACTCGTGTGTTAAAACTTCTACCGTTGTCATTGTCATTGCCATTATCATCACATCGTCACTGCCCCTAAAATCCCAGACCAGACCCACTGGTGATAAATATTAGCACAAAGCACACCACCTCAGTCAACCCTGTCGCCAAACGATACACTACGGCACCATCTACAACCTGACAGCAACCGGTGGCCACGCTGAGATGTCAGCGTCCTGCAGTGTACAAATTACACATCTTGGGGACAGGCACGGGACCGTCAGGGTGCTCTGGTAAGACCCTGACTGTACTGCACTGAAAAAGGCAGAACACCGGTCCCCCGGCAATTTGCTGTAATTTGGGCGTACACTGTTGTGCGTGCACTGTCTCACTCCATTATAACTTGGGGCCGACAGGAGAAAGGGTCTAGGGGTGTACGAAGGCAATGGGAGGAAGAACAGAAAGCCAGTTCAGCAATTCCCACACGACTGAGATCGGTATCATGCCCAACCTGTCATTTTCGACGGAAATTAGTTTGTGCAGTCATGCGAGCCTTTTGAACGACAAACATTTTTTTTAAAAAAACACACATCGACAAGTGGTTTGATAGGCGTGTTGGCACTGCCTGTAGACTAGGAGTGGCAGTAAATTGTACACGAGAAGGGGAAACGTCAATTATAAGAAGAAGAAAAGAAAGAAAAGAAAACTGAATCGACCGTTTCGTGTAATTGGTTTACAGGGTTCTCACAGAAGAAGAAAAACATGTCCGTCTGTCTAGTGTGCAGTGAAGAGTAAAATGAAGAAACCTCCTTTAAAAAAAACTTGACGACGAAAAAGAAAATGGATAATTTATGAGGGAAACCAGAAAAAGGATAATGAGAGAAACGTGACTAAATCCCCGAGGCTCAGCAGCTTCGGCCAAACTGAACTGAAACATCTACTAGCGTTTTATGTTACGGCTAAAACAGCTCAGCTCTGTTAAAAAGAGAACGCTCATCGAGACCTCTCTCTCTCTCTCTCTCTATCTCTCTCTCATAATTTGTGGTCTGTCATTGCAAGGTTGTTTTAATGGAATTTGTACTAAGATAGTATAAGTTCATCTTGTTAATGCTCAATCTGTTTCCCTGTACTTCCACCATATGCAACGAAATAAATCTGCTTAAACCAAACAGCTCAGTGCCACTGTTGCGCGTGGTACAACCACCTCGTATCAACAGACTAAAATTATATAATGGTGTGAAACGAAACGTAAAGACGACACTGGGGTTCAAACATTAACCCTGTTCCTACCAAGTAATTTATGCAAGCATCTCAGTACTAGTCCCCCCTGACCAAGAAGACTGGACACTCAATAAACGCATCATCTCAGTGTTCGCATTGTATGCACACAAAAATAAATAAATAAATAGAGTAAATTTGAGTCAGAATGAAATCTCACGGTATCAAACAAACAAAAGCAGTGGAAAGGGAAGATATGCGGTGGGAAGAGAACAGGAAGAACGGGGAATCCTCGCGTGCGGTACGAAATGCGGTCGTTCAATAACGACGTTTAAAAAATGGGCACAAAATATTACACTGAGATTCAAGTGCACCGGCCGATCGTGATTCCGGTCTGTTTCTGTTTCTCTTCTGCATATAGTTCATATAAAACTTGCATGCCGAGGCAAAGAAAGTACATTGTATTTATGGTACACGCTAGTTCTCCGGCATCAGTAAACTAACCCCCTTATCCATGTCGACGATTATATCATCCATGGGGGTTGGTTATTTCCAGTGCACCGCGATATAAACGGGAAGGAAAGACTGATGACATGTTTAGAAAACAAAAGGTTTCCTCCTTCGGCTGCTTACGATAACAGGAAAAAGGTAACGCCGCCAGAGTGGGCAGATTAAATCGGATTGGAGTCGAGAAAACGCTAGGTATGTCAGGGCTGGACAGGTGCTGCGTGCAGCACCAAGACAAGAAAACCTCTGGAACCCACGACAAAAAATAGAAAAGGAAGAAAGGAAGGAGAGAGAGAGAGAGAGAGAGAATGGCAAAATTCCATTCGATGCACACTGACACGATAAAGCGGTTCACTGCAAAGGGCCGGGCCTCAGACGTTCATACCAGTTTTGTATCCGGGCTCACAGGAATGGAAACTAGCGTGGCCAGCATTGGGTGCTTTGACAGATCGAAGTCAACCGTCTGCTTCAACTAGGTGAAGAGTGTTTACCCACAGACATCGTCAAACAACTCATCAAACTACTACCCGCTTATTCCCTGCTGTAGACTTATCGACCGAACTGAGTTCTGCTTCCTTGTGAAGTACATCGTACTACATAGCCGTAGGAAATAGGTCTCCCCGTTACAATGGGTTTTAAATCATTGTGAGTAAACACATGTTGTATATTTATTTTAGTCAGTGTATGTCTGTCCATATTTTTTCATGAAAGGCATTTTTTTTTTTCTCTGTTGCCTATATTTGTGCTTGCGTAAACTGGCTTTTCAATATATGACACTGTACTCCATAGACGAAAAATATCACGCACAGAGAGAGAGAGGGAGAGAGAGAGAGAGAGAGAGAGAGTGTGTGTGTGTGTGTGTGTGTGTGTGTGTGTGTGTGTGTGTGTGTGTGTGTGTGTGTGTGTGTGTGTGTGTGTGTGTGTGTGACCTCTAAACCTCTTTGCGGTGACAAAAAAACTCAATCAAGCAGTATCATTAACAAACCTAACCCTGTGAGACCATACAAAAGTGCTCTCACGTCAGTAACTCCTGAACGTTTATCTAAAAATAAAACTGGCTGTTCTATTTTTGACTAACAAAACCAATGCCACAGCGATTTTCTTTTCAAAATCAATCACAGGAAAAGCAAATTCTCCCAGTAGCCCCAAGCAGCAAAATTGAGGCGCCGTTCCTAACACCATAATAAAACCAAAACCGCGGAGGCCACACGAGGGGCGCGAGGAAGCAACACGATCGACCTTTCTCACAACATGGCATCACAGCGCCTTGGGCAGAGCTCGACCCAGGCCATGTTTGCAGGTAAACACTACCTGGAGAGCTCTGTACACACCAACGTGTGGGGGAGGACGCGATTAGCCCCCCTTTTCTTCTGCTTTTTTAACCGTTATCTTTGGCTTCTTCAGGCCCAATTCCACCTGGCTGTCTTTTTTGTGGTTTATCAGTTGTTGTTTTTGTTTTTTTCTGAATGTCTCGTCTTGTGTGGTTTATTTTATTGGCTGTAATTCATGAGGATTCCGATCGACCCGGCCTTCTCTAATTTCTGGGATCCAGGGTCGGTATTCAATGACAGTGCAAAGGCATGTTGTAGTCTTTTATGATGATGCTGAATGGAAAGCGATGTACGGCTGTTATGCCCGATGATTTTCAGTGGCGTGCCTGTGTATTCGGGTTAATCGTGCCTTTGCAGAATTATTTGCTAAAAACTCACGACACTGAGAACTAGCGAACAGGAAGGTGGCGCTCGACAAGTGACGTGTGTGTGTGTGTGTGTGTGTGTGTGTGTGTGTGTGTGTGTGTGTGTGTGTGTGTGTGTAGTTATTGTTGTTGTTTGTTGCTGTTCTTGGATTTTTACAAACTACAACACTGTCATCATTTCAGTTATGGTCAAATCTAGACGGTTTGTTAAAAATCCCTCATTTTTCTCGAGAAATTTCCAGCCTGTAGATGAATTTGAAGCACGATTCAAGCAGCAGTGCTCAGTCTATCTGCCCCGTGCATTTTTCTGCAGTTCCATAACTCGATACTCGGAGAAAATGATGTGCAAATGGCCCTTCAGGCCGATAACTTTTTCTGTTGGCTCTTGACACCGCCACTCCCCCCCCCCTCCCCTCTCTCTCTCTCTCTCTCTCTCTCTCTCTCTCATACACATGTGTGCGCGTGTGTCAGTGTGTGCTCGGGGAGAAGTGGGAGACTAAGGAGGAGGTGGGTGGGGGTGTGATTTCATCTACTCTGACCTGCCAGATTCAGATGTGGGATCAGCTATAGAGGCCAGGATCCAACCCGATTTAGCCCACACTCTGCCTCCGGTCGATTTTTTTTCGGAATTTCCTCTCTCTCTCTCTCTCTCTCTCCAGTTTGGCCAAGCACGCTTGTCTTGCTGTTCTCTCTCTCTCTCTCTCTCTCTCTCTCCAGTTTGGCCAAGCACGCTTGTCTTGCTGTCAGCATGATTCAAGGCTTTGCTATGTGACCAGTGTCTATACACCTAAGCTGTGACTCCCGAAAAATGACAGCTCGAAGCTTATCAACAACACATGAATACACACACTGACAGACATCAACACTGACTGATACACCACACCACACTACACCACACGTAGCCCGCAGTGTAATATTCCGAGCATTGAAATTCGGGCACTGTCATCGCAGCCGACACTATCACTGTTCACGTGTCACCGGGTAAGCTTGGAAAGTGACATCGGCCCGATTTCGAATCTGATGATCGAGACGGCCCCATGGACAGGTGTCTCATTTGACTTTAACTTCAAACGACACTTCACCCGGCATTTAACCAACAAACAAACAAACAAAAATCGTCCAGCCGTCACTGAACTGTTCAGTTTTGAGCTGTGCATGTCTCCAGTTCGTGAAACCGGTCACGAATATGACATCAGATATGACATCAGATATGACATCAGCAGCTGATGGTAACACTCACCTGTACCAGTCCAAGCCGCGGTTGTAGTTGCGGTCAAAGAAGTGAGGCTCTGGCCCGGGTGCTTGTACGTCCGGGTGGATCCTGAGAAACTCCAGCAGGGCGCGGGTACCCGCTTTCTTCACGCCTATGATGATGGCCCCGGGTAGGCGCCGACCTTCCAGCGAGGTGGCATTGAGGTTGCCGTGCCCCTTCCCGACCCCCGGGCCGTCCCGGTACTCCTGGCCCGAGGGGGGCGGGGGCCAGTCGCTTTCTTCGCTGTCCTCGTCCAGGTAAATGGCAGGAGCGCTGTCTGAACTGCGCGACGACGCGCCCTCGTGAGGTTGTTGTTGTTGTTGCTGCTGTTGTTGTAGATGTTGCTGGCGCATAGTTCTGACTGATGCTTGGTCCCAATCTTTAACTCGGCTAGGCCCCGCACCGTCTGTACCCGTATCATACCCGTACCCGTCTTTAGAGTGAGAAAACTGCAACGTTCTATGATGCCGCTGTATCGTGTTGGCGGCCTCGCCACCTTTTCGTTTCGACGACAACGACGATGACGATGACGCGGCGGATAGCAGTGACCTGTCATCGTGAGGATTCGAACCCTGCCCCGCCCCCGCGCCGCCACGAGGAGGCTGAGCCGGATCGAACTGCAGTTTTCTAGTGTTGATTAGCGGTAGATTCCTTCCACCACCACCACCACCCCCAGCACCAACATCACCACCACCATCGCCGTCGTCATCAGTGGAGGTGGCCGTCCACTGGGGTAGGGCGATGCACCAGGTGAGTGCCAAGGTGTAGACACAGAGGAACAGCAGGCAGCTAACCGTCGTCATGGCTGCCAGCTCGCGTCGTCTGCATCGAAAACGACGTGGACACAACAGCATCACCGTACTGCCGCCCGCCGATGCTGGCGCATCGTGGCGGTGGCCGTCGTCGCCGTCGTCGTCGTCTTCTTCGTCGTCGATGTCGTCAGTTGCTGACGTCGTTGTTCCCTTGCTGTCTTTAAAAAAAAAAAAAAATCTCACGACGAAAGAAACGAGCGGTATGAAGATTTCACAGCTAGGCGTCACATGATCTCCACCCTGGGATATGACTTCTCAAGCGGTTTTCCTGGTTATTCAGTCAGTTTTCTCCAGTGTATTATTATTTGCCTTCACACATGTGTACTCAGTCTTGCCGCTGGCCTGTGTGTTGTTGCTCTCAAAACCGTGACTTTGCACCACATGCAACAACAGATACAGGTAATTCTCACACAGGCCACAACTTCACAATCCAACGCTGGTCTGTTTTAAAAAAAAATAAAAGTAAAAATCCTTGGAACGGGAGCGGCAAAGATCGAAGAAGTTTACATGTAATCCGTCCCACGTCCCCTGGCGGCACTGAATAGCTGGCCGTGCAGCACTGACAACACAAAAAGTAACGCCGGATCCACTTCTCACTTGAAGATCTCAAGTAAGCGCTGACGGGCTGCGGCTCGCGAGTTACTCCAATCTAAACACTGACAAACACATTCCCTCGCAGCGCCCGCGCTCATCAAACGCGCATCTTGTCGCCAGCTTGTAAACTAAAGCGTGTAAAGGGCGTACGCCAGCATTGAAAAGACCCGCTGTCATGTGACAGGTAGCGGCTTATCTGATTGGCTGACGGGGGCCGCGGAGGGTGTTCCGAGTGAATGAGCGGCGCGCGCTAGCAGACGACAACTGCAGACTGGCGCCCGCCGCGGCTACGCACCATTTCTCGTGCAAGTGATTTGGGAGCTGAAAGGGGGAGGGCGGACGGAGCAGGGGGTGGTGTTTGGGGGCGGGAGAGGTATGGGTGAGTGACAGACGGACACGGGAGAAGTACAGGTAAGAGGTTTACCTCACAACACCTGATCGTGTTGGCACTGATAACGGTAAACGTGAAAGCAAGACAGTTCTGCGGTTGGTCGATTGCTACTGCAGACACGTGGTAGAGGAGATTTTGGCTGTCAGGCTAGTTTCGATTGACATTAGCGCCCCGGGCCGTGGCCGCTTACTAACTTGGCCGCCGCGGAAACTGAAGTTGCCAGTTCCCATTTCTGGCAGTTTGTTGTTGTTGTTGTTGTTTAAAATAAAAAGTGAAGCAAGTCAGTTTGATTCGTTGTTGCCGAAACTGAAGGCGCTATGACTGATTATGTGGTGGGCTCGATGGTGAGGGATATAGCCTGGACGGGGACATCATTCAGTTTCGTTTTGCCGAAGGTGTGTTGTGTGTGTGTTCCAGTTCAGCCAAACAACTTTATTATGTCCTTTTACAGAAGAGTGTGTGTGTGTGTGTGTGTGTGTGTGTGTGTGTGTGTGTGTGTGTGTGTGTGTGTGTGCGGGAGGGCCGGGGGGGGGGTGTCAGTGTGTGTGTGTGCGGTCAGTGTGTGTGTGTGTGTGTGTTTGAAAACATTTCTGATACATTTACGTGAAAGTGCATCGTGCCTTTCCAAGCGCGTAGCCGGGCCGGGCTTAGGAAGGCAACCATTATTCTCCCTAAACACTCACTGACTGAATCTGAGTCCAGTACGGTTGCAGTTTAAATGATGCCTGACCGTGTACATGCCTGATCAGGCAGTTGCATGTAAAAGAAATAAGAGCTAGCGTCGAATCTGCTTCCACTGTCGAAAACAGAATGTGAATTTTACTCATTCAAACACATTTGAGGTGCCACTGACTTCCCCGTAGTCGTTCGGCGCGTCACTGACTGTGATGTGACCGGCCGCGTGAAGTCAGTGTTTCAATGAAGAACACGTATCAGTACACAGTGATTTGAATTCACGTACCTTTCGTGTCAGTAAAAACTGTACGGCAAGCAGGTGGGGAAATGTCTGTCTGTGTCCTTATAACATCCACCACAGATAAGATAAAACACTGTGTCAGTGTTGGCGCAGAATCCGCGTCAGTCTCGTTGAGCGGATAGGTCCGCCTCAAGGAGGTGAACCAAGGGAAGCAACTCCAGAAAGGCAATCCGCTTTGCCTGGCTCGGATTCTGCTTCACACAGCTGTCCGCTCACTGAGTTTATGGTGCTCTGCCTTGTTTGACAAAGGAAGCAAAAGTAAAGTCTCGGGGTTTGTTTGTTTGTTTGTTTGTTTGTTTGTTTGTTTGTTTTGTTGGATTTTAAAGGAGTTTTTTGGTTGGTGGTGGTGGTGGATTTTTGTTTTTCCTTTTTATTTTTTTTGGTTTTGTTGTTGTTTTTTTGTTTGTTTTTTTGTGTTTTTTTTGTTTGTTGTTTTTTTTTTTTTGTTGTTGTTTTTTTGTTTTTTGTTTTTTTTTGGGGGGGTGGTTGGTTGCTTGCTTGCTTGCTTGCTTTTTTGTTTTGTTGTTGTTTTTTGTTTCGTTTGTTTTTTTCGAGAGGGGGGTGTTTTCGGTGGGGGTTTTGTTGTTGTTGTTGTTTTAGTTTTTGTTTTGTTTTGTTTTTTTGTTTGTTTTGTTTTGTTTTTTGATTGTTTGTTTTGTTTGCGTCTGGTTTTGTTGTAGTTGTTGTTTTTTAGGGGGGAGGAGCGGGGTGTCAATGTTAAAGTATATGACTCCGAAAATTGCAGGCACCGCAAAACAAACACACCTGCCACTGCAACAAACTGAAAACATTAAAACTCGACACCACCCCAAACCGATAAAACTAAAAAAATAAAATAAAATATTTTTTTTATAAAAGGAGGGGGAAGAAATTTGAGACCTTCTCACAAGAGACATCCTCACCCGGACTGTTCCACCACCAATCGACTGAACTCTCTCCCCTTGGCTCAACGCAAGTCGTTTTGTCTCTTGATTCAAGAGGTTTGCAGGCTAGTTCACCCGGAATCTCATTTCTCCTCAAGCGGCGGCACCGACGCTGAACGCGCTGGTCCAATTATCGGCCTGTTAATGACAGTTGGTCCCCAGACCCTGCCCATCTCTTTGATTAAATAAAGCTAATGGACGAACGGCTTTATTACCTATCGGGTTTCACAATTTTCGCTGGTCAGCAGGCAGCTCGCTGGCCTATGCGGATCATTGCAGCAGCTATAGTGAGGGGAGGTGGTGGAGCGGCCGATCGATGAGCAGGGGGGAAGGAAGATCCGTGGGGTGGATGAGGGAGGGTGGGGAGGTCAGGGCCCGTATGTAAAAGTCGAGGTTAATTTAACCCACGGCTACGGGCCTAACCCAGACTAGGACAAAAGAAACCCAAAAGCAAAAATTAAATACAAAAGGAAGCGAAGAAAGGAAGAAAACAATCCTTCTATAACGGCTTAGGCACCTTGCTGGAATGGGCCCGCTTCTTGATTCAAAACAAAAAACAACAGAAAATTTAACCCTAGAGCTAGTTTAGTTCGAGGTTAGACTCTAACCGAGGGCTAAAAGTCCTAACCTCGACTATTACATACGGGCCCTTGGGTGAAGGGGAGGAGGGTGGGGGAGAGGGTGGGGGTGAGTGGGTCACATGTCGGGTGTAGTCTTTGAGTGGTGGTGGACGGGGTCGGGGGGGGGGGGTGAAGTAGGAGAGGAGGGTTTGGAAGAGCGAGGGAGTGGGGTGTGAGTGTCTGGCACGTCGTGAGACTCTTGTCACAATCAGCTTAAACAGCACTTTAGTTTATTGGACAGAGTTCATTACTAATCGCTTCTTCAAACTTCAAGTTGTCCGAATGTTTTTTTTTTTTTCTCCAGCGTTATTGTTTAGTCTTTCTTTCTTTCTTTCTTTCTTTCTTTCTTTCTTTCTTTCTTTCTTTCAGGGCAGCCGGGGTGGCCGAATGGTAGAGCGTTGGACTTCTAATGCTCGGATCGTGAGTTCGTATCCCGGCTGGAGCCAAATATTTGTGCTGGCTTTTTCATCGTTGCCCCGTCCTTGATATCACCCGTATGTGGTGGAAAAGGACGTTAACCCCCCCAAAAACCCACCCACCCACTCTTTCTTTCTTTCTTTCTTTCTTTCTTTCTTTCTTTCAGTCTTTCTTTCTTTCAGATGGCCGTTTTAGTTTAGAAGCGAGGATAAAGATAGCGCGGCTCTAAGCTGCAGGGGGACTGACCTGGACAGCCTAACTTGTAGCGACTTCCAGTGCTAGGGTCACGAGTTCATTTCCAGTCAGTCTTGGAGGAAAGGAGAGTGACTGCTTTTTCTTTGTCGCCCACTGAGTCGGTGGTGGAAAAGGACGTTAAACCGGCACTGATCGAACTGCCTTTTATCAGGTCACCCATCAGTGTTTCAGTCAAAGTCCTTTACTATGAGAAAAACAAGTCAAGTAAAGTCGTTTCTTTTTTCCAACCCTCTGCGGGCATAGGAACTGAAAAAAAAAAAAAAAACCAAACAAAAACAAAAACAAAAAACAGGGGAAAATCAAACCAAAAAACCAACAACAAGAAAACACAAAAATCAACCGAAGAAAACAAAATCAAGAAAAAAGTATATGTAGATACACAATGCACATACGAACTGACTGCATAATACACTCACATAAGTACTCAGGTCTATCTAGTGCAAAGTGTGGGCATGCATACCCACATATGTACACATCAATGTCCCCCCCCCCCCCACACACACACACACACACACACACACACACACACACACCGCTTACATCTATAAACACGCGCGTATTCAAACAAGCATACATACATTCATTCGATGCCATTCTCTCAAAGATAACTACAAACGTACACGTTGACGAGAACCTCTCCCAGTTCAGAATCATCATGTCTCCGAGACATCAAACGCTACTGATGTGATTTCCATTGTGCGAAGACAGGCGGTAGTCGAGACACCGGCACAAGACGAGGTCGCTACCCTTTTACATCCAGGCACCTGGGACGGACGCGGCACACGCCAGAAGCACGTGCAGCTCGAGCCAGCGGACAAGGGTCAGCAATTAACGGCTCATTCTGCCACTGGCGCTCGTCTGGGTAATCTTACTGTACGTGAGGCTGAGAGGGAGGAAGAGGTGTGTGTGTGTGTGTGTGTGTGTGTGTGTGTGTGTGTGTGTTGAATTGACTTTTAGCTTATGAGATGGAAAGTGTGAGGTGTGTTGTCACCTCAGTGGTCAGAGAATTTCGACATTTTCGTTTCTCTGCATTTCCGTGATTATTTCGTACACATTTTTTTCTTTGAAATAAACAACGCCAGAGCCCATACAAATTCTGAGTTTAACAAACAAGTCTACCATAATTTCATAAAAAGGCCTAAGTGATTTGATAAGTACTTAAGCCTTAGCCCATTTAAGTCAGTATTATTTGACTGACGCCCGGGAAGAAGTGCAAACACGTACACGATTTGGAAGGGTGCACAAGGAGGGGGGGGCGGGGGGGGGGGCAAGTGGGCCGGCATCTGCTCTTCCACATCTTAGGCCTAAACTCGCGTACGTTTTTACCCGCCCTTCAACTCACAAACAATCTTCTTAATTAGTCCCATTGTGGTCTCAGCTAGCCATTGCAACCCTCCTCTCCCTTTTTTTTCTGCTAATGTTTCTTTTTCATATGACACTACAAGAACCGCCACTCTACACAAGAAACTCCCCCGCTGACGTGCTTGTAAATTGCTACATCATTTGTGACAGCTTTGACAGGCATATAAATCACAATTTGTCCGGGTTTGTTTCACAGACCGCGCGCGCCAGCAGCGCTGTAATTGGGACTTTCTCTCACTTTAGCTTCAACGCCAATCGAATCGATCGCAGGGGAGCTTTAAAAACTGGCCGGCTGCTTTCCGCATAGATTACCTCGCATTTCACACCAAATCGCCGCCTGCCTTGACCGGGAGTAGTTTCTTTTGGCTGTAGATAATGGTTCTAAATTGGGACCCGTAGATGAGGATTTTGCCACCTAGCGTAAACTATTTGGCTTTTCCGGCGGCGACAAAGTTTTTTTCTGTTTGTTTTTGTTTTCTTTTCTTTTATTCACTCGTCAATTCACAAGCTGATGCACTCATCTCATCTGCGATGTGAATATACGTCTTTATATATACACGTCAGTGGGGAACCGGGATAGCCGAATGGTAGAGCGTTGGACTCTCAACGCTCGGGTCGTGAGTTCGTATCCCGGCTGGGGCCAAATATTTGTGCTGGCCTTTTTCTCGTTGCCCCGTCTTTGATATCACCCTTACGTGGTGGAAAAGGACGTTAAATTCCTAAACACCGACCCCTTTACATACATGTATCGGGTGTTTGGGGAGTAACCCACCCCACCCCCTTTCCTTACAGTTTGGCACACGCCCCTCTCCCAGCCCTACCCTGAAAATTGTGATGTCATTTCGGCTGCAATGCGGACATCGCAATCACCATGATTATCTATGTTCGTGACAGATGACAGCCGGACTGGGCTGCATCTCCTTGAGTCGCAGTAGATAAGTGGGAAAAGTACAATGTTTTCAATTGCAACACTAAAGTTCGGGTTTTTCTCTTTTGTTTTCTTTTCTTTTGTGTTTGTTTGTAAAACTTTGTTCGTTTGTTCTTCAACCGTGGCATAAAATTCTGAACTCAGCGCAATTTTGTGCCCACCAGATAAAGGTGAAGAGGTATGCTCGAGAGTGGTGATCTTGCACTCGAAATCATACACGCCATTTTATTCGTGTGATCGTAATGTACTTTTCAGGCTGCAGCAGACGTGCGGGCGATTAATGTCGATATCTGATATGTGCAAGGAATCACGAGAAAAGAAATCTGATCGGATGAAAAAGAGAAACTGAATCTCTTTAATCCACCTGGGGAAGGAGGATGCGTCTCCTCCGCCCAAGCTGTGACCCTACCAGAAACAGACGTTGTAAGTTCGAGGTGCTCAGTTGCACTCGAAATGAAATCGGAACGACTTCTGCCATTTTATCCGTGCAATCGTAATGACACGCTTCTCAGGCTAGCGCAGACAAAGGTCACCGGCAATATCCCAGATGTGCACGAAATCACAACAAAGAAATCGGTTCAGATGAAAACATTAAAAAAAAAAAAAAAACTGAATCTATTTAAACCGGCTACTTCCATCTTTGCTGAGCCAGCTTATGTTTTGAAACAGTTCCACCTTGATGATAAGTACAGCTCTTAATGCGATACAATGTTGTTTACGATTTGCGCGAGCGGTCGAACATCCAAATTCTGCGGCTGTTGTTACAGTACTGGAGCGCTCAGTGTGGTCGCCGCGTCATCGAGTACGCATCTGTTGGCTCAGCTCCAGCATTACAGACGCTGTCACTGTCCAGGTGTCTAAGTGGTGTGATGATAGATACCACGAAAAAAGCTTAGAACGATCTGTTAGCAAAAAAAAAAAATGGTAGCATTAGCCCCTTTAAGCCATCTGGAAGCACTGAGGAAGTGTCTTACCTGTTCAAGCAGTGACCCAGCAGAAACAGACGTTGTAACTTCGTTAAATGCCCATATTCCACATACCTAGGCCCAAAAATCGTTTTGAATTGTGTTTGTCGCATCGTACCACTCAGACGTAACTATGCACAGTTATAGCCTCACACGAGCTGGCACTGAGCCAGTTGAAGGCAAAGCTCGAGGCGAAACGTACTGCGTCTGCTACGGCTATGCATACACGCGTTGACTGACTAGGATACCTTTGGGTTATTGTAGTTCTCGTTCACACAGTCAGCATTCTTCAGTGTGATCAAAGAATATAAATGCACGAAGCCTTAAAATGCCTATATATATATTCCCTGTTAGCCTCAGGCATCACAGTCACCCCTAAAAATGCTTCAATCTAGAAACAAAATTTCCTATGCACAGGTCATTCAAGGGCACGTACCAGACAGGACTTTAAAAAAGAAGAATGAATATGACAGTGACAGCGTCTATAATGCTGGCACTCAGCCAGCGGAAACTTACTCAGTCGAAGACGCTGCGACTACACTGAGCGCTCAACTTGCGTAACAAGAGTCGTAGAACGTGAATGTTCAACGGCTCGCGGAAAAGGGTGGGCGGCTGGGTGTTTAGGAGTTTAACGTCCTTTTCCACCACGTAAGGGTGATATCAAAGACGGGACAACGAGAGAAAGGAAAGCACAAATATTTGGCCCCAGCCGAGATTCGAACTCACGACCCGAGCATTGAGAGTGCAAACAACACTGTATCGCATTGAAAGCTGTACTAATCATCAAGATAAAGTATTTCAAGCGTACAGCAGCACTCACGAGCGAAACTGTTCCAGAACAGAAGTTAGCTTAGCAAAGATGGAATAAGTACGTTTCACTTACTACGCCTACACGTAGACACTGACACTGGGCGTCTAACATAATGTATCTTTATTGTTCTTCTGCATTTTCCGTGCATCCTGTGCAGCCACATATCTGTGTCAGGGCCAGGAACTGCATTGAACAATCCAAGTGATGATGATTGATGTGTCTGGCTGTCAAGCTTTGAATTTCCACGAGACCGTTCTACATTCTTGGTGACCTGTGTGTGCTTTGTGTGTGCCATGCCATAAAATGGGTTTTTCTTTGTCGTAAATGCTGACGAAAACAAAACTGCAAGGCGGAGACGGTATCGACTCTTGCTGGAACACTCCACGTAGGCGAGTACATGTAATGATTTTTAGTGAAACATTAGGAGACACATGGAGGTGAGGGGGGGGGGAGGGATAAGGGAAGGGGGCGGAATGATATTTATCCAAGAAGCTGTAATTATTCAAAAAGAATTTCTTCTGCGTTTGCAAGCGTAGTCCGGTAATCAGCGAGGGAGCGTGGGAAAGCGGAATGGTTGAGCGGTGGACTTCGAATATTCGGGTCTGTGAGTTCGAATCCCGGCTGGGGTCAAATGTTTGTGATAGCCTTTTCGTTCTGGTTGCCCCGTCTTTGATATCACCCGTAAGTGGCGTACAAGGACGTTAAACTCCCAAACACCCAGCCAGCCACCCGGTTATCTGTGGTGTGTTATGTTAATTCATAAAGAGCCCAAGGGGGAGCCGGGGTGGCCGAATGGTAGAGCGTTGGACTTCTAATGCTCGGGTCGTGAGTTCGTATCCCGGCTGGGGCCAAATATTTGTGGTGGCTTTTTCATCGTTGCCACGTCTTTGACATCACCCGCATGTGGTGGAAAAGGACGTTAAACCCCCAAACACCCACCGGCCCACCCTAAAGACCCCATGCCCGACCACCCCCTTCCCGCTATATGATAAGACTGGTTAAAAAGAACAAACCACTGCACACCCAGTAGCAGCCACTTCAAGCCACTATTACGCAAGGCATGGGCCTTTCCCGCTGGGCCCGAGACCGCTGCAGATTGCGTAATACTGGATTGAAGTGGCCTCTAGTGATCTGAAGACTTCAAGTAAAATTGGAATGTTTGCGTGGGCTTTTAAGAGTTAATAGAGTGTGTGTGTGTGTGTGTGTGTGTGTGTGTGTGTGTGTGTGTGTGTGTGTGTGTGTGTGTGTTAAATAACTAAAACACTGACTACTTTGTACTGTACTATTTCGTACTTATCAAGCGACGTAACCTACCCTTGCAGGAAAGGCAGTGTCACCCATTGCACTTTCATGTCCAGTTCCTTTCTTACACCTTCTCTGTGACGAGAACCTACAGAAAACGACGCGACACGCTCCTTATACAATTTTTTTTTTAAACTTCTTCAGCAAACTTTTCCCACCATCTCAAAACTTTGTGTGGAGAATGTCAGAGAAATGATAGGTGGCAGTTTTATCAAGGCCAGAAACGGTTATGGTAATACTGGGGCTCTGTAATCAATTTAGATCACACTTGGTTAAAAATTTTTGATTGATGGCACGTCACTGGCTTCTTTAATTTAATTAAACAGACGCCGGCGCACGACAGCTGCGGAAGTCCTATCCACGACTGCCGTCTGTAGGTTGCGTGTGTGTGTGGGAGTCACGGAACGCTTCTACTGAAACAACAGTCTTAAACGATTAGCTGTTTGGTTTTTGATCGCTTCTTTTTTGATTTGTCAGTTGTCGCGTCAGTACAGCAAAGAAAAGCCCGTTTCTAATTCCGTTGAAAGGTTTTTATGAATTCAGGAGACGAGTGGGAGGCAGCTAAAGCAATCAGTGGCATAGACTGTCACTTTTTATGTTGTTTCCATAGTCATGGAAACAACATGATAGGACGGGCTAAAAATTCCACGTTCGTAAACTCGCTGTCACGAGTGTCTTGTTTAGTCACGGGTTCTCCAACTTTGTTTCAAATAAATCCTGTCTCTGTGAGAAAGGACCGAGAAAACTTTTTTCCTGTGATGGAAAAGGTGCAAAAACGTACACGATTGGGAAAGGGTCGCAAGGAGGGGGCAAGTGGGCATCTGCTCTTCCATATCTTTGGCCGGTCTTGGTTTAAAGAGGTTTATTGCAATACAAGTCGTACGAGTAAACAGTTAGTGAACATAAACAAGCACCGCTCATGATAATGCTCGACGGGAGGGGGGGGGGGGACATGTACGTATTGACAGTATCGCAATGGCAGGCTAAACTGGTCAGTAATTATGATAAATTAAAACTACAGGAGAGAGGGAGAGAGAGAGAGAGAGAGAGGTTCTATAAGTACTTACAACAACAACAACAAAAAGGCCGGCCTTCGCGCACGTTGTAAAGTCGTGTACTTTTTCACCCGCCCTTCAACTCACTAACCATCTTCTTAATTAGTCCCATTGTGGTTTCATTGAGCTATTCAAACCCTCTTCTCCCTTTTTCGGCCAGTGTATCTTTCAGATGACGCCACAAGGATCGTCACTCCACACAAGAAACTCCCCCGCTGAAATACTTGTACATTGCTTCGCCATTTGGGACAGCTTTCTCTGTGAGAAAGGACCGAGAAAACATTTCTTTTTCTGTCACAGATGCTGATAACCAAACGTTGACAACTGGCATCGCACCATCTTCGTAAACGAAACCCGACCAAGGTCGATACTGTCCCCCTCCTTTCGTCCCCCCTCACCCTCACCCGTTCCCAAGAGACGATATCCCCGTATTAATGAATCGGAGGGGTAGTTACAGACAGGGCGTTGTGACGACACCAAACGACTCGAAACGGAGACAGATGCCACAGGAAATGAATTTTTCCTCCCGATACGCGTGACCAAAGGGCCAGGACAAATGGCCAAAAGGCCAGTGATTGGGGGCCGTCCGTGTGGCAAATCATCGGTTAGTAAGCCAGCCGGGGCCAGTCCAGACGGAAAATAGACGGTACTTTGCTAGTTAATTATTCTGCTTGGTTGATGGGGGAGGGGTGGGAGGGGGGGGGGTAGTGGCGGCACGTGGCATGCACAGTTTATGGGAGGAAAAAACAAACCTGAATACGTTGATGGTCATTCACGGAGCGTGTGTGATCCCGTGCAGGGCGAATCGTTAGTCCGTTGAGGGGTTTGTCCTTCAAACAAGAACGACGTCGGACAGTTGCTACACCTAATCTAGCGCAAAGAAAGTTAAAATCAACTGGGGAAGGTGGCTGGGCCAAGCCCTGTGTGACTGAAAATCCATGAATAACTGAAAATCTATGATCCAGTATGAAACCATTAACAGTCGCGAAGATATAGAAGATTGTTATTCTGTTGTTTGGGAGTTCAATGCCCTGTTCCACTGCTAGGGTGGTGTCAAAGACGGGACAAGGAGGAGAAGGCCAGCGTAAGGGGTTTTTGTTGTTGTTGTTTGTTTCTTTGTTGGTTTGTTTTGGGTTTGTTTTTGTTTTTTTGTTTTTTTTTTTTTTTTTTTTTTTGGGGGGGGGGGTGTTTGTTTTGTTTTGTTTTTTGAGGGGGGGGGGCGGTGTTGTTACTTACTTACTTACTTAGGCCCTTGGCTCCACGTGGAGCATAGGCCATCGACAACCCTTCGCCATCGCACTCTGTTCTGGGCTAGTCTTGCCACTCCAGTCCAGTTGGTCCCCTGCTTACATAGCTCTGCCTCAGTGTCCCGCCTCCAGCTGTTGCGAGGCCGGCCTCTCTTCCTTTTCCCCTGCGGGTTCCATGTCAGGGCTTGGCGTGTGGTGCTGGATGCTGGCTTCCTGAGGGTGTGTCCAATCCAGCCCCACTTCCTCCGCAGGATCTGCTTGGCCATTGGTTCCTGCCCCGCTCGCTCCCACAGCTCTTCATTCCGGATCTTCTCTGGCCATCGGATGTTGAAGATGCGCCTCAGACAGGTGTTGAGAAATGTCTGGATCTTCTGCTGCATCGTCTTCGTTGTCCTCCATGTTTCGCATCCGTAGAGCAGAACTGACTTCACGTTGGAGTTGAAGATGCGAAGTTTGGTTCTTATGCTGACAACTTTGGATGCCCAGACGTTCTTCAGCATGACCATTGCTGCCCTTGCCTTGCCGATTCTGGCTGTGACGTCTCGGTCTGTGCCTCCCTGTCCATCAACCACACTCCCTAGGTAGACAAAAGACTCCACCTCCCTGATGGGCTCTCCACCGACTGTGACTGGTGTGTTGGCAGTGGTGTTGATCTTCATCAGCTCGGTTTTCTTCCTGTTGATCTTGAGCCCTGTTCCGGCTGATGTGGCTTCCAGGCACGTAGTCTTGTCCTGCATCTGGCTGTGGCTGTGAGACAGGAGCGCCAGGTCGTCCGCGAAGTCGAGGTCATCCAGCTGCGTCCAGAGTGTCCACTGTATCCCGTTTTTCCTGCCTGCTGTAGTGGTCTTCATGATCCAGTCGATGACCAGGAGGAAGAGAAACGGGGACAACAGGCATCCCTGGCGGACTCCGGTCTTCACCTCGAAGCTTTCTGACAACTGGCCGGCATGGGCAATCCTGCAGCTCATGTCTTGGTAGGTGCACTGGATCAGGGAGATGATCTTCCCGGGAACTCCATAGTGCCTTAGCAGCTTCCACAGCGCCTCTCTGTCTACACTGTCGAAGGCCTTCTCATAGTCTATGAAGTTGATGTAGAGGGGGGAGTTCCACTCCAGTGACTGCTCCACAATGATGCGTAGGCTGGCAATCTGGTCAGCGCAGGACCTGTTCCTGCGAAAGCCTGCCTGCTGGTCTCGGAGCATGGGGTCGACTGCCTCTCTCATCCTCTCCAGTAGAATTCTGTTGAGAACCTTGCCTGGCACTGACAGGAGCATGATCCCTCGGTAGTTGCTGCAGTCCCTGAGGTCCCCTTTCTTTGGCAGCTTGATGACGATCCCTTCTTTCCACTGGGCTGGCACCTCTTCCTTCTCCCAGATCTTGCTGAACAGGCTGTGCAGCATGTTGACGGCTGTCTCTGTGTCTGCTTTAATGGCTTCTGCTGGTATCTCGTCCGGCCCTGCAGCTTTCCCATTTCTCAGTGTCATGATGGCTTTCCTGATCTCCGCCTTAGAGGGCTTGTCGCAGTTGATGGGTAGTTCTGTCTCAGCTGGTGGGATGTCTGGTGGTGTTTCAGGGATGGGGCGATTTAACAGCTCCCTGAAGTGTTCTGCCCATCGCTTCAGCTGTTCCTCAGTTGTTGTCAGTGGGTGCCCGTTCTTGTCCTTCACTGGTTTGTCTGTCTGCTGAAATTTGCCCGCGAGCTTCTTGGTCACCTGGTACAGGTCTTTTAGATTCCCTTGTCGGGCTGCTTCCTCTGCTTGACTGGCCAGGTTGTCGATGTAGTCCCTCTTGTCTATCCTGGTGCTCCTCTTCACTTCTCTGTCAGCTGCTGTGTATTCCTCTTGTGCCTTTGCCTTAGCTCTTCTTGTTCGGCTCGTGTTCAGTGCAGTTTTCTTCTCTTTCCTAACTTCCAGCTTCTGGATGGTATCAGCAGAGATCCATTCCTTATGTTGGGTCTTTCTCTTGCCAAGGACCTCTTCGCATGTGTCGTGCCAGAGTTTCTTGCTGTGTTCCCACTGTGTCTCGATGTCCATTTCACTGTCTCCTATCAGGTCTTGCAGTGGCTGGAACCTGTTGGAAAGGCTGATCCGGAATGCTGCTTGTGTGTCTGTGTTCCTGAGAAGTCCAACGTTGTACCTGGTCCGTGTGCTGTTGGCGTTGGTGTGCCTCTTAAGCCGAAGTCTCAATGTTGTTGCAAGAAGGTGGTGGTCTGATGATACATCGGCACCCCTCATCACGCGTACATCCCGCCACGATCTCCTGAACTTCCGGCTGATGCAGATGTGATCAATCTGGTTCTCCGTGACATGGTCCGGCGATCTCCATGTGGCCTTGTGGATGCGCTTGTGTGGGAAGATGCTGCCTCCTATCACTAGCTGGTTCAGGGCACAAAAGTCTGCAAAGCGCTCGCCATTTTCGTTCATCTGTCCCAGTCCGTGTGTTCCCATGGTGTCCTCATAGCCTGTGTTGTCTGATCCAATCTTGGCGTTGAAGTCTCCCATCAGTATGGTCATGTCCTTGGCTCCTCCTCTATCTATCACTGTCTGCAGTTGTTGGTAGAAGTCATCTTTTTTCTCCTCTTCCGCATCATTGGTGGGAGCGTAGCACTGGATGATGTTCAGCTTGATGTCTTTTTTCTTGGTGATGAATTTGGCTGTGATGATGCGGGAGTTGACAGGTTCCCAGCCGATGAGTGCCCGCTGTGCCTCCGGTGCCAGCATCAGGGCCACGCCCTCAGTGTGGGGGGCTCCATCCTCTGTGTGTCCAGAGTACAGCAATTGCTCTCCCGATGAAAATCTCAGCTGTCCTGTCTGTAGCCACCTTGTCTCACTCAGTCCCAGTACTCCTATCTTGTAGTTCTTCATCTCTCTTGCTACTTGTATGGTCCTTCCTACTTCATACATTGTCCTGATGTTCCATGTGGCTACTCTCGTTGTTGTCCTGGGTGTTAGAAGGGGGGTCGGCCTTGCAGCTTCCTTTCGGCTTTCACTGCAATGCGTCATAGGTCTCCGGGATGGAGACCCTTCCTCGCCCAGGTGAATGTCTCGGTTTGTTGCTGTCGATGCTTCAGTAACTTAGTGTTTTTTACAGGTAGGGCTGTTAACCCTACGCAAACCCGTTTAGCCTCTTGGAGAGGTGGTCCACATTCGTCTGACCTCTACCCTTCGACCTGTCCAGCTTGGGTGACCCTGCCAGGAGCATGTGCTCCTGCTGGCATAGTTCTCTGGGTCATTGAGGTACACAAGCCACTACCCCACGACAAGGGTTGGACCATGTAGGGCGGTGTTGTTGCTGCTGTTGTTTTTTTGTTTTTCGGGGGAGTCGAGGGGGTGTTTGTGGTGGTGGTGGTTGTTGTTGTTGTTGTTGTGTGTTTTGTATTTTGTTGTTGCTTTTCCTCCCAGTCCGGATCCAAACTCGAGAATCCAACGCTTTACAAGCCAGGTTATCTCTGCTCCCCATATATGGAGAGCATTGCTGGTCGGTTGCTTGGAAGTTAAGCCATGGAAGGGTGATATCAAAGACGGGACAAATAGGCAAAAGCCAGCTTTTCTTTCTACAAGCCGGGACTCGAGCTCATTAGTAGTCCACATGCTGTAACAGCTTCGCTATTCTAGCGCTCTGATTTAGACTGTTACTAGTGTTAGGGATCTACACACATTGTCGAAGGATCTCAGCGTACTCGTAAATGAGACGGACTACAAAGGCGCCGATCTCTTTCTTTTAAAAAAAATTTCTTCGTTGTGCCTGTAGCAAGAGCGAACAGTTCTGGTGATTCACTCACTTCCGGAGATTGTATTCCGTGAGAAGGAATACATGTACCGACAAACACTTCTTCGGATTTCAATATCAAATATCCGTTTTCGACGTGAAAGTATTTCGTTTTCATGGTCACGCCTATCCGTCGCGCATCCCAGCCTTGTGTTTTTACAAAGCGCTGTGCGATGCCATCATTTATTTTTCCATCATCAAGGTCTAACGAACGGCGGAAGAATAATTTAGCCATGGCTGGCAGACCTCCTGACAAACTGTTTTCCGGTACTCTGACCCTATTGGAAGCTGACAGTGCTTGCAGCGAGGCGAGGAACAGTGTCACAGTAACAGAACACTGCCTACTTGATAATGGGATTTCACGGACCCTTGCTCGCTAATGTCGCACTCATTACGTCAGACACGGCCACGGTGTGAGGACCTAGCTGCAGCTGACAGGTCCGTTACGTCATACGCCGCACGCGATCCAAATAAGGGGCAGACGATTATAATTAATGGGCAGGTTATTAATGGGACTCTCCCCGAGCTTCTAATGAACGTCGTCCGGGGCTCACTAGGAAGTCAGGAGACTGAACTCATGGTTGAGTGGACCGGAACAATGCGCTGCGGGTCCCTGGCGCATGCGCACTGGCCGGCCACCTCCTGCGTGACGTCTGCGTCTCTCGAGCCAATCCGTGGGAAAGGAAGGTGGAACTTGCAGATATGCAGAACTGGCGCATGTAATTCCACTTTTTTATGCTGTTGTCTAGGTTGGTGGATTAATTAACTCTCTGCCAACTTGCTGGCCAACCACGGACGCGAGCACCAGTGAGTCACCGTGAACGGAGAGAAAAATCCATTGTCATTAAGATCTTATTACGACTGGCATTTGGATACTGAATTTTGTCTTGTTTTGTTTTTCCAAAAATGAAAAAGTTTGTTTGTTTGTTTGTTTGTTTGTTTGTTTTAGCATAACTATCTTTGAAATGTTTCACAAGAAATCGGTCAAATAAATGACATCAGGAAAATATATTCATCAGCTGGTTTGAGATCTAGAGAGCCATCTCTGAAACGAAGTGGACGATATTATACACTCATGTACGTTGGGAAAATAAAGCTGCCTCAAACTTACAACATTAGTCTTGTAAGCTGTATGATACCCCCCCCCCAACCCCCCACCCCACCCCACCCCAAAAAATACATGTCTGAATATCCTGCTGAGTTTTAACATAGTGTCATAAAATGATTGTAATGCTGTCTGGTTGCCTCGGCCAGATGTCACCCTAGGGACAACACTAAAACAGCGAGAGTCTTGTTTTTCACGGGTCTTCACCTATTGGGCGAGACAGAGATCCTTTGAGTGTATGATGTGTCGGTAATCGGAAAAAAATGGCCCGATTCCGAATATTAAAAAAAACGTCCCGTGACACTCTGTGGTGCTTGACAAAGACCACGAGAACTTCATGTCTACTGTGCTGGAACTGTAGACTTTTGCCACTGGACCAAAAAAAAGCGGTTTTCTGGAAAGATAGGTGAGTTATGGTCGTGCCAGAGTAAAGTGTTTCAGGTGGGGGGCTTGCAGTCCCTAGGGTTGACGCTAGACTTTGGCTGTCAACTAAAACCAGCAACAAAACATATACACAGAGAAACTGAAAGCAGCAGAGCTGATTTTCCGTTGGTAGCGACTGTTAACAGGAATTTTCCCTTCGTTGTTTCGTCTTCTGTTTGTTTGTTTGTTTGTTTGTTTGTTTGTTTGTTTGTCGCGGTGACGTTTGGCTGGTCGGATGGTTTGGATTTTTTTTTTTTTTTTTGGGGGGGGGGGGGGGTGGGGGGTGGTTTTGGTTTTGTTGACTGGTTGGTTGGTTGGTTGATTTTGTGTCCTTTTACTTCTTTGTTTAATTACGTTTGTTCCTTTGTTTGACATAGCAGTTACCGTTCAGTCAGTCAGTGTTTATGTACAAGCAATATCGGTGATCTCTCGACAGCGGCTATTTGAACCGCTCCCCCAGTACATGTATTCAAACTCACCCATTGTACAGTACTTCTGCTCGGTTGGACACAGTTATTGGCATGTCAAGACCACAACCATAGGGGGTGGAGACTGTGCATTCTGCACTGTGTCGTGTCACATTAGTCACACTTCCTGCGCCTCTGCAACGTTGAGTAACTCATTTGAGGGATTTTCACGGCCGAAGGAAGGTGTCGCCCATGGTCTGAGCTACACTTTGTGAGGTGACATAGCTGCTGCTCTCTCTCTCTCTCTCTCCCCTCACCCCCGGCATAGCTGACTGGTAGAGCGTTGACTTTCAATGCTCGGGTCTTGAGTTCAAATCCGGGATAGGAGCTAAATACTTGTGTGGCTTTTTCCTCGTTTCCCCGTCTTTGAATCACCCGTATGTGGTGGGAAAAGACGTTAATTTCCGAAACTCTCTCTCTCTCTCTCTCTCTCTCTCTCTCTCTCTCTCTCTCTCTCTCCTGTATTTCCCTGTATTTACTTTTTTTCTTTTTTTTTCATTGTTTGTTTGTTTGTTTGTTTTGATTTTTTTTTTCAATACCCTTTAATGTAGAATAGCAGGACAGCATGTAAGATAGGCAGCAATGCCTAAATGCTCTATCCTGAATAAAAAACGTTTCATCATCATCATCTCTCTCTCTCTCTCTCTCTGCCATTCCCCACATCGGCCAACCTCTTATCAGTCAACCTCATTCATTGACACTACATGTATTTCCCAACAAATGCCAGCAACCAGATAAACTTAACCTGAGTGAAATATTAGAAAGTTCGAGTCACCAATCAGCCTAAACCACGGGTATAAATTTGAACGTATGCATGTGAATGATACCGAGACAGTCATTACGCAAACGGTTTATGTTCGTGACCATCTGCCTTGCCATATTTATGGTTAGCGGAAAGGTTTTGGTTTTCAGGAATCCCTGAAAATACACAACGAACTTTCTCGACCGGCCTCTGTGGGAGTGGAGACACGATGCACTGAGTTACAAACGACTTGCGGGCAAAACATAGCCGTCAAAAGACAGTCGCTTTAAAGTCCACTTCAAGAGAGAGGCTCGGTTTACGTCATCGACTGCCTGATTCGGAAATGCCAAACGACAAACTGTAAGGTTAAGAGTTAGATATCTACTATTCCTAGCTGTTCTCTCCAGCTGATGTCGTTCCGGTGATTTTAATGGACAATCAATCGAAAGGCCGAGGTATTTATTCGCTATGCGAGATCACAGAAAGGCGACTGATGACGCCAATAACCGTTTTCCACTTGGTTGTATATAAGGCCAACCTCGGCATCCTCCGCACGCGCGCGCGCGCACACACACACACACACACACACACACACACACACACACACACACACACACGCACGCACGCACACACACACGCACGCACGCACGCACGCACAGATATGGAGGGAGCAGAGAGAGAGACGGCGGCAGACAGCAGCAGCAGTAGCGACAGAGACAGAGAGAAACAGATGACGACGACGACGATGACGATGACACGATGATGATGATGACGATAATGATGATGATGAAACGTTTTAATTTATTGCCAACGCCTATCTATCAAGCTACCCTGCTGCACCTTCTACTTATGCACTGCATATACCAATAAGGAAACAGAGAGAGACGCAGAGAGAGAGAGAGAGAGAGAGATGCCATAACAATTTCGTAAAAGTCCTATCGGCTTTGTGAATTCTACCGTAAGTTAGTAAAAGGGCGTAAACGACATGAATTTTTAGGAACGCTAAGTCCCTTTTACAAGATAAAGGCAGGATTTCATTCGCGATGCCACGGTAGAAAATTGCCCGCGCCATCGAGGACAGTTCTTTGCGTGCGTGTGTTGCGAGCGGCTGCGGCCCAATGTTTTTGGTGGGTCCTAGGACTACACGCAGCTCTTTCTGTCATCGCGATCTACAAGCTTTGATCTTTCTTCCGAAAACCTCGACCGGAGCTCGGTAATTTGATGGGTTTTCACTCAGTGAGGCCGCATTACATCAATAGCACAAACTACTGATGTAGGAAGAGGAGGGCAAATCAGAATGGACACAAAATCGATAAAATTTAATGCACTCAGATCAAGGGAGGGAAAAGTGGCGAAATATCAAAGTTAAGGTTTGGCTTTTCAACTCACTTTTCTCCACTTCCGTTTGTCGAGCCACAGTGTCCGTTATCATGACTGTGAACTAAGTCCTGGGGCCATCCTTCGCCAGTGCTTCTAGAGCCTAAGGCAAACGGCGGTGTAACAATGTTGTCACTGCTAACGCCGGGCATCAGACTAATGACTTTCCCATAAACTGCAAAGGGCAAGCATCTCCGGTTTTTAGCTCTGTATCACAATAGTTAAGAGTCAGAAAGGTGAAATAATTCTTGAATTATGCCGTTGATTATCCCAAGGAACGTAGATAGCAGATTACACACTGTCCGTAGAAAGTATCAATTCGAATTGATGCTTTAGTTTGCTACGGGAAACATTAATTATCCTAAAGTATGTTTTCCCAAAGTATCGATTCGAACTGATTTTTTCCACGGACAATGTGTAAGCTGTTATCTACTTTCTGCCACATGAAGTCAAGCTGTATCTACAGCAGCAGTTGCGGACTTGCTTTTCAAAGGTGCGTAAGGCTTGTGTGTACAGTCTATGTATGTCTCTGGCCTATCATTGCACGTATTTCTGGTAATGTCAAGTTTTAGACCCAAAAGAAACGATCTCACTCTGTTAAAAGCGACGTGCTTCCTGTGCGAAGAGCCCGTCCTTTGTAGAGTGCCCGCCTTGCGGGAAGTGCTCGTGGATGTCCGTCAGAATACAGAGGCCAAAGGTGGCGCCCTCTAGTCTGAAGACCGGGCATGTCGGCCTGTGAGGAGAAGATCGGAATTTCCTGCAACTGAATGGAGCTTCGCTGGTGTAAAAAGTAATTTGAAACATCGCCGTCAAAGAAGGAAAAATGCAAAAGCTGTCTAAACACTTCGTGGTCCTAGCCCTGTGGTGGAGAAACAAGAACGAAAGACTTGGGTTGTCCTGGTAACATCCACATTGACGATCGGTATTTTTACTCATTATCAAACAGCAGAAATGATTGTTTTCGTTTCATTTAAACAGGAAGCAGACTTGAAATTTTAGAAGGCATGGTTCTCACATTTATTTTCCTTGCGGATTTGGTTTTATCATTTGATCGTTTCTTATAGTGTCCTTCAACCAATTCAGTGAACCAGTCAGTCAGTCAGTCAGTCAGTCCATTATTCGGTCTGTTGTCTGTGCCTGACTGACTGCTATTTTCTGCATCACCCAAGCTGACATTCCTTTTGTTCGCTCATTCGTTTATTTGGTTGGCTGGGGGAGCCGGGATAGCCGAATGGTAGAGCGCTCGACTTCCAATGCTCGGGTCGTGAGTTCGAATCCCGACTGGGGCCAAATATTTGTTCTGGCCTTTTTCTCGTTACCCCTTCTTTGATATCACCCATGCTTGGTGGAAAAGGACGTTAAACTCCCAATTACCCACCCACCCTTTTGGTTGGTTGATTGGTTGGTTGGTTGGTTGGCTTCTTGTTGTTTTGCTTTGTATTAGTTGGCTGTTGTTTGTTTGTTTTCCTTGGTTGTTGTTGTTTTGTTCTTTCAACATTCGCGACGGCCGAAGGACGACTACCAATAACATTCACGAACATCTTACCAATACCTATTGACAGTGTGATTATTAATATTGTTTTCAAAGCTATAACGGTTTCCGAACCAAATGGCAGAGCTCGCCTCGACCTTTTCGAATGAGGAAGTTGTGTCAGAATGAGAAACTTGTGTCAGACCCGAGGTCCATCGTCCACCCTCTTTCACGATTGTGACTCATCTAACCTCAGGGGGGAAATCTCCAACAACTGCACGCTTTCAAACTGAAGGATCGGAACCTTATGGGCTTATGGCGGTACACAAACATTATCGATTTCGTTAACGACACTTAACTCATCCATTCCCTCTGACATCGGGGATTAGGTTTTTGCTTTTCCAGCGGGAGGGCATGTTTTTCTTGCCGTCAGCGCCTTGACACAAATAGCAGGGGGGCGAAAAATAGGAAAGTGAGAGACGGAATGGACTGTCCTGTCCCGATGGATGTTTATGGACGCGTCCTAAAAGCCACATAGCCGAGTCACCAACCTTTACGGTCCGTGGATCCTAGACTATGATGGCACATGAATCACACGCCATCAGCTCTTGAGTGGTGAAGGGACCCCGTCAGAAACACTCAGTGTACCTAACTGAAATTCTGCGCGAGTACTGTCTAACACATTTGGGGCTGGTAATGTGTACGTTGTGGGAATTAACTGTACATTACACACAACGAATAAGGTAGCTTGTACGAGTTACATTTTGGCAGCTCAGAAGCCATATCGAGTAGCGAAGAGACCCCGTCACAAACACTGTACCTAACTGAAATTCTGCGCGAATGCTGTCTAACACATTTGGGGCTGGTAATATGTACCGCGTTGTGGGAATTAACTGTACATTACACACAACGAATAAGGTAGCTTGTACGAGTTACATTTTGGCAGCTCAGAAGCCATATCGAGTAGCGAAGAGACCCCGTCACAAACACTGTGCCTAGCTGAAATTCTGCGCGAATGCTGTCTGACACATTTGGGGCTGGTAATGTTTATGTGGTGGGAATTAACTCCCAACGAAAACAAGTCGCTTGTACCGGTTTCATTTGGCAGCTCACTGAGTAGCCACAACACTTAGCCGCTAACAGATTTTACAGTATTTAGATTTAAAAAATCAGAAAGACAAAGTCAGCAGTAGTGCTAGTAGTTCTTACTACATGTATAATGTACGCTTCAGTACTGTTAATTTGTGCGCGTAGTGATGCGATTACTGTATCTATGATACAACAGTGGTACAGGTGGTGTTCACATCATGAGAAGCACCCACACTCCCACCACCGCCCCCCCCCCCCCACCCCCACCCCCAACCCAATCCTCCCCCATCTCTCTCTCTCTCTCTCTCTCTTACACACACACACACACACACACACACACACACACACACCACCACCACCACCACCACCACCAAGATCTCTCCCTCCGAGATTCTTGAGCCTTTTAAGGGCCGGAGCCTTAACTCGACATGGAGAAGCAAGGGCCGAGGGGCACCGCTGACTACAACGGTCTGGTAGTGGGCACCAGGTCAGACGCATCTTCATCACTCAGTCACACCCTGACACAGTGCAGGCTGGGCTTGACACGACAAAGAAAGAAGCTGCGACTCAACGTCAAATTAAGCCCGCCAGTCGTGGGCCCCCCTAGTTCATTATTTCTCTCCTTAATGAGTCAGCGGCAGAGTGGTGGGGATTATTTTCCATTAATCTGCAGCAGAAAGCCGTGGCCAGGGCGCAGACCCAAAACCCCTAGTGCTTTCCTTCCTGCCCAGCATCTTCCTTCTGGCCCTTGAAACTAGCGAGAGATACAAGTAGGGATCAGGAGACAGAGCGCAGGACTTTTTGAAGAGATCCTAGATCTCAGCCTCATGGACGGAACGTCTGTGAAACGTTCTAGTAGCTGCCATGATCTGTTTTCAAAACTACTCCAGCAGATCGGTGCCGAAATCGGTTCTCGTCTGCGTCTTGACGGTTTTTATTGTGAAGGATTTCTTCGCCCATTCCTACACGCCACAGATGTCTTGGACTCAACGTTCTGTGCCCATCAGCGGAAAGACATGTAAAACCTAGCATTATCGACTCCAAGATTCAAGATGTGTATGTCCGTATGTGGAAATATGCCTTTCAGCCTGCTTTCACGAAACACTGTTCTGCTGCACCGTCATGTAACTGCATAATTATCACTGAGTGTCTGTTGTTTGTTAGGGGAGCCGGGGTGGTCGAATGGTAGAGCATTGGACTTCTAATGCTCGGGTCGTGAGTTCGATCCCGGCTGGGGCCAAATATTTGTGCTGGCTTTTTCATCGTTGCCCCGTCTTTGATATCACCCTATGTGGTGGAAAAGGACGTTAAACCCCCAAACAGCCCCCCTTCCCCCTATTGTTTGTTAAATACATCAGTGAGTCTGCGTGTCTGACATTTGTTATATGAGTCACAGAAAACAAGATTTTGCATCACATCTCCATATTTA